>QEPC01009397.1:780764-857600 GCA_003113815.1 Sphenodon punctatus | reverse complement strand
AGCTATCTGCGTTTCCAGTTAGTACCAACAGCAGTCACTAAGGGCAGATTGCAAAATATACCCTTTACTCAGAGGAGGTGTGAGTGCTTTATGGGGGAAATTGGGGACAATTGAGCACTTGATATTGAGGTGCCCTCTTTATGAGGATTTACGGGAAGCTTGGTTGGCCCCCTTGATGAAAGATGGAGCCCCGCTGGATGAAGAAAGGGTTTACTTATATTTGCTAACACTCTCAGGAAGAGGCAATAAAGGCTCTGGCATCTTTTGTCTTACTGGTCATGAAGAGAGAATAATTAGTAGACAGCCATAGTGATTTCTTATAAATGCTAAGTTGGTAAATTTAATAAATAGAGGATTAAACGAAGGATTGACTGATGCCATTGGTTGATAGTTGAAGTAATTGGTATATAATGATATAGACTGATTACGGTATTTGATGTTGTATTATTCATATGTACGTATGCTTTTTGGATGGCAAAGGTGAAAGCCAGCCAAAATAAAATAAAATTGAATTGAATTGGCCAAGGGACAGGGTGTAAATAGAGAAGAGAGGGCCAAGGACAGAGCTTTGTTGTCATGATAGTTCCTTTAACAAGTTGCTGGGTAAGCAGAGCCACCATATGAGGAGGACTCATTCAAAGTGACTCTCTCTCCCTTCTTTGTTCCATATTATTTTTGGAACTGAAAACCAATATCTGAAAACTGAATGTGGTGCTAGAACAAAAACAAACAAACATAGGTACATAACCTACTGGGTCAGACCAATGGTCCATTGAGCCCAACATCTGTTTCCATCTGGCCAATCTTCTTCGCTTGGAAGAAGTACCCAATAGCTCACAATGGGACGATCCATTCCCTGTTGTTCACTCCAGCTCCCAACAGTAAGAGATTACCTTTCCCGAATAGCTGCTAATGGACCTATCCTCCAGAAACTTATGCAGTCCTTTCTTAAACTCAGCTATACTACTGACCTTGACCACCTCTTCTGACAACAAATTTCACACCTTAATTGTGTGTTTATTTTATGTATTTTTATTTTAAGAATTTATATCCCGTACTCATCCTGCCTCAGGCAGCTTGGGGTGACTAACTTTAATTTAAAACACATAAATATACAAGAATATAAAAATCAGGATTATAAAGACAAAACAATGGAGCTAAAAGATGCCTTCTCCCTTAACCCAACCCCCCACCCACCTCGTTTCCCCTCACCAAAAGCGTGACAGAACAGCCAGGTCTTGCACTGTCAACGGAAGGAGGAAAGGTCTGGGGACAGATGAACCTCCATAAGGAGAGAGTTCCACAGCCTCAGGGTGGCCACGGAGAATGCCTTTCATATAGTCTCCACCTGAGACACTCGAGGGACCTCAAGAAGGGCACTCCCGGTTGACTGCAGGGGCTGATCCAGAACCCGGGGAGTGAGGCAGTCCCACAGGCAGGTAGAGCCCAGACCGTATAGGGCTTTATATGTCAGAATCAACACCTTGAATCGGACCCGGTAGACTAGGAAGCCAGTGCAAAGAATGGAGTACTAATATTATGTGCTCTTGGTGCCCCATCCCTGTAAGGAGACGGACCGCTACAATCTGCACAAGCTGCAGCCTCCAAACTGTCACCAGGGGTAACCCCACGTAGAGCATATTGCAGTAGTCCAGTCCTGAGTTGGTGAAGGCATGGATGATGGTGGCCAGGTCAGAGTCTAAAATATATGGTCAAAGTCGATGTATTGGATGTAGTTGACAAAAGGCTGTCCTCGCCACAGCCATCACCTATGCATCCAGGCAGAGTGAATCGAGGAGCACCCCTAGATTCTGAGCCTGTGGGGCAAGGGCAGGGTGAACCGCATCAGTGATGGGAATCACCAACTCCCTTGCCCCACCCACCAGCATCACCTCTGTCTTGTTGGGATTCAGATTCATACGACTCGCCCTCATCCAGTTCCCTGTAGAGTAAGCACCGAGACTGCCAGGGCTGGGTCAGCTGAAAAAGAGAGGTATAGCAGCATACTGATGCCACCGAACATCAAGCCCTCTCATGACCTCACACAAGGGCTGCATGTACATGTTGAACAAGAGAGGGGACAGAATCGAACCTTGCAGCATGTCACATGTGAGGTCCCTGGGAGACAAAGAATAGTCCCCCAGCACCACCCGCTGCGTCATCCTGGACAGGAAAGAGTGGAACCATTCAAGGACAATTCCGGCCACCCCCACCTGGTCCTGCACATGGGCCACCAGCATCTCATGATCATCTGTGTCAAAAGGAACTGACAGATCTAACAGGATCTACAAGGTCAACCGACCTTGATCCAACTCATGGCAGAGGTCTTCAACCAACGCCACAAGTGTAGTATCCGTGCCATAACCCTGATGAAAGACAGACTGCGAGGGATCAAGAAAACTGATGCAATCAAGATGCCCCTGAAGCTGCTGAACCACCACCCATTCAGTAGCTTTCACTAAAAAGGGAAGGTTAGAGATGGACCGATAGCTGGCGAGGATGTTGGTCTCAAGTGATGGTTTCTTGAGCAGAGGGCGCACTACTGCCTCCTTACGACACTCGGAGAATCTGCCCTTCCGAAGGGAGGAGCTGACCACCCCAGCCAGCAACGGCCCAAACATCTCCCGGCTGACCTTGATCAGCCAGGATGGGCATGGGTCTAATTTACATGATGTGGCTCTAACTGCCCCAAGGACATCCCCCACATCAGCAGACGAAACCGACTGAAACTGATCCTACAAAACTGGACAAGGCGGGGCATCCATAACGCCTGGTTCTCCTACCACGGTAAGCACAGCGTTGAATGCAAGCAATTTTTATCTACTAAATAGTCAATAACTGAAGTGAAGTTGGTAGTCAATGTTGAGTGAAAAGAAACTTTATTTGATTTAAGTCTGCTACCCATTAGTTTCAATATCCTTACTTGAGTTTGTTTATTTTTGCTTTGTTTTATAGCTTTCTGTTAGCATATCAGGAGTGGAAGAAACTCATTGGTGCACTTTTTGTCCTATTTTGATATTTATGAAATGCCCGCCTTATCTATAAACCATAGTTCAACCTGATGGAAATGTGTGTGTGGTGGTAACTCTTTTTGTGTGTAGGTGTGGTGATGGGAGTTTCAGATGATTTGAAAAATGTTAATGGGAGAAACCTGCTGTTTGAAATATTTACTGGGCTCTGTTCATTTTCTACCAGATACTTGATAGGTTGGCCATGATGATCTTGTATGGATCTCTGTTCCAACTGATCTTACTTCTTTTAGCCATGGAACTTTGGGAAGGAGGAAAAAAGTACCATGTGGTCCTAACTTCATGATTACCAAATTTTGCTGGTGTCCCCTTTTTTGAGACTTAACTATTTAAATCTATGATCCGGACAGCACCATAGACATGCTAGGCATATCAAATCAGTTGACTGTGATCCACTTGGGGGTCACAGTTTCACCCCAGTGTGTTTTAGATCTAACTGGGCAGTCTTGTCACCAGAATGCTTTGTTGTATTTGCAACATGTCTTAACCTTAAACACCACACACACAAATCCTTGGAAAATGATGCACTGACCTATCAACTAAAAATAAATAGCAAGAAATCCCCCCTGAAGTCCTTGCATACATGTTATAGTGCAGCTGCACATCCCCTCCCCAGTTGTAACAGATGTAATATCGCAGACATCCCATCTGCAAAAACAATGCCCACTGGCCATATTCTTGAACCTCACAGGGACTTCATTCGCTGACATTGGCAGGCTTGAATTGGGTTCTTCCTCCCTAGACAGCAGCAGCATATGGGATCCATCTGGAATCTCTACTCACCCCTCCTCCAACATTTCCCACAGCAGCAACATGGTTGGGATGGATCCTTCTTTTTCTTCCTTGCAGCAGCATAGAGAGAATCCCCAAGATCCTCTCTTCACCTCATCTCCAATGCAGCAGCTTGGGGAGGATCCAGGTGGGTTCCCCCCCCCCCCCTCCAATTCCCAAGGTGGAGATGGCAGTGGCAGCAGCATGCAGATTTGACAGGAGGGCTCCTTCTGCCCTCTTCTCTGCAGCTGCTGCCTGGAGAGGATATAGCTGAACTCCTCCTTTCCTGAGGCAGGAATAGCAGAGAACCACTTCAGTATAGATAATTTGTTTAAAGGACCAGCGCAGGTAAACTGGCTGACTGCGACATCACCTTGGGTTCAGCCAATGTAATACAGTGCAATTGCTGCTGCAGCAGTATGCACTTTCCTGGATATAGGTTCCAGATAGTCTTTGCATTTGTTAACTCAGAGCAACCAGTTGCCTAAGTCTATATATTTGTGGTGTAGGATAAGGTTCTGTACCCTTTAGTGAAAGTGTCTGTCTTTTTAGAATTCATGGAAAAGTTGAGTTTTTTAGGTGGTTTTTTTGCATCAAATGGACATCAGGTGTCTGTGTTCATCATGAATGAAACTTTGCATACAATATCTAAATTGAACTGATCACAAACCTTGCTGCTTGCTACTCCTTCCAAGTAGGGAACATATTGTATGTGTGCGTGCTCACATGCCAGTTTTTCTAACCCTATTCATGTTATGGAATTCTTGCACCCTTTTATACAGCTGCCAATACACTTTATTTTGTTCTAGTGTTTTACTTGCTGCTCTAGTTCCTTCTCATGTGCTTTCTAGCAATATCTTACTGGGTAGAGTGCAAGTTGTTTATAAAACCCTGAGCAAGACTAAAATAGAAATTTGTGTTTGAAGCAGACAGTCTCTGGGATCAGACACCTTTGGGGAGAAGTAGGGGATGCCTAGAGGTAGCTTGTATTTCCTTGACACATGCATAAGAATCTTCATAGTCAAGTCTACAGGACTTACTCATCCATTTTTATTTATGCTGTTTGACCCATAGTATTGCATGTCATGAATATTGTCATACAATTACACCGACATGATTCAGCATATTGTCACTTATTCATGTAGCTTATAATTAGCTTGCAGTAAACTTAGCACAGGGTTGGTATAGGTGACTGGTAACTGTCAATAGTGGGAGGGCACCAGAGTGGAGGCTGGGCAGGGGAGTTGACAGGGCTTCTGACAATCTGAGGTTGGGGATGTGCCCCCCATGAGTTGCCTATAAGTGTTGGGGAACCTCTGGTCTGAGGTCCAAATATGGTTTATTCCCTTGTTTGGCTCTTCCAGTTCCTCTGATCTGGCCTGCACATGCCTCAAGCACTGCAAAAGTAAGTTCAGGGAAGTAGAATGGAGATCAGGGGGTGGGTCCATGGCATAGACCCGTGATCCAAATGCTTCCCTTCTGAACTGACCTGTAAGCACCTCCAGCTCATAACTTCTGAAGAGGACCATGGGTGGGGGGAAATTGCCCACCTCTGATTTGGTCTGTTTAGAGGGGTATGAAAACTTTATATTAAACTGACTTAACTTTAATATACTTTTAAAAAATTAAAATCTTTAATAGTTTTTGAGCTGAGAACAAGTAAATTATGGTAAATGAGGAAAAGACTGAAGCAGTAGTGTAGTCTAGAGAAAAGACTGAGGAAACGTTACAGCTGTGCATACTAGAAAAACAAATCTTGCTAATGTAAGTAAAAGTGAATGCTTTCCATCCATTATACTCAATTGCTTATTTGTTACATCTGTCTCAACATTTAAAAGCCTTGGTGTGTGTGTGTGCCACTTTAACATCCTTATTGCCCTTATCTAGTGCCCTACATAATGGAGTGAGTTAACTTGGTTGGGTTGCAAGTGCCATTCTAATACAGAGCAGATAGTAATGGATTTACTGCAAGATGGAAACCTCGGATCAAATTCTAGGTAAAAAATTGAATAATTAAGCAAGAACTATTACAGGGGCTGTGTGTAGTTGAGGCTTGCCTCTTTGATGGCTTCGTAATTAACAAGTAGTCCCTGTCATGTAGCGCTGTGGTACAAATTTTGTTAAATAAATAACACTTGTATGTGGAGCTATGCTTCCTGATATGTGATCTATTTAGCACATCTTTTGTTGCTTCCTTATATGTAAGTTGCAAAATGGGATCACAAACAAAGTTTGGAAACTACAGGTTTTTCTGCAATGTACTGGAATTAGATTAACTTCAAGAGTTCAATACTTTCCCCCCATGATATAGAAAATATAATAGAGATTCTTGTGGACCTCTCCTTCCTGTTGGCAATCAAATATTGCAACCATGTAACCTATTCTAAATCATCCCACACAACAAAACCAATTTCAAAGTAGCACATTTTTTTTCAATGTAGGGCACTGACATGTTAAGCTTGGGATGGCTGAGCAACATCCATGCTATGAGATGTTGAAAATAATTGATGAAGATATTGAACAGCATTTCACCAGGACTGATCATTGCAGATCTCCATCTCTTTCCAGTTCAAAGTTTATCCATTAGCTACTAAACTTAAAAAAAAATCTATTCTGTACCAACCTTTACAGCAGTTCTTTCTAAAACATCTTAACGTAAGAGAACACCATGTGGGACTAACTCAAAAGTCTTGCAGAAGTCAATTTATATTATGTTGACTGCATTCCCGTTATCGACTAAACTGCTAATTTACCAAAGAAGGAACTGAGATTGGTCTGACAACCATTTTCCACTAGGTTAGGGTAACCCTAACAAATAACTTGTTTTATGATTTGCTCTTGTATTGATCTACAGTTTCCTGGGTCTGCTTTAAAAAAAAAAAGATGGACACTGTCTGCTGCTCTTCAGTTTTCTGCGACTGCAACAGTTCTCCATGAGTTAAAATAGCAGTTGGCTCTGACTCCTCCTTCAGCTAGCTCTTCCAGGATGCGTATCATTGGGACCTGCTGTCTGAATTTGTTCAAATTGACCAAGTATGCTTTGTGCTCCTTAGCTATCCTAATGGTGTCTCCCTCCCCCATTCATACTTGTTTTAGTTTTGCTAGTTACCAGTGTTTGATTTTTTTAAAAGACTGGGTTCAAATACTGAGCAGTCCAGCTTACTCTGTACTCCAGTGTTGAGTAGCAGACGCATAATTTCTCTTGCCTTTTTCTTCCAGCAAACATAGTTTGCTAACTGTAACTTCTTGTCCCAACACGTTTCTGCTATTTCTCATTACTCATTCTTGGTGACCTGCCATTTCCTCTTATGTATTAGCTTCTTGGTTTTCAGATTCTTAAAAAGATCCTTGTGTGTCCATGTTGGTCTTCTGCAAATCTTCCTGTACTTTGTTAGCACTGGTATGACTTACACTTGTGTTTCTGTTATTACCTTTCAGAAGCTTCCCTCCTGAACTACTACTTCTTAAATTTTTCTCTCCATTGAAGTCTGGTTTTTACAAAATCCATTGGGTGAACTTTGCTATTCTCTCCTCTTATTCTAGGATCATAAAGTTTTTCATTTTATAATTGCTTTATCCGATGGTGCCTGCCACCTTCACGTTCTCAACCAGTTCTTCCCCTGTTGGTCAGAACCAAATTCAAAATAGCAGCGCTCCTTGGAGACCAGGACCTTTGATGTGGCATTATCTGAGTCTGTTTCCCATAGCTGCATCAATCCTGAGCAAGGTAATGTAGGCAGGAATCTGTTTATGTAGTAGTCTGACTTTCCTCTTAAAAAACCTGTGGTTCCAAAACAAATATTGCATCTCAAAGAGTTAGGTAGAGGAATGTGAGAGGTAAGGTTATTTAAATATGGGGTTCTTTCAGACAAACTCCTCCCCTACGACAACCAGTGGGTAATGGGCTGGTAGTGCTCTTGTCTGAAAATACCCATGGCTTTTTGTTGCAGTTTACATTTGAGCACGTAAGGTTGCAAATGGGAGTACTAGGTTCAGCCTGCCTTTTTTAAAAATCGCTTTTACCATTATTTAAAATTGAATATCCAATATTTGGGAAGACTGGAAAGTGTTGCTGCTACCTTAAATTATTTACAGAGCAAACATTCTCATTGCTTTAATTCTCATACGTATGTGCAGTGTGGGCTATGGATCAGTTATGGTGACCAAGAGAATGCTAATTTGCACTTGTTGAAAGATACTGGGGTATGGTCTGATGCATTCAATATGAATGTTTGGTCATATTTAACTTCAAATTCCTTTCATGAGATTTCCAACCACAGCAGTCCACAATCGTTCAGGAGCAAAGAATTATGATATACGTCCTCTCGAAACCTTATACAGTAGCTGCATTACCCCCTTCCCCCCCCTTTTTATAAACTTCTATTTTTGTATAGGAAAACACATGAAAGGTTAAAGGAAAAGAAGGAAAGCTGGAGAGTGCATCTTTTCTGCTTGCTAGGAGTGCTTTTTGAAAAGAACTTCAAGGTGCAGGTTTCTAAAGTGATTGAACAGTGTTCAGACAACAGCACTTTTTGCACCTGGTATTGCTTATCACTTTCGTGAATCTGTGCAGTTGCCTCCCTTTTTGGAGGGACTTCATATAGGCAACCTGTCAGTGAAAGGAATTATAAAAGTGTTTCCATTTGAGTTTTTAAAATTTCAGACTAAGTGGAAAATCTAAAATTAAATGTATCCAACTTGCATCTTACTAAACTGCAGCAATCTTTCGTTCATTTTGATTAAAATTGTCAGTGAAATGGATATTAAAAGCTCAAGAGTCTTGTATTGCCTAGAGTAAGAGGTTTAACCACAGAAATGTAACCATAGTCTGACTTAGGAGGTACAGCTGCAATGCAGGACGCTGCAGAGTTTGGCTGCTGGCCATGTTGCTTCACCTGGCTCTAACTGTCATCTCTCTGAAAACATGTCATGTTCACTGATGTAATAATGGAGGGAGCTCTTACTTTATTCTTCAATCTGCTTAAATGCAAATAAGCAGATCTTAGATAATGCTTATGGCACGTAGCAACTTTTGGGAAATGACTTAAAGCTCTTTTATAGGAGGGCTGGCTGTGTTAAAACTGCTTTATCATATAACAAACATGCATAATTGATGCATGTTTCAAGTACAGTGGTGATTTCTTCCATAGGTATAATTCCTAAGCATAGGAGGTTTGTATTTAGTCATTCAAGGGTGCAATTCAAGGTCTTTCATCATCTTGAAAGGTGAACCGTAAAAAGGGATTCCTGCCTTATTTTGTCCTGCTCTGAGAACGGGTACACCTAAAAGACTTTTTTGCATGGTTTTTGTTAGATATGCCTACCCTGTTAAATCTTTTTCTGAGATTCTGTATGTGGCTAGAATGCTTTAGGGTGAAAGTTTATTTTTAGTCACAAGATTACGTTTCACATGTTTAATAGTGGGGTTCAAAAATCTATAGCAAAGATCTTTTCAAATTCTTAAAGGCTAATTTTGAATTAACTAAGTGAGCTATCAGCCCAGAGTTCTTCAACTCTAGGGGGAAACAGGGTTTGGTTCAGTGTATATGATATTTGAGAAAATGCAAGTAAAGTAATTTGTTTGCAACATTGTGGGTGGTTTGTAACAAGTTCTCGGCCTTGGGGTCCGTCAAGCTGCGGCATCTAGTAGGTGTCAATTCCTAGTATTGACCTTAAATTTACTGGTACTGGAGAAGGCTTTTCTAGTATGTGTTTCTGTTGCTTTGCAATTTGTGACACTTGGCTATCGGCCAGAACCCAACTTAAAGACCTTCAATGTAGGTTATTTGATCTGCTAAATGGTTTTGTTTTTGTTTTTGCTTTTAGTTCTGTGCAGTGCTTACTCTTGTAGATAAGTGGCTGACTGCTATTGTAGCAGCAACGTTTGAATTATTAGCATAAAATACTTGCCTTGTGGACTTGAGTTGGTTTTAATAGAATCTTCCAAATATTTAGCAAACTAAAGGTGTAACAAATCTATAGAGTAGTTCAAACGTTAGCTAATACTGACATAGAAATCATTTATTTTTAACTCATGCCATAGCAGTATTCAGATTTACATAAAACATTGAAGCATGTACCTGGGTTGTGTTCAACTGTACCTTTTTGAAATGGTTTTACAATTGGGTATAACAGTAGTTGACATCTTGTAACGAAAGACGTTGAATCATATATTTTAAGTGTTTCCTCTAAATACCAAATAATGTTAACTCGGTGTGAGACTTGAAAAGCATCCTGTATTCCTTCATTTTTATATCAATTGTCTATAATTGGCAGCCTGACGTATGTGCAAACTACTGTGGAGTATTCTCTTCTGCAATTGTACTTTAGTGTGCTAACAAGTTGGTAGAAGTGTCTCAACCATCAGTAGTTGCATTAAGAAAGGTGCTACTGCTAGTCATTTCTATAGCATTACTAAGCATATGCAGTGCTTTACAGTTGTAGATTTTCAGAGATAGGTCCCTGCCCAGTGAGTTTATAATCCAAGATGGACACGGGTGAGAGCAACATGGGGAAAGACACATGCACATTCCCATTTTACAGATGGGGAACCAAGGCTGAGGTTGTGACTTGCCCAGGGCCACCCATTGAGTTCATGGCTAGGGTGGGATTTGAGCCCTGGCTTATCAGGTCCAAGTCCAGCACCTTATCCACTACACCACACTGGCTCTCGCATAATCAGGTGCTACGTCACATAATCAGAAAAATGACTATAAATTACCTGAGTGGGTTCAACTCTTCTCCAGCCTCTTCTAATGATCCACATTCCTTTGCCAATTTAATGCAGTTCTTGGTTTCTTATCTTACCCAATTTATTTCTTCTTTTCAATTTAACCAAGTTCTTGGTTTTCAAAAGCACTTGCATTTTGAAAAGCTCAAAAACCTGATGGATTTTAATAGGAAATACTGTGCTCCTGAACCTTGAGTAAAAGGGATGGGCAGGGAATTGAAGAGTTTGGGGGATGGTGCTAATAAGTGTGATGTACTTTACATCAGTTGCTGAGTTCTTGCACTTAGTTTAGCAGAGTTGGTAGTACTTTAGGTGAGCTTAGCAAAGTGGTGCTGACAGGGACAAAATAACTTTGAAATGGGAGGCCAGGGGAGGAGTAGTCAAAAACAAAAAGAGGTAAATGAGGGTATCTGCTTCTGTGGTCTAGTGACAACACATCATGGTTGGGGGACTGAATTCTTCCCCCCCCCCCCCAAAAGTTACAGTGGCTGAAAACTGTACAGGAAGCCAAATTTTGAAGAGTGGTGGTCAGTGTCTGGACTAAAGTAACGGATGCCATCTCTGTTTCAGTATTACCTTCAACCTGATTTTTTAATATTTTTTTTGCTTTACCAATGGTGTCCCTTCCTCTTGTCATAAATCTGTCTTGGATGGAAAAGATAACTCGTTTCCTATCTTCAAGTATTATTTTGGCTTTCTCTTGCCACACTAACACAATCCTATAGCCATCGACTGCTCCAAAAATCAAATGGAACGAAAAAATTAAGTAAACTAAGAGCAGCCAAATCCCAGTCACTCAAGAGGAGTAGAAGAATTGTTGTGACACCCAAATGATCAGATTTATAACTTGAATTTCTTTTCAGTTTTTAACAGGCCATTCTTGTGTGTGTGTGTGTGTGTGTGTGTGTTGATAAAGGTTGTTCCTAGTGAGCAAACGCTGATTTTATTTTTTCCAAGTTGAAAAGACTTTCAGTTACATAAAGCTTCCCATATGTTGGTAAGGAAATTGAGATTTGAGATTGAGCCAGTTGATCTTTTTAAGGAAAAACTAAATTGAGAGTTAAATAAATTTAATTCATACTTCTATAAGTAATTAGTTCTTTCTCACTTGCTTTACAGCTTTCATTCAGTCGGATAGCATAATAGAAGTCCTACGTTTTGATGATGGAGGCCTATTACAGGTAAAACAGTTCATAAAGTGAAGTAAGATCACTTAAATTAGCAATTTTATATTGCTTATGAAGTTTTTTCCTTTTTGAAACCGTATCTACAATACCCTTTTTGCTGAGTGGATTTTGGATAAGGAATACTTACTGAGTTGTAGGTCTCTGCATAACATGGTGGGAATGTTAACAGATTCTGTTTTTTATGCTCATTGTACTTCTGCAAGCAGAAATGTGTTTTGTGAGCAACACAGACCTATTAAATGCAGTTTTTATATATTGGCATCTCAAGGCCTGTCGGTATGTTAAAATGTTAAGAACTGGCAGCCAAGGTGGGAAGGTGAACTCCACTAGTAGAGTACAACATTGGTATAGATGGGGATCCAAAAGGCTGCCAATATGGTTAGGTTGCTTAATCCTTTTCAGAATAGGTGTAACTGACATGGCTGGTTCCCACAATTCCAATTATTTGTCTGTAGTTGCACTCAGCTTACCGTTGGAGCTAAAACAATGGTAGCTCATGACTGAGTCTGCAGTAGTGTCTGAATGTCCAGGCAGCAAATGGAAGCAGTCTTTGACAGCAATTACGTTCCCCACCGCATGCCACTTCACTTATGACAAGCGTAGTCTGTTAAGCTGATCAGTAATGGAATAGCCCATGTTGACACATGGATGCTAATGAACCTCAGTAGTTCTTCACTTTAGATAAGTGGCATAGTTTGCATCTCTTTAAAGCACCATGGGGCTACCTGAAGTTTTTCACCTTATGCTTTGTTCATGCTTAAAAGTTTAGTGCCAACTCAACTTTTCTCCCAACTGAATCCGCTCTCGCCTATCAGCGAGTGACGGCTTTGCGGGGGCCAGCTGGGGAATCCTTGTTCACAGCCGGGGTGGAGCACTAACACTTAGGGCTAGGTTCATGCCCACCCTTCACTGACCACTTGAAGGGTGCTGGCCTATGGCCAGGCCAAAGGAGAAGATGGGAGTGGTACCTAGCCTTGCTTAAATATCTCGAGCACACCTGGGCAGCCCTCTTTGTTTGACATCACCTTTCAGTTGCTCCTGGGTAAACACCAGTCAAGTAAGGTGAGTGCCCAAATGGGTATTTCCAGGGGGATACGCCAGCAGAACCATTAGAACCTTGTAATATGACCACTTCAAGTCTAAAAACTTACCAAAGCTGGGTTTACAACCCTGGCTGCAATTGAACTGTACACATCTGAGTTTATAGTCTATGGAATGGTTTTGAGAACTAGGGATTACAAATTCAACATGTCTAATCCTTCTGTGTACTTCAGTGGCCAGGAGCGCTTTTCACCAGTTACATTTGGTGAAAAGGCTCCGACCTTTCTTATCGGATTCAAGCTTGGTCACTGTTGTCCATGCTTTCATAACCTCAAGGCTAGACTACTGCAGTGTGCTCTGTGGGACTGTCCTTGATGACTGTTCAGAAGCTGCAGCTGGTATAGAACGTAGCAGCCTGTCTTCTGTCAGGGTCAGCAGGAGCACTTTACAGCTGTGCTCCAGAGCCTGCACTGGCTACCAATAGCTTTCGAGCACAGCTAAAGGTGCTGGTTTTAACCTAGCAGCCCTGAAGGGTTTGGGTCCCAAGTATCTGAAAGACCACCTCTTCCCCCATGTTTTATCAGCTGGGAGCACCCTCTTGAGTATACCATCTCCCCCATGAAGTTTCTACAACAAGGATGCACAGAGAGGTATTCTTGGTGGCTCCCCCATGTATATGGGTGAAAGTAAATGGGATGATAGCCCACATTTGCACCCACCAGGTGGATGTCCATCTATTAGGTGCTCACCGGATGTCTGCCCACAGCCCTCACTCACTGCATTGTCCAAGGACATTGTGGGCCAGTGCATGCTAATGCCCATGCCCGGGCATCCGCCTTCCTTCTATTACGTTCGCCCGTAGCCTCGCTTGCATCAAAGTCTGCCAGCACCATAGTTGTGCCTAACAAGGCTGCTAGAGAGCAATCGGCTGTGCAATCTGGGAGTTGCGTTTTTGCAGTTGGTTTCCTGGCAATTCCAGCTTTCACCCATATACATGGGGGAGCCACCAAGAACACCTCTCTGTGCATCCTTGTTGTAGAAACTTCATGGGGGAGATGGTATACTCAAGAGGGTGCTCCCAGCTGATGAAACATGGGGGAAGAGGTGGTCTTTCAGATACTTGGGACCCAAGCCCTTCAGGGCTGCTAGGTTAAAACCAGCACCTTTAGCTGTGCTCGGAAAGCTATTGGTAGCCAGTGCAGGCTCTGGAGCACAGCTGTAAAGTGCTCCTGCTGACCCTGACAGAAGACAGGCTGCTACGTTCTATACCAGCTGCAGCTTCTGAACAGTCATCAAGGACAGCCAGGATTTTGGCAGAGGCATCTTGCAAAAGAATTACTAGTTTCTACCATTCAGGGGTAGATTCGGTGGGGGAGATTGGTCCTTCCAGTACTAAATATTTTCAGGGCAAAAGTTCTTCCTCAGCTGCTGTATGCAGTTGCTGTCTGGGGACCATCTTATCTCAAGTTTTTAAACCAAATTATCTCAAGTTTTAAAACTGAACTTGAGATAATTTTGCATTATTTTATTCGATCTATTCTGCATACCACCAGGAGCACACCAGTAGTTCTTATTAGGGGTGGGACCCCGGGCCCATTACCGGATTTACCGGTTACCGGTTTCACGAAAACCGGATTCCCGGATTAAATCCGGTATACCGGTACCGGATTTATTGCATTGGTTTCAATGGGGTGCTGTGTCCCCCATTGAAACCAATGCAATAAATTAAAATAAATTCCCTCCCCCTCCCAGGCTGCGCGGGTGGAAGGGGGGACACCCCCCACCCAACCTGCCCAGCCTGGCTTTTGGTTGTAAAAAAGATAGAACAGAGTGAGACCCCGAGGCGAGCCCCCCCCAGCACCAGCGACCGCGGCGTCCCCGCAGCCGCAGGTAAGTATGACCCGATCCCTGGGGGGGGTGGGGGGGTTTAACACCCCCACCCCCCCCGGGATCACCCCTACAGCGCGCTTGCCGCTTACCTTGGGGAGCTCCGGCGGCGGCGGGCGGCCCGGCGGCTTCAGCGCCGGCTGTGGCTGCCGGCTTCAGGACGTTCTAGGCCTTCCGGTGAAACCCGGAAGTGCACCGGAAGGCCTACAGCGTCCTGACGCCGGCAGCCACAGCCGGCGCTGAAGCCGCCGGGCCGCCCGCCGCCGCCGGAGCTCCCCAAGGTAAGCGGCAAGCGCGCTGTAGGGGTGATCCCTGGGGGGGGTGGGGGTGTTAAACACCCCCACCCCCCCCAGGGATCGGGTCATACTTACCTGCGGCTGCGGGGACGCCGCGGCCGCTGGTGCTGGGGGGGGGGCTCGCCTCGGGGTCTCACTCTGTTGCTGTTCTATCTTTTTTACAACAAAAAGCCAGGCTGGGCAGGGTGGGTGGGGGGTGTCCCCCCTTCCACCCGCGCAGCCTGGACTCGGGGAGGGTTTTTTTTTTTTAAAACAGTTTGGCTGGGGCTTTAATTTTTTTTACATTGCAGCCATTTAAAAATGGCTGCAATGTAAAAAAACCGGCACACTGAAATCCGGTACCGGGGCCGGATTACCGGGCCGAATCCGATAATGCCGGTACGCCCGATACCGGCATTATCGGATACCGGTAGATCCGGAATTCCCATCCCTAGTTCTTATGAGAGCTCAGTTGGGCATAGCTCCAGTGGTTTCTTTGGCCAAACTAGGAATTCTGAAATACTGGCTACATCTAAATTTTAGTGTTGGCCTGCTTGGTGTTTTCTGTTGCTGAATTCTGGTACATAGGAGGATGGCCTAGTAACTATTTTGTTGGGCTTGGAATTTTCCGAACAGTATTTGCTCTCTGTGCCCCACTCTAAGGCCTTATCACTAATTAAATCCCAAATTTATGACCAAGAGCAACAAAGTTTCTGTGCTGTAATAGATTTGCAAAAATCTTCAGTGGTTTATAAATATTTACCACTTCAGCCTGGGGGTGCTGCCTATTTTGTGTTTCTCTCCAGTTGGGATAGCAGAACTGCCTTTCCCCTGGCGAGGTTTGGTATACTCCCCTCAGCTGTGACAGAGGGGAGGTTTGTGAAGATATCCTATTCCCAGAGGCTCTCTCAGCCTGTGGTTGAGCCATTAGCGCATATTTTCTTTGATCTCTATATAGAGAGCTTTAGGGGGAAATTTTGGCCTCTATCATTCTGGATTTGAGTTTGCAGTTGGCTTGCAATCAACTTCAGGCACTGGTATCCTTGCTGCAAGACTCTGATACGTCTGTAACGGCCCGGGTGGCGAGGTTTTGTATAAAGGCCTGCAAATTAAGGAGTGAGGTGTTGGTGCCCATTACCTAATGTCAATTTTTATAGAATGATTTATGTTTATATTTTGATGTCTGCTTATTTGTCTATTCATTGATGGGTTTTATTAGCTGTGTACTTGTGGTGCCTTCTGGATACACACACAAATTCTTTACTGTGGTTACATAAGTGAACTGGTCATCATGGGAGGAACCTGTCTCACTCAGTTACTCAGAACTATGTATGGCAGGTTTTATAATGGTTACATGCTCTCCAACAAACTGGCAATTATCAGTAGTCGCATACTTCAGGGTTCCTTGATATTGCAAGTTCTGTTGTGCTACAAGCAGTACTTGCATCCACTGTTAGCTGTGTGATCAGTAACATAATTCCCCCAAATTTGTTATTAGCAGGGGGTGATGAGTTAATTTGCCCACAATGCCAGTTTTACTAGCATTGGGGATACTGGTAAATGAGAATCTTTGTGATGCTTGAAGTGATCTTTCACTGTTCTAAAGTAACTTCTAGTTCCTGTGTTCTAGCTAGAGTTGCAATCAAGCACCCGATGAATCTAGGGTGCTTGAATTGACCTCTCCTCGTTTGGGCACCATTGATGCCTGAATGGGCTGCTCAATTGGACTGGCTGACCTTTGAAAGTGACAGGCCCCAGCTGGGACTGCTGCAGAGTCCAGCTCCGTAGTGGCCCAAGCTTGATCCTGTCACTTTCAAAGACTGTCTTCTTCCGCCCCCACCCCCTGAGTGGGTCTCAGTTGATAGGCACTTGGGGGAGGGGGGAGACAGAAAGCCCCAGCCGGCCTTAGAAACTGACCAGCCCCAGCTGGGACCACTGGGCATGTCAGTTTCTCTGGGTAATGCTTGTATTTTCGGGCATCGGGCACCCAATTGGTGCTCGGGTAGCCTTAGGGGGATCCTGACAGGGTGCCCAAAAATGCAGGCATTACCTGTGAGTACTAATTTCGGTTTTCTCTTTACAGCTCTAGTTGTAGCTGACCTTAACGGATAGGGTAGCCTTATAGATATCTAATGAAAGTATCTCGCCCTGAAAAGCTTATGAAGAACTTTTCTCTAAAGCTTGGTTTGTGGAGGGTATTCACGCATGGACCAAATGTTGTTGCAAACAATGCCAGCAAAATAGGGATGGATAATAATTTACATAACTTGGGATTTGTGGCAGAAGATCAATACAGAAGCATGAAGCCGTTGGTAAAAGTATTGGTGGTGACTACCAGTGTTCTACTTCCTCTCTATTTTAAGGGTTACAGGGTGGGGGGCATCCAGGATATGGAGTTTGGGGGAGAAAGGGGTCAGGATCAGGGATGGAGGACAAGACAGGAAGGAGAATGAGAGAGGCGAGGACAAATGGAAAGAGTGTTGCTCCACTGACTTCCTTTCCCAGGAAGCTGTGCGGCATGGCATGGGTAGGAGACAGACGGGGCGTGATAAGGGCAAGGCAGGGAGGCCTCTTAGGGGGAGTGGCTAGGCCCAAGGTGAAGCTGTGGTGCTGCAGACCCAGCCACAACCCCAAGAACTCCAGGTGTGAGGGTTCAAGACCCAGGTCCTGACGCTCTAAGTGGAATGACAATACTTATAAATGCAAGATCTACGCAGGGATTCATGCTCACTGCATTTCCCTCATTAGTAACGATGTGAGAAACTCCATGAACACAGGTCCCAGGTATAAAGTATAAACCACACAAGTTAGTGTCTTCAAAAATTGGTCGTTCTAGATATTAGCTATATTTCTACACTGCCACCTGGTGCACAACCAAGGCTTGATTTGGGGAGCTTCCTTGTCGGGGACCATTGACTGTTAGATAGTAAAGATGCCCCACTTGTACTAGCTCACTGTTTTCCCATGTAATTCTATATTTCCAGACTTTTATAAGTCTTGCCCCTATGTAAATCACTAATTCTGTGTTTTATCTGTCAGTATGTAATGGTGATTTTCCATGGTGAATGAATGCGTAAGCATGTCCTGTGACTGAAGTGATATCTTTGGCATCTTTAAAGGTGAATTTTCATAATCTTTCATGGACGTGTTGTAGCTGAGAACACTCACAATAGCTATAGTAAGGTCTTGTAGACAAGATGTTCTAGCAATATCCAGTCAAATATTGAGAGAGATCCTGCCTTATCACCAAACAGGATGGCTACAATATACTGAAAACAAAACACAAAAGTCCTATATATGTATATAAAATTGAACTTCCAAAATCCCCTTAGCCATATACTCCGTAGCCTCCCTTGCACCGTACTCACCGTGCCGGTTGCCAATGACTCTAACTTAGAGACTTCAGTAAGTTAGAAGATATATCTGTAAACTTGATTAGAATGAGATGCTGTCAGAGAGGTGCTTAATCTGGAGTTTGTGTCAAACTTGCTTGAAACCTAGCAGCGCTTTCAGTGTATCCATGTAGTCTGACAACAGTTGGAGGAGGCAGTAACAGCAGACGTACTGAAGGGATGTGTGGCTGGCACATGTGTAGATAACTTTGCTGCTGCTTTTTTTTTTTTTTTTTTTTTGAGAAGTCATGGCCAAACAAATTGGAGAAGCTGTTTGTGCTTCCTATGTGGTGGAGTAAGCCTGTTACAGAACATGTGGTGCTACTGCTTTTTCAGATTCACATCTGAAGTCCTGATTCTCGCCACCATGTCAGTGCATAGATTGGCAAGGTCATCTTTATCTTCCAGAAGTGCTGTCCTTCTGCCGGTTCTTTATTCTTTCAGATGGCAACAGTGCCCAGTTATATTCTAGGTGTTCAAATAGCTCTAGAATTACATTTTTAAATCTTTCAAGCCACTCGAGTTTTGTCATCAAACCTCTCCACATACGTTAAGGTTGCCCATTAACTAGAATTTTTAAGAACTTAAGGTTTGTGAACATTCTTCCTCTGATAATGGAAGTGGATTGAAAGCAGTTAAGTGTTAACAAGGTTTGGCTAGGGTCTGACTGAAGGGAACATCACTCCAAACTTAGCTTTTGGGTGAAGAGCTGTCAAAAGAGATCAAACTCTGTAAATCATGTACCATTTCAGAAAAAATAATCTGTTTGCTTTTAAATACCCAGCTGGACAAATTGTAGGTGGAATACAATTCTTATGAATAGTGAAAAGCAAAAGCTTAGATGCCAGTTGGTTTATTTATATAGCACTGGCAATGTATCTGCTGTTGTACAGTATTTAGAGATTGGTTCCTCCCCCCCAAGGGCCTTACAATCTAGGGAGACAATGGAGAGGGGAGCAAAGGAAAGGCAAGCAATACATTCATAAAGTTGAGAAGTTGCAGGTACATGTGCTTACCTTAGTTACAGGGGCGAAGGGGACACTGAGTGAAGGAAGGAAGAGCAGGCATTGGTGGTGAGTCTGAGGGGGTTGAGGCGTTGGAGAGAGCCTGACAGAAGAGGTAGGTTTTTCAGAAAAGATTTGAAAGGATGATAGGGAATGGGAGCAGAGTGAATGCATTCAGGGAAGGAGAAGGGGCAAATACTTCTTGAAGAGCCAGGGACTTGAGGATAGTAGAAGAAGAGCAAAGCTCCAGGTGGGAATTTGGCAGGAAACAAGGTGTAGAAAGATTGGGGGGAGGGAGGCCAAGAGTCTTGAAGGCAAAGATAAGATGCTTTTGTTGAATCCATTCGGGTAGAGGGATCTAGAAAAGAGAGGAGGGACTGAACATGGCAAAAGCAACACACAGTTAACCTATCGGCAGAAAAAAGAGTTATGATGTGCAGGGAAACATTGTATGTGTGTGTCCTGCCTCCCCGCAATAACTGTGGAAATTACATGCTGATTTCTGCCAAATTTGGCAGAGGGGAAGAAGGCCTGAAAGTAAAAGGTGCTTCTGCAGAGTGGACATGACCCTTTCAATAGCTGAAAAATCCCATTGACCGAGCATTCCCCCTTCACAAAACAGGCTTTATTAGATCAGGCATTTGTTTCATGAAGCTTCTTGTTTGTTCTTCTAATATGCATTCTGGCTTCCAATGGCTGGCTGCAGGCCAAACTTACTATGTATGCTGTAATAGAGCAAAGTGGAAGCGATGCTTCAAAGTGAAATTGTCTTTGCCAATTTACATTTTTAAGAGTAGGAATAGTTTAGAAATTGGAGTGAGGGAGGGCCAACAAGTTTACGCTAGTATCAGCCATGTTAAATCTCATCACTGCTCAGTATCTTAAGCTATTAAGTGAATTTTGTTCCATTAACAGCTGTTTAACACAAAGCTGCCTTCCTGTTTGCTTAGTTGCTCTTAATTTGATGATTCTTCGTTTACTTATTCAAGCAGATTTTGTGCACCCTAACAGGTGAAATATACCTGTCATGAATTCATCTTGTCAATGAAGAAAAACACTTTGTAAAGTTTACAGTCTTGATAAGTATCTGTTTCTACACTGCACTACTTTGCTTGTATGCCAAGGTTGAGAGTTCACTTTTACATCAGTCTCCCCACCCCAGGTCACTTATCAATGTGGTATGAGAATAATATAGCAATAACTTAGATATTCCTTGTCGAAGTTTCTAAGAAAAGCAAAGGAGAAATTGCAAATGTGTACTTAAAAACAAACTGCTATACTACAGACAACTGTAACTTTAATCTAACTTGTCTTCCATCAAGTAAAAATAATTATCTGGTGATACTGAGATCTTGCAACAATTAATAATTTCAGATGCAGAGCAAAATTACCCGCTTGCCTTCATGGCATGTCTACCCTGTCATAATAGAATGGTGATGAGACTTCATTCACAAACGTACAACTTGGTTTGAAAATCTACTTATACAGTAATATGCTACTTGTAACTTATATGACTGAAATAGATGAAGAATAAATACACTTGAACTTTGGCTGCCACCTTACTAAACACTAGCATGTCTTCTCTGGGACTGCATCCAGTATCTCAAACCTGGAGCTTGTCTGAAGGTCAGATACCAACACCGTGAAATGGCAACTGTGTGAAAGTACTCAACAAGTATAACTTTTCCCCTTTCAAAGTATTGAGTGAATTGGGTGAAACGAACAATTGAAAGAGCATACTCAAAGTTCAGGTTTGGCAGCTTTCAGTCCTGCATGAACAAAAGCTGTAATTCCAATATTTTATAACTTGTCATAACTTTTAAAAGCTCTGCACAAGGGGATAGCAGCGTGGAATTCCAGTTGTTGCAGTATTACTTGAGCTGTGGGAGTGGCTCTATTAGTTAAGGGAACTACAGACCTGTGTTAGTCATGACTTTCATTATAAAATCAATATGAACTCTCATATCTCTGTGAAACTTAGTATGGTGGATTGCTTGAGTGAGGTATAGAATCTCTCCAAATTCCAGGCAAACCAAATGAAAACCAAGAAGGTTACAGCTGTTTGAAGGCAGAATGACATATTTTCCCTAAGCAACATTTTCCTCCCTCCTCCTCATGGAGACTTAGTTCTGGGAGCAGTATTAAGAAATCTAGCAGTGCCCAAAAAAAATTCAAGTGTGGGCTGAATGGATTTTGTGTTTTTAGTTTTTGAAAATCCATTGTATGGTTTTGAAAGTTCTGATGTTTGGAGAGTTCATTTTGGCCCTTCACAGTCTGGGCCCCTCGTACCTCAGGGACCTCCATGCTCCAGAGCGGCTCCTACGGTCTGCCAGGGGTGCCTTCTTTGAGGTCCCCCGTGTTAAGCGGGGGGGCCACAATTGAGAGGGCATTCTCGGTGACCGGGCCACACCTTTGGAGCTCCCTTCCAGAGGAAGCTCGCCTGGCCCCCAGCCTGTTCGCCCAGGCCTTTGGGGAGGGTAGGGCGAGGGTTTTTTTTTAGCTTCCCCACCTGATTTATTATTTATAATGTTTTAAGCCCTGTTTTAATGATATTATGAATGATTTTAAATTGTATTTTATGGTATTATATTTTTATTGTTGGAAGCCGCCCCGGGCTGCTTTTGCAGGAGGGACGGGTATAAATGTATAGAATAATATAAATAACGAAATCAGGAGAGTGAGAAAAGCAGCTTTCCTCTGTCTTAAACAATCTATCGAACTTGAGGAGATGTACGTTTTCATGAATTCTACAGTTGTGTGGATCTGAATGGCACTTATTGCAGGCTATTGTATGGACACCAGGGGAGTTTAGTGCACCTTGTTCTTGTACAGATGCCAGGGCAGTTTATTGCATGTTATGGATGGTACTGAGCTGGAGCCGAAGGGAAAACTCGCTAGCTAGCTGCTCCTGTTGCAAAGCAAACTCGCCACCAGGTGTACTGGCAAGGCACAAAGAATGCTGATCGGAAACAGGGACAATAGAAATAGCAATTGGAAGTAATAGGATTTGGGGAATGCTAGTAGCCCTTAACAGGCAGCAAACCAATGCAATGGCAGATGCTTAACTGAAACAAAGGAAGTGGGGGGAAGATCTGAATGCCAAATAAGGTGGGGGGGGGGGACTGAAAAAGGCCAGGAGAGGTGGAATGATGGGTAAGAGGCCATTCAGAGCATCTAGAACTATGGAGGGAGGGGCTTGGTTGAAGGATGGATAGGAGACCACTGAGAGTAACTGGAATGACATGAGGCTTGCTGGACAGAATTCCTTTAGGCATGTAACTGACAAAGACCAGGGTTGCAAGGGAAACGCTCTGAGGAGGAGGAATCTACAAAGCAATCTCCCCACTTTTCTGTGAAATTGGGGAGTCTGCTTCCAGATGGGGGGAAAAACTCCACTGGTGAAAGTGACACAGCTGGGACTGAAAGAGAAACTGGCTGGCTGCTCCTGGTTGCCAAGTAAACTCTCCAGCATGTGAAACTGACTAGGCTACTGATCCCAGTTTCAAACCAAAACCCTTTGGTGAAAGTGACAAAGCTCGGGGCTGCAAGGAAAACTCTCCAAAAGGAGGGGACTTTGATGCAATCTGCCTCTCCACCACTCCCCTCTCCCCTGTGGTGAAACTGTCAAAGCTGATGCTGAAAGGGAAACTCCCTGGGAGAAGGGATGGAGTCAGGAGAGAGTGTGTGCGTGGTTGTGTCCATTAAGGAATTGTATATGAATTGCATAGAATTCCTTCAGGCATGTAACTGAGGAAGCTTGGAGCTGCAATAGTTCCTCTTCCCCCGATCGTGAAATTGGCAAGGTTGCCAGTTTCACCTGCAGCATTTTTTTGTACACCTGGGAGCAAAGTTTGGGCTGAAAGGGAAAACATGCTGGCTGGCTTCATCATTTTGACTGCCAATCAAAACTCGGGTTAGTACTGTGGCAGCAGGGGGAATTTAGTGCTTTCCCTTTAAAAAACGGACATTCTTGATCAAAAAACCTTCTGTTTAAGTGAGGTGTTAAGGTTCTTATAAATTCGTCTATGCTCCAAAAAGCATGAAAATTGTAAGCTAAGATTCCAGCCTTAACTTTTTATGCCATGTAGGTAGTAAAGACATTATACAATCTCGCATATTGTGGTTGCTTAGAATTTAGGCTCCATGCACCCACACTTTGTCTTGGTCTTTTAGCCCAAGTTCTCTTCCTCTGCAGGTTTGGGCAACACTGAAGTTGGGGAGAGACCCCTGCTTTCCTTACAAGCTTTCATTTGGGCTGGGGAGAATGGGAAGAATGTGGACAGCAGAGGCTACTGGTAGTTTGCATCCAGATTATAATGATTGGGGGTCAGACTCTGGTTAAATACTGGGATTTCTGGAAGTTCTCCCAACTTCATTAGGGAGGCAGGGCTAACCTTGCTGCTGCTTGCCTTGGTGATGTCCCTTGTTCTAAGATTAAGGCTTTGCTGTGGTTGGGCAATATTTGAGCAGTACTCATCTACAAAGGTGTGTTGAGGTAGTACAGACAGCACTGATATTAACATGTTTAAGAGTCTGGGAGCAAGAGTGCAGGTGTCTGAAATGCAGATCTAGAAGGTTTGCTACATTGTTGCACTGCAAACAGCGCAATCTAGCTCCATACAAGTCAATGGGAGTGTAGCCATTCACTTCAGTGAGAGCTGGATTGTTTCCACAATGTTCTTGGGAAGGGGGAAAACAAAAAACCATTGTTAGAGATGTTTCTTTACTAGAGTTTTAGGTCAAGAGGCTATAGGGAGCACAGAAGTGGTGTAGAAGTGCCTGATATAGGCTGTGTCCACAGTTTTATTTCTGAAGAGTGGCCACTCTCCTTTAGTCTTATTGGAAAAGCAGATCTTCTTGGATGAGAGTTTGCTGAATTGTATGCTGGTACACTAAAAATGTGCAGAAGCAGGGGAAACCGAGTCTAAGGAAGTTTTCAGACAAGACAGTCCCCACCCACCTATAACCCACTATGCATGTTGCAGGGCTGCAGTGTTGCTCTGAGTGCCCTGTAACATGTATAGTGGGTAGAGAGTATCTTGTCTGAAAACTCTCCAAGCTTCAGTAGTATCATCAGTTCTCTCATACGCACAATACAGTTATAGTACCTCATTGCATGACATTGTCTTCATTGAGTAAGAAGCGTCCCTTTGTGAGGCTAGTCGCAGAGATACAACATTGGTTATTTGTGGAAGTGCTTCAGATTCTTCAAACCTAAAATAGTGGTGAAAATAGAAACACAAATTAGAAATATTGCTATCTTATGTTGTGTGTTAGACTAGAACATAAAGGTGCAGTAATTCAAATACGATTGTCCATAAATTGTTGAGAACCAAAGTGTGAAGCCTAGTGATTTGGCAATGGCTACTAAATTTAAAACATCGGAGGTGAGGCCTGCATCTTGTATATAGCTGTTTTGTTCTTAAATGTGGTAGCATATGGTTCAGGGAGCTTAAGTGTATTGGGGCAGGGTCCATTGGTGAGGGGGTACAAGATCCAAGCCCTGTGGGTGTGTGTGTCAGTGCTTGCCCACCTGCAGAGTTTCTCCTCCCTCCTTCATAGGCTCGATCAAAGTAAATATGGTGTGGATGTGGTCTATGGGCTAGAGTAATTTCCCCTCCCCTCCTCCTTGTAGTCTTATCTGTTACAGCATTTCTTTTATGATTAACTGAGGATGTCTTCATGTACAGCAATGAAATGTTAAACGTCAAGGAAATGTACAAGATACCCGTTCACATCTGTAAATGTCGACAGATGTCTTCCAGATGTAGTGGAACTGAACCATTTGAATAAAGGATTTAAAGTCTTATTGTACACCTAATTGGTAGTCCTCGCTTTTAAAAAAATAAATTCAGAACTGTGCCATAAAGTAGAGGAACATTGGCTTATGTCAATAGAACAAATTGCACTAGCTAAAGTCCACTTGAATTTTCACTACCGTATATGAGACATAATGAAAGAGCAGAGGAAAAGGATTGTTCTAGCTGAATTTGAGTCTCACTTAAGATTTGTTTAGCCCTTCTAATTACCAAATGTTCAATAATATTTTTACTCTATTGATGTTGAGTTTTAGTGGTAGCTGGAGGCCACATTGTCATTAATGCAGTACCTCAGATTAGTGGAAATTGTCAAATAGCAATAGGTATTAATAGTCCTTGATGGATGACTGTGGCTTTTTTTTTTTTTAAACACAGTGTAAAACGTTATAAAATGTCACTGCCTGGGAATTTGAGCCACTTAAGTTCTGAAGAAAATAGGGCTAAAGGAAAAACTAACTTCTGTCGGCTGGGTCCACCAAAGAAAAATTGGGAAGTGATGCTTAAGTGCTTTTCCTCCAACATTGCTTCAAGTACTGAGTAATAGGTCAAAAAATTCTAAATATGATGGGCTGTTACAACAAACTAGGACATATTTCATTTCTTTTCTTGCAGGGCTTTCTTCAGATTTGAGATTATAGTTATCTTTGCTCTCTAAGGCAAAGACTGCTAGATTGCTTTTTTACTACATGTATATATCCCCTTTGACAGCTCTTGCTTACCTTCTAGTCCCTCACTCCAAGAAACTTTGGAGGAATGAGAGAGATACCTGAGACAAACAGATCTCTGAATGAAGAGCATTCACCTGAAGAATTTAAGCACTATTCATTTTGTTGGTATTTTATATATCCTTCTAGTCATTACCAAGTATCCAGTTGACTAAGTGGAAAGCAAACCTCTCAAATTATAGATTGAATATGGCCAGAAGAGAGAAACGTCTCCCCCACCCCCAAGGCCATTCCTTAGGGAGAATTCTATCTTTGGAGTAGAATGGCCATTTTGCATCACTCTGTGCAGCTAAGAAATATTAGCTTATTTCAAATGCTTGCAAATTGTAAGTCATGGGAGTTTAAAAGATGTTTTTATATACCATGAACTCCCATGTGGCTTAAAATAGCTTTGCAGGTAATGCTAGCAAATCTAGAATTTCATGAGCTCTTGGGTATGTTTTCTTCAATAGTAACAAGACTGCAGTTTGTTTGAATATACCATTAGCAAGTGAGCTCTGCCAGTTGAGGCTATTACTGATACAACAACCGTGAAGAAACAACGTCCCAATGTTCCTGAAGGAATGTTATTTAAGGTCTTCAGTGTCTAAAGTGTTTGTATAGACTTTAATAGACTAGTTTTCAGAGGAGCATCATTTTTGTATAGTTTGATTTCTTTTTTTTAAAAAAAAAATCTGATCTGGAAGCTTTTAGTGTCCCAACACCAAATTAAACTTTGCTCTATATCATTGGCCACTTGAGGCGAGACACTTCAGTTGACCGCCTTGCCTGTTGTCATCCTATGACCAAGTATAAGATGTAGAGTATAGACAGACCAACATCTTCTAGTAGTGTGCATATGGTCTAATAGCAGACTCTTTATTGCAATGTAAGCCAGCAATGCCCATCTACCCACCTCTATAACACTGTACCCCCAGTGTACCAAATACGTAAGCTGGTAATCTCCCTACTTCTTTTAAACTGGTTACCCCAACCTCATTAGTGTCTGGTAGCTCCATTTTACAGACAGTACTACAAGCTACTTTTAACTCTACTCACTTTCTACACATACTGTTACCCTTGGGTATTTGAAGATGTGACACTTTCCCTCAAAGAAAGGGAAAAGAACATAACAGCAACAGGAGAAATATATTCCGAACTGTTTGGCCCTACTTGTGCTTCAAACAGTACTCTCCTGATGATTTCTTTGCTGCACTCTTCGGTCCCCAAATCAAGATGGAGCCTGTTGCTTTTACCTGGTTCTAGTCCCATTCTGTTTGTATTCTGCTCAACTGTGTGCTTTAATGCTGACACCTGTGGCCATTTGCAGTATTGGGGGCCCCATGGTACAGGATTGGCCCTTGATCTGTATTTGGATCTTGTTCTAACCCTTCTACTTAATATGCTAATACTGTGCATGTGGTTTTAGTACAGCTAAAGATAAATTAACACAAGAATATACACCAGAATAAATTTAAATATGCACCAGATTGTCTAGCTTGGAGAGTAATGGTGAAAGTATGGAGATGAAGTTAATGGTGGCTTAAAAAAATCAAATTTGTAGCTCTTACCTATGACTTGGATA
This sequence comes from Sphenodon punctatus, assembly GCA_003113815.1. Lineage (NCBI taxonomy): Eukaryota > Metazoa > Chordata > Lepidosauria > Sphenodontia > Sphenodontidae > Sphenodon > Sphenodon punctatus. The sequence continues at coordinate 830,176 of QEPC01009397.1, read as the reverse complement.
TAAAAATAACAAAAAAGGTAAAATGTTGCAAAGGTCAGAGTCAAGATTATATTCTATGCAAGCACAGCTCCACACTTTCTGACATTTTTCAAAGCTAAAACTGCTGTGGAGGGAGGGAGGATGGGAGAGAGGTTAGGAGGGAGTCACTGTGGTCCAGAAATAGTTTTGCTAAGTGTCACACTTTTTACCTTGAAGGAACTTGCGGGCACATTCTTATAGTTAACTGAGGGGGTGGAGGCTTCCTCTTTAAACTGTGCTAACACTGCCATTGTAAGGGGAGTGTGTGTGTGTTTGGCGAGGGTTTTTGTGCATAATTCATTGTCAAGGATTTTTCAAAATCTTCCTTTTAATATGTCATGCTATTCTTGCATATCTTGTATTCTCTTTCCATATTTTGAAGGTACAGTAAAAACCATGCAATAGGGAACTTGTGTGCCCTTTGCCACAGTGATTTTTAGCAAGCATGTTTTTTAATTTAGATACAGTTCAGTAAAATAGTTGTGAAAATATTCTGATTATAACTTAACAGTAACCAAGCTTAAAAAGCAGCCTTTGTGTCTGAGTAGAATCAGCGGTATCTCTATTTCCTTTGTTTCCAGCAATATTCTTGTCACTTCAGCACTACCTTCCTTTCATTCAAGGAAAACAATCGGAGAATAACTGATTCTTGGCAGTTACATTGACAGCTGGGGAGGGGTTGGAGTCAAACAGGAAAAAGAATACACCAAGCTCCAGTGTAGAACATCCTCATTCAGTTAAAGGCTGAAAGGGAAGGAAAATAGTCAAAAATGCCTAAGTGAATGAAGCCTTGAATTTACCACAACAAAAAACTTTACAGTTTTAAAAAAACATTAAATGCACAACAGTTTTTAAAACTAAAAACTTTCCTCTTCAAAAACATCACAAAATCACTTTGACTCTAGCTTAAACTCCAAAAAACATACAAATTAATTAGTTACAATTTAAAGAATATTCAACTCCATACATTGCAACAAGACACAAACTCTAAAAAAAACAAACATGGAAATTATTTCAGAATTTGAGGAATTATTTCATATTTTATCCTCCAACATAAATGTAATATATGTACTTAATTCCTTACCATACATACTCTCATTCATTTTTATCAATAACTAAACTTTCATTATTAAATTTTACTTTATTATAACTCGACAATGAACAATTTTTTCAGTGCGTTAACTCTGTCCCTTACATGTATACAAATTGTATACGCTTTATACGATAAACTGTTAACAATGTCAGTGTAGAGAACGTTATAGAATTCATTGTACAGAATGCAGTTCTGTAGAAAGAGTTAATGCACTCTGAAAAAATTGTTCATTGTCGAATTATGCTAATATCAGTTGCACAACTTTTTAGTTGTATATTTTACAGAACTTTTAACTTAAAAGTTGTGCAATTTCTATGTTGTGCATATATGAAGTTACTTTTTAATATTCGGGTCAAAGGGAATGATTATCCTCCTGTAACCCTAGTGTAAACTAGGAGGAACTCTAGGAGGAACTTGGTGTATGACTTTATAGCCTCCACATCAAAACAGGAGGTGTTTGGGGAAAGATTCTCCCAACAACTTCTCCCTCTCCCTCCCCCACATCAACTCAATCTCTCTCTCCCACATACACGCACTCAGACTCTCCCCCCCCCCCCCCCCACAAACATGCATGTAGCCTTTTCTCCCCCGCTCTCACAAACACGCACTCATCCATTTTTCTCTCCCCCACTCTCGCACTCACTCACAATCACACACACAGACTCTTCTCCCCCTCACTTTCTCACAAACACACATGCGCTGTTCTCCCTCACACACGTGTGCGGACACACACGCACTCACTTTTCTCACCAACAACGCCACCGCCACATGCAGCCTCACAGGAAGGCTCAGGAGGGGCTGTAGTCTTTCAAAAGGCCCCGTGACACTGCAGGGCACACGGGGGACCGCTGCCATCTTGCTGTTCCTGTCTGGCATGCTAACACTACATTTCCCAGCATACCCAGACAGGAAACATGTCGGTAGCCCCAGTGTCCCTAGCGGGGGCAGCAAACCTTACACCACCAGGCCAGTGAGGAGGGAGAGGGTCGGGGGAGCGGTGTAGTTCCTCTTCACACACACCCCCATCCATAAGCTGCCAAGCCTGCCAGGGGGGCTGGGGAAAGGAGGAGCCCCAGTGTAACAGCATACGAAAAGCTGTGACTCTGCTTTTTAAAATCACGTAACTTTATCAGGAGCCAGCTCTGTCAAAGACTTCATGCTCTAATTAGTTTCATGTCAATTATCCACTTGCCTCCGAAAGCCAGCAAGAGGGAGCTCTAGTCAGTTTCATGTCAATCCCCCCCTCCCGCTTTTGACTCCATATGAAAAGCCTGCACCTTTTCAAAAACTGAAGACTTTTCACTTGGTATGAAAAGTTGCGGACTTTTGACCAGGAGTGAACAGTCTGCAGCTTTTCACTAGGAGTGAGGCCAGGGGGTAATTGACACCAAGATGACTAGATCATCCTCTTGCTGTCTTTCTGAGGCACGTGCATAATTGACATGAAACTAACTAGAGCTTAAAGTCTTTGTGATGGAGCTGGCTTCTGATAGTTATGTGATTTTAAAAAGTAGAGTCACGAATCTTTCCTTAGCTGTGTTTTGCTGGTCAGCAGCTGCTCAACTGCGCATGCGTGAGCCAGCAGAACCGATTTTAAAATCATTAACTCTGTCTTGACTGCAGCAATCACTGTCCTATTACAGAAGTAATTATTGACCTCATGCTCCAAGCCTGTGACGTTTGGGGGCTCAGTTCATCCAGGGGAAGGAGATATTTATGCTTCAAAATTGTGAGGACGTGTGCATTTTGACCACAACCAATTAACTTTTAAATCGTCATAACATTGGATAGATCTTCTTCAAACTTTGTACATATGATGGTCCTCACAAATTATAGCCATGGATAAATTTTCAGAAATGTAGCTCAAGTGGTTTCCTCAAAATCGGGGCTTCAGCAGTCCGCTGTTTATAGTGGAGAGTGGTTGTGCGTTTAACTTCCTTACAGCTACTGCTGTAAGACAATTGGGCATTAAGGCATTGCATGGCTACATGAATAAGCATTAAATAAAAAAGGAGTAATTATAAAAGGTGACACGCAATGAATTTTACAGTAATACGCTGATTGGCTTGCCTTCATGTGACTTAACTTTAATTCACCTTGATTTCAAAAGAATCACTGCGTGAAAACAGACATAACACTAACACCGCTTTAACATTTCTTATGTATGTTGCAAGGCTGTATTTGTGCCCTATACAGCACTGCAACATGCATAAGAAATGTTAATGTGGGGTTAGTGTTATGTCTGCTTTCAACCACTGAGTGTTTTTGTGTCACTTTATGCAAGCAATAAAGTAAACAGAGCATATATCTTGGTTTACATTTGAATCCTCTTAGTGTTTGCTTAATGCAAATATCTAAATATAAAATCGTATTTATATGGAGCATTATAAATGGGTTTAAAACTCATAAGAACATAAGTGCCATACTTGGTCAGATCAACGGTTCATCAAGCTCAACTTCCTGTCTCCGACAGTGGCCAGTCACGCGAGCCTGGGAGAAGCACCCAACAGGTCACCATGCTATCCATTCCCTGAGGGTCATTCCCAGACTCCCGACAGTAAAGGGTTTTGTTCCCCAATCCTATCTTCCAGAAACTTGTCCAAACCTCTTTTAAACTCAGCTATACTGCTGGTTTTTACCACCTCCCCTGGCAGTAAATTCCACAATCTAATTGTACACTGAGTGAAAAAATACTTTCTTTTGTCTGTTTTTACTCTGCCACCTGTGAGTTTCATGGAGTGTCCCCTAGTTTTAGTACTAGTTGAGAGGGTAAATAACCGTTCCCTTTTTACAAGTTCCACACCACTCATGATTTTATAGACCTCTATCATATCTCCTCTCAGCCGTCTCTTTTCCAAGCTGAAGAGCCCCAACCTATCAAGCCTCTCCTCATACGGGTGCTGTTCCATACCCTGGATCATTTTTGTTGCCCTTCTCTGTACCTTTTCTAGTTCCGCTATGTCTTTTTTGAGATGGGGCGACCAGAACTGCACACAATATTCAAGGTGCGGTCGCACCATTGATTTGTATAGAGGCATTATGACATCCTCAGTTTTATTCTCTATTCCCTTGCGAATAATTCCTAACATTCTATTTGCTTTTTTGACCGCTGCGGCACACTGGGCTGAGGATTTCAGTGTATTATCCACAATCACTCCCAGATCCTTTTCCTGAGTGGTAACTCCTAGCTTAGTACCCAGCATTGTGTACTCATAATTTGGATTATTTTTCCCAATGTGCATCACTTTGCACTTGTCCACATTAAATCTCATCTGCCATTTAGATGCCCAGGCACCCAGTCTTGTAAGATCTTGCTGCAGCTCCTCACAGTCTGCTCGTGTTCTGACTACTCTGAATAACTTGGTGTCATCTGCAAATTTGATCACCTCACTCTTAACACCCTTTTCCAGATCATTAATGAATACATTGAAAAGAACTGGTCCCAGTACAGATCCTTGGGGCACACCACTTTTTACATCCCTCCATTGTGAAAACTGGCCATTTAGTCCCACTCTTTGCTTCCTATCCTTTAACCAGTTACCAATCCATAGCAAAACACTACCTCCTATCCCATGACTTTTTAATTTTCTCAAGAGTCGTTTATGTGGGACCTTATCAAAAGCTTTCTGGAAATCCAGGTACACTATATCTGCTGGGTCTCCCCTGTCCACATGCTTGTTTACGCCCTCAAAGAATTCCAAGAGATTAGTGAGGCATGACTTCCCTTTGCTAAATCCATGCTGACTCTTTGCCATTAAGCCATGTTTATCAATATGCCCAGTGATTCTGTTCTTAATGATAGTTTCCACCATTTTGCCCGGCACAGACGTCAAGCTTACCGGTCTGTAGTTTCCAGGATCACCTCTGGATCCCTTTTTAAATATTGGGGTTACATTTGCCACCCTCCAGTCCTCAGGTACAGTGCCAGATGCCAACGTTAGGTTACAAATTACTACTAGTAGGTTTGCAATTTCACATTTGAGTTCCTTCAGAACTCTGGGGTGAATACCATCTGGCCCTGGTGATTTGTTCGTATTAAGCTTGTCAATTTGCTCTAGAACCTCCTCCAGGGTCACGCTGATTTGTGACAGTTCATCCAATTCATCACCTACAAAGTAGGGTTCCGGCGTGGGTATCTCCCCAACATCCTCCGCAGTGAAGACCGAAGCAAAGAACTCGTTTAGCTTCTCTGCAATGTCCTTGTCCTCCCTGAGTGCCCCTTTTACTCCCTGGTCATCTAATGGCCCAACCGACTCCCTAGCAGGCTTCTTGCCTCTGATATACTTGAAAAAGGTTTTATTATTTGTTTTTGCCTCTTTAGCAAGTCTCCTTTCAAATTCTTTCTTGGCCTGCCTTATTAGCACCTTACAGTTACGTTGCCAGTGTTTATGCTCCTTTGTATTTTCCTCATTGGGGCTAGCTTTCCATTTCTTAAAGGATGCCTTTTTGGCTCTAATAGCCTCCTTTGCGTCTCCATTTAGCCACAGTGGTAGACGTTTAGTCCTCCTGCTACCTTTTTTAACTTGTGGGATGCATGTAATCTGGGCTTCCAAGATGGTGCTTTTCAACAGCCTCCATGCCTCTTGCAAACATGTAGTCCTTTCAACTGTGCCTTTTAGTTTCTTTCTAACTAGTGTCCTCATTTTGGCGTAGTCTCCCTTTTTTAAAATTAAAAGCCAGTGCTGTACTTTTAATTAACTTTCTCCCTCCAGCAACTATGTCAAATTTGATTATATTATGATCGCTATTGCCTAGTGGCTCGGCCACAGTTACTCCTTGTGCTAGTTCCTGTGTGCCACTTAGGACTAGATCTAAAGGTCAGCTCTATAATAAAGATGTTATGGCACTAATTTGCTGGCTTGTTACTTATTTCAGTCATAGCTAAGGAGTATTGTGTTCCCATTAGTATTTTTTTTAAAAAAAATATTATTATTATTATTATTATTATTATTTATTTTGACTAAGTTTGGTTTTTTTCCTGCTAGCTGCAAACTATTGGACTCTGTCTTGGCTCAAGACTGACACCAGGTATCTAATTTGTGTTTGCATTTTGAAATTGCAAAATTAGGCTGTGCCCACTGCAAACTTGAAGGTATCATTTTTAACCTTGTGAAGGTTAGAGCTGATTAGCAAGGTTAGGGCAGTGTTCCTCAAGCTTCCAGTGAGGTATACTATTGGATTTGCTAAAATCACGTTATCACCCAGTGATGATATTGAGGTTTTGCAATGTTTTTCTTACTACTATGCGTCTTGTACAGGAGGCAGAGACTGTTTAGTAGCTGGAGCAAGGGACTGTAAGTGAAGACTAGAAGTTCAAGCTTTGTTTGTCAATGTTTCTATTGGCATGTAACATTGGCAGTGTTTATCTGCTGATAATTTTTAACACTAAGTTGATGATTAATAAAGCAGAGAAGGTTCTGTGGGGTAGTGCTATTTAATACACAGCTCTTGATCAGTATTGAGGATGGTAAAATCCTATCATGACTGACTAGGGGAAGTGTGTGTTCTGCTTGCTACAAGGACAGTAAAGGTTCTAGGCCTGGTCTGCATAACACCATGAGGTTGCTGGTCAGAAAAGAGTGATTAGTAGGGATGTGTGAACAGAACGCAGTTCGGATGTTCGGACGTTGGGTTCGAAACCCGAGTTCAGGTTTGGTTCGGCAGAGTTCGGTTCAGCCGAACTCTGTTGAACATCAGAAAATAGCGCTATCGATACTGAGATCTAATTTTTTTCCCGGTATCCACATCATTTGGCCTTGAAACCACCCCTGGTCTCTACCCCTGGTGCCAGGAAGTCTTCTCCCCAGCTGCCTCCCCCTTCCAGACACGTTTTTTCCGCCCTGAACTCATCCATACTCTTCCAAACTGTTCGGTGGTTTGGACGTGCAGTTTGGACGTTTGGTTCGGACGTTCGGTTCAGCCCAAACTCCGAACTTCCAAACCGCGTTCACACATCCCTAGTGATTAGTAGTAGTATGATACAAAGCATGACACATCTAAGACTGAATTTAATGGCAATCTGCTTGGATTCATCATCTACTCCTGCCTCTCCTTTGTACCTTTTTTATACTTGCTCCTCCCAGAACATAAAATATGACCCTTCCTTACTGCTCTGGCTGTCAAATATGTAATCTCATCTTGACTACTGCAACTACTTCCTTAATGGCTTTTACCTAGTCTCACTGCTTTTCAGTATGTCACTGGCTCTTCATGACTTGGTGCTAAATCTTTGTCCTCATTTGCTGCTATGTTCCCACCCAGGAACTCCGATACTCCTCTGCAACAACCCTAGCCCATCCCAGAGTGTCGTGCTCTGTAAACCAACTTTGCTCCTTCTCCCATGCCATCCCCTATGCCTGGAACTCTCTTCCTGAACACACATCTTTACTGCCACCGTCTTGACCTTCAGATCCATCCTAGAAACCTAGTCCGTTGGGCTTTCCAGATCTCAGCACATCATAACTTGGTTGCTCACTGTCCTATCATTCAGGATCCTTCCCCCCCCACCCCTCCCCCCAGCAACCTCTTCTAACTAAGCAGCTTCATGAATGTAGCCTTCTCTCCCCCTGTGTTCCCCTCCCTTGTCCCTCCTAGCTTGTAAGCTCACTGGGACTAGGTTCTGATCATGACTGTTCAGCACCATTGCTGGTGCTATATAAAGACAGTGTTCACACTGAAAGTCCCTTGTTACAACAAGTCTCTTCACATCAGTTTGAAGACTGCTAAACCTCATTTTCTTATTACAGTGAGCTTGAAACCTTTAAGCGTAAAACTTAACATCTGGAGCAGTTGAGGTTTGAGTTGGAAGACTAAAAACAGAAGAGCTAAGATCATAGGAGTTGGTTTGAATTCAGATGGTGCAGCAGTGAATATAGCTGTCTGAAATTATGTGCAGACCAGTTCGGGCTTGCCACTCACAACTTTCCTGCAGGCAGCGTTGGCCAAACTTTGAGCTACAAGTTTTCAATCTTGTACACAACACCTATCAAGCTGAACTTCAAAGATGACCTTTTTAAATTCAAGGATGAAAAGTTAAGAGCAGCTTGGAAGACATGGCAGCAACTACTGAAATTGGAAATAAAAGTAAAATAGCTTCTTTAGACTCCTTCACTAGTGACAACTTTTTAGCTTACCAAAAGAGAACATTGGCAATTTCTTAAAATAAGCCTTTTTTTTTTTTTTTTTAAATCACTAACAGATGTGACATTCCTAAACCTTTCTGTATTAGTTGCTATAGCGGGGGCTTGATTTATAAACAAAATGATGCATTTCAGAATATCAAAACAAGCCAAGTAGGCTATATGAATTAATGGAGCCTATGGAGAAAAGCTACTGTTCTTATTGCATACTCCTGACCATTTAGTGGCTGGTGACATTACGCAGTTACTGAGACTTGACTTTGTAACTTGGATCTAACAATGAAATGTATCAAGAATATCAGTGGTTGACTGTATATGGTATGCCTGATAGCCAATCCTGAACACATAGCAGGTTGTGTACTTATACTTACACATTATAGCTCATGAGTAGCCAGCAGCTACTTGTTGGCTACCAACAAACTGTTGGGCATGAGGCGGAGCAGTGGCAGCTTCTGGAAACCTGCTACTGTCCTGCTGCTGATTCTTGCTATTCTTGGGAACCAGAGGCTTCTCTTGCTGTCGCCAGTACCAGGGAGAAGTAGTGCTAGATCCCCCTGCATCTGCTCTTACCAATGCTGTTCAGTGCTTCCCAGCAGCTAGTGAAACTGCCACCACCATTTGCTGCTCCCAAAGAGCGTAACTGCAGTGAGTTCCTGTTAGACCACGCAACAGCTGTGTGTAATGCTTGCTCTGCACTTGGGGCCCACAATCGCCTGAGCACCTGCTCTGAATGAGTAGTGCATAGCAGTTTAGTGGCTATGATCTGGGAAATTTGTGGTGGTGGTTCATGATATATCAAGCATGCTTCTTGTGAGTGTTTAACCAAGGGTAATTTCAGATGTGACAAAACTGCCTTTCACCACAGTGAATTCCAGTGGATTCCCTGTGGTGGTGGTGTTTCCGTGAATGTCAGTTTGGTCCCGACCAGATGTTCACCATGGTGAACCTCCAGCCGGGATCAAGCTTGACCACGGTTCTCGACCTCTGGCCGGCCAGAGGTCGAGAACCGTGGTTAGAGTGGCCACAATCTGGGATGGGCCAAAAGTAACGTGTGTTACCTTGGCCCATCTCGGATCGTGGCCCCAATTGCGATAGTCTCCCCGAGGGAGGGAGGGGCTGTGCGGCCGCATGTTGCGCAGCCCTGCCCCGATCCCTGTTAACGAGGCCGGCTAAAGTACGGCCAGTCTGATCACAGACCGGGATCAGAGACGGATCCCGGTCCAGGGTTCAGCATGGCGAGCCTCTGGGCCCATCACGTCTGAAGTTACCCAACGCGTAAAAACAAACAACCATCGATCTCTGTTAAGATGTCAAAACAGACTTGTTTTAGGGTTCTATCAGTATATTGAAGGTTAAATTTTCAGAAGTTCAAGTCCCATTGATTTGTAATGAGATTTTGGGGGGTTAACTTTTTGGGGAAAAGTTTCAAATGCATTTTTTTTAAAAAAAAGCTTCCTGTTACAGCAATAGAAGCTTACAACTATTGGATAAAATGGAGAAGTTCAATCTTTCTATTTCATTAAATTTGTACTTTGCTTTTTGCATGCTATTCTTGCCCCTCAACTGGCTTTGATAGTAATTGGTAGTATAGCCTGTACTTTTCATTTGGTTTCCTTTGTCCTCTTCATCTCCCATTTCCCTCCTCTTCATCATTTCTATAGCGCTACTAGTCGTACGCAGTGCTATGACTATGTAGTTTTCCATCTACCCAAGACTTTTATTTATTTATTTTTATTTTATTTATAAATACTTATATCCTGCCCTCTCCTGCACACAATGGCAGCTCCGAGTGGCTCATAACAATAACAAAAATAAACAATAACATTTGTAAAACTCATAAAATTAATTTAGTACATTTTAAAAGGGCAGAAATAAACCCCTCCCCCCTTGGGAGGATCACAGATGACTGCTTAACTGGAATGGCAGGATTTTTGGTATTGCTTATGGGTTTCTATTGATCTTCGAAGTGACTGCTTGTCAAAAGCTGACTCATTTATTGCCCTACAATGTGTATTTGCTGTTAAATCTTTAAGTTGTCTTATCAGCATTTATTATCGCTTTGTTTTGATATTGAGCCTTGCAATTCTTTTTTTTTTTTTACAGACTGAGACAACTATTGGCCTCAATTCATATCAGCAAAAAAGGTAAGTGTTTTACGATAAAATATTTTACAATTGATTCCATTCTGTCTAGACTGTGAATTCTGAAATCTTTTGACTCCAAATACAATTTCCCCGCGATGTATTGTATTTCAGGATGACTGAAATGGTTTTTATAACACTTAGGTTAGATTTTTGTTCACCTTTGTCATACAAATTTTATTAGGTTAGCTTTTAAATACTAGACACTTTAATTTGAGTTAAGCAGCATGTTTGAGACTCTTCATATACTTGGAAGACATGAGAAGGAAAAATCTCTTTACCTCCTATAAAATAAATGAGTTTGGGGAGATCATTAGTTTAAATTGGAGGCGCTCAGAGGTTCCCAAGCAGTATGCTGCAACTTCATGTAGCATCTACCCATCTGCAGATGGGAGTCCTGACTGGAGGGCTTTGACTGGTAATGAGAGACTTATTTCAGGTGTCTCAACATGGGACTACACAGGCAGAAAGCTTGAGAGACACACCAATTTAGCACAAAATGGAAGAGAAGACCAGCATCATTCCATTAAGAGGAAAACTAAACAGGGGAAACTCTGAAGCCTCCTATGTTTAGAACAAAAGCGGTGGAAACCCAGCTGCTTGGGATCCAACACTCAGTAAGATAAGTTTTATCCTAAAAGAGCAGCTTGCATTGACAAAAATGAGGGTGGAGTACATTTAGCTTGTACATCAGTCCAACAAATGTGACCTATAAAGTAGAAAATTATTTTCCATGTTTTACTTTGTCTAAAGAATTCTGAAACTTGAAAGGTGAAAATCTTTTACGAAGACCAGTACAAAACCCACCCCCTCCTGCCTACCAAACTCCTGATGAAAGAGCCAGGTCTTGCAACTGCTTCGGAAGGCAAGGAGACTCTGGTTGAGGCGAACCTCCACTGGCAGGGCATTCCAAAGTGATGGTTTGCCGCGGAGAACGCCCACCTGCCAATCCGGACCCGCTGGAAGCACAGGACCTCAAGGAGGGTGCTCCCGGACAAGCGCAGGGGCCACCCAGGGGGTGAGGCAGTCGTTCAGGTAAACAGGACCCAGACCACCTTGAATTGGGCCCAGAAGACTATAGGCAGCCAGTGCAGTGCTTGGAGCACTGATGTAATATGCTCCCTGCACCCTGTTCCAGAGACGGGTTGCTGCATTCTGCACCAGCTGCAGCTTCTGAACAGTCACCAAGGGCAGCCCCACAAAGAGCGCATTGCAATAGTCTGATCTCGAGGTGATTAATACATGGATGATGGTGGCTAGGTCTGAGTCTGAGACATATGGGCGGAGCCTCCTCACCAGATGTAATTGGTGGAAGGGCACCCCTGTCAACAGCCCACACATGGGAATCCAAGTACAGGTGCGAGTCCAGGAGCACCCCCAGGCTCCGCACAGATGGAACCAAAGGAGGGCGAACACCTCCAATAACAGGAGAGTTCGTTCTCCCAGATCACCGATCCCGCCAACCAACATCACCTTCATCTTATCGGGATTGAGGTTACTGAATGGGTGGTGGGCCAGCAACTGCAGGCACATATGGATCACACCAGCTTCCTTGAACCTACAGTGTAGGACTCTCGTCCTGGCTATAGCACCGAGAGCGTTCGTGGCTTTGGTTGACAGCCTCCTAGTAGAGCTAGATAGAGGTCAGATGACCTTTCCAGTTTGACTAGATTTGTCAGTTACTGTTAGCCACGAGATGTTGGTGACCCACCTGCGGGACCTAGCCGGGGTGGATGGAGCCGTCTTACGATGGTCCCGTTCCTACCTTACTGGCAGATCACAGTGAGTAGTTCTAGCGAATTGTATTTTGTGCCCTCGTGTGATGTCCTGCAGGGTTCCATTCTGTCCCCTTTCCTGTTTAACGTGTGTATGAAGCTGCTTGGGGAGGTGGTACGCAGCTGGGGAGTTTGTCGTCCTCAATATGCAGACAAAATCCAGCTGTATTTATCCTTTTCATCCGACCCAGTCCCTGCTGTCTCCTTATCTGGTCTCTGTGGGGGACTGGATGAGGTTGCGCCAACTGATTCTCAGTCCCGATAAGACGGAGGCCTTGACCAACCAGGACGGGCAAGGATCTAATTCGCAAGCTGTGACTTGAACAGACCCCAGGGTATCGGTCGCCTTGGCTGGCATCGCCGACTGAAATTCATACCACAATACAGGACCAGATAGGGCATTCCTAACCTCCTGACTCTGCCATTGCTTCTAAAGTGGTGGAGTTGAAGTCCTGCTCAATGAGAGCGATTTTTATTTGCAAAATAAGTCAAAAACCTGTCACAGCAGGCCCCGGATGAATCTGGTTCCAGGCAGATACCAGGTGGACCGACCAACCCCCTCAACAGCTCTGCCAGATGCAACTGAGCAGATGCTATGAGGGAAACAAATAACCGTTTCTTTGCATTCGGTACAGCCACGGCATAGGCCTTCAAAAACACTGTATGTTGCAATCGGTAGTCTTGGGTGCAAGTATGGCGCCACCATCTCTAACCGCCTCCCTTCGCACTTCAACTGCCTGAGGTCTTCCGTGAACCATGGGGACCTGCAGTGATGAAACACCAGAAGCTGACGCCTAGGAACCACCCGATCAATGGCCTCCACCAGCCAGATGTTCCAAAAGGCCACAAGGTCATCGATGGAGCGGCCATTGAAGTCTACAGGTATCTCCCTTAGAGCATTCTGGAACCCCTCTGGTTCCATAACCCATTCTTTCCTGCGGTGGACCATCTTAACAGGTCCCACATCCCTGCGGTCAGGTAGGCATGCCGGGATGAAAGTTATCAGGAGGTGATGATCCGACCATGGCAAGGGAGATCTTTCTTCTGCCCCAGTCAACAGCCCCCCCCCCCCCCCGGTCCGTGCAGAAAATCAGAGTATGGTGTCATTTCACACATACACACCCATCCTCCCTCATGTCAGGCCCACTACAACCTGGGACAGCCATGAATTCCTGCTCCGCCCCAAGCAACCTAGCCGTGGCGTGGGTATTGAAGTCCCCCAAAATAATAAGCTTTAGGTAAAGCTTCTAAAATAGAGTACACTTTTCTTGGGGAAATGTTTGCACAAGTTTTCTATAATCTCTGGTTGCTCAGAAATGTCTGTACTTTGTGTTATGCTAACAGTGTAATCCAAAAGGATAGCGAAGTGCATATCAAATGCCTATAACAGAAGCAGGCAAGCTGTGGCTCTAGAGCCACATGCTGCTCTTTGGGCCCATTGTGGTAAATGGCTGAGACTTGCAGGATTAGGAAGCTTTGCCCCCACTGGCCTAGACAAGTGTTGCCAAAAGGGGGAGAAACAGCATTTTACATAACTGTAGATCATGTAAATTTCTTGTGAAGTGCTGCCACAGACTTCATGCTCCGATTGTCATGTTCTAACTTGCCAGTGATGGCGGTTTCGTAAAGAACATGCTTAGTGTCCTGTCATGTTTTGTGTTTTTAAAAAATGCTTTGAATTTACAAGGAAAAGTTGTTCTTTATCTGGTGCCAGGGATTGTGATTTTTTTATTTTTTATTTTTCCCTTCTGGTATCGTATTGCCAATAAGTTAAAATGCAGCAAAACAGTAACTCCCATTTCATTGAATACCAGATACCTGACCAAGCTAGAGAATTGTGCAATCCTACTGTTAATGGTAACATAAAAGGCATGTTGCTAGCCTAATGGAGTTTGACTTTTTAGTGCTCATTTGTTCATAAGATAAAACTTTTCCTTCTGAGCATATTTTTTCCCCAGTGTTCTTATGGCTAGCTTTCTAGTTCGAATCCCCAGAGAAAGTAAATACAAGATGTTTATTATTGCTATTTCAAATTAATTTAAGATTGCCCTGTTCAAATTTTCTTCCCTGTTCTAGTACATTGTAGAGGCTGTTTTATTCAGATTTCATCAGATGGACTACATTTTAAATTTATTAGCAAAAATCTTTGAAAATGTCTCACTTTAAAAAAAATAAAAATAAACTAGCTGTATTTATTGGGGTATAAAGGATTTGCTCTATAACAGTAGGTCTCAACCTTTTATGGGTGAAGAGCACCTCAACTGTTCTGCTTCCGGCCAGTGAGCACCACGTTGGCTCTGACCCATTCTTCCCTTGCCCAAGTACCTGACCCTTTGCAGCCACCTCACTGTGCTCCCTCGTGACTGCAGAGATGCATAGAAACATCACATAGAAATTGTGCTTTTTGTATGCTTTTACATACTGACTCACACCTTACCACTGCCCCTCCGTCCCCACCCTCACCACCCACAGTGGGGACTGGGATAGGGGAGGTCTTGGGTGGGTTGGATGGTCTTGTGGGTTGGGATATAAGGGTTGTGTGGATGGGGCTGTGTGGTGTGGGGGGTTGGGATATAAGGGTTGTGTGGATGGGGCTGTGTGGTGTGGGGGGTAAGGGGCTGTGCTGGGGGCGACGGGGTTAGGGAGCAGGCTGGGGTACTTTGGGGACGGCTTGGCTCTTGCCATGCTGAGGGAGAGGAGGTGGGGGTGGGATGGAGCTGTGCTGGGGACAGTGAGGAATGCTTTGCCCATACTCGAAGGGGGTGGGGTGGGGGACTGGTGGAGGCTGTTCTGCCTCTTCATGCTGGTAGATGGGATTCTGTGCCCTGGGCATGCTGGAGCGGTGCTAGTGCATGGCATGGGGGCTGGTCTGTACTAGGAGTGGTGGGGATGTGGGGCGGTGCTGACTGTTGTACCCGTGCCACACTGGGGGAGGGCTGATCTGTACTAGGGAGCAGTGGGGGCTGCCGTGCCCAAGCTTTGTGTGCAGAGCACACAGGGGCCACCCCCTCCACCCTGGCCTGCTTGGGCCCAGGGCAAACCCTCTGCCACCTCCCAAGCACTTTTGCGGAGCATGCAAGGGGCAGCCTTCCACTCCTGCTCACTTTACTCTACTTACCTGGAGACAGTGAAGAGCGTAAGCAACAGCAGTGGTAGCAGGAACCCAAGAGGCCTTCCTCGTACGTGCTGAAAAGGGAGGCACATGAGAGCCAATCAGAGGGGAATCCCCCATGGAATTGGCTTGCATGGACCGTGAGGGCTGGGGATTGCAATAACAAGGCCAGCCTCTTGCAACAAACATTCTCTCCACCCAGGCAAGTATCTGAGCAAAATGGGTTGAGAGAGCCTGCTCTATAATGTAGGCAGGTGGAGCACAAACTTCTCCAAATAAAGCTGCTGCTGCATTTCAGCCTGTGTACTACACCCTACTCCTATTTTAGGATTTACTTGTGTGTATTAAGTGGAGTGCAGGACCAAGGAAGCTAAATCAATTCATTTAAAAAATAGTATTCTGAAAGCTTCCAACTAGTCCAGCTAATCTAGGAATAAGAGAATCTCAAATGAAAGATGGTATAGCCTAGTAGGTAAGATGTTGTATTTGGACCTGGGAGATCATGGCCAAGACAGGATTTGAACCCTGAACTCGGTGGATGGCTTTGGGCAAGTAACAGTCTCGTAACTTCTGTTCCCCATCTGTAAAACAGTAATAATAATGACCTACCTCCATGGGTTGTTGCGAAGGTGAACTAGATGTGGCTTTTTAAAGATATGGCTTGTATAAACCTAAACAGATTTATTTTTGCAAGTGCAAAATCCAGGATTTACAGTTTTAGCTCTGCTTCAAGATTATCTGGAGACACCCCTTGTTGACAGGAATGGAAAGCAAACCAAATGCTTCAGATTGGTTATGCTGTTGCTGTTTTGTCAGATACCTGCCTTTATATGGCACAGTGACACATAGCTGCTCTACCTGTAATTTGAACAGGAAACCGATCATGACTTCAGCATGCCTTAATTTTTCACCAGGAATATGTGGAGTGTTGAATAAAAAATTGAGGTCATTTATAGATGAGGATGGAGGTAGACAGACCTTAAGTGTCTTCAGTCGCTAAAATGTTGTACTTGGCTACTTGAGAGTATTTTTAGAGGTGCTGGTTACCTAAAGCTGCTGTCTTCAGTGAGATTTGGCTGTTAGCACATCTGAAAACGAAACTAATTGGGTGTTCAAGCTCCTAATTTAAGAATTTTAAGTATAGCTTAAAAACTGAGTCGGTCAACTACGTACCTGCATATTTGTGCTCTGTTTAACTTCCTCTTATGAAAGCTGTTTTCAGACTGCTGGTTTAGATATAAACAAGAGGAAAGTGAGTTTTTGATATAACCCTCAACATTTGCATGTACAAAGGAAAAAATGACAATTGCAGTAAATAGACCTCATTAAGACACTGAGAATAAGTGTGCTTCCTCTTTCACATTTTATGAAATTGTAACTCTGTATTACTTTTGAAATTGCCAAACCATACTACAAATGTAAATGGCTTGTACAAAATAACTGAGTTTTACATTAATTTAGAAGTAAACTTACCAAAACAAACTTTACAGTTTAAAAATGCACATTAAATGCACAAGTTTTTAAAACAAAACTTTCATTTTCAAAAACATCAGAAAATCATTTTCACTCTAGCTTAAACTCCAAAAAACATAAAAATTCATTACAATTACAATTCAAAAAACATTCAACTCCATACATTGCAACAAGACATAAATGCCAAAAAATATGGGTATTATTTCAGAATTTGAGGAATATTTCATATTTTATCCTTAACATAAATTACCTAGACAAAAAACGTTCAGTTTAAGAAGCTTGTTAAAATGGCATTATAAATTGTGCCCGCACTACCCACAAGGACAGACGCCCACACCTTTTGGGATATCAAAAGGCACTGGCCGCAACTTTATTACATAATATACATCATAAACCGTGCACAAAACTGTACAAAAAACCCATCCTGGACCTTTGTGTATAGCAGATAGGAACCACGCCATATAAAACAAGCAGGAGGGCTGATCTAATCCTTGTCCATCTGCCCGGATGAGTCAACCCTTCAGATTCATCCTCCCCTTGATCGGGGGTGGGGTGGTGAAGCCCCCTACCAGCCGTTGAGAGCCTGGACTGGGGTCCCTGCCCATAAGACCCCCCTCCTCCCCAAGCGATGATGGGGGTATCTGTGCCCCCCTTAGCAGGCCTCACCACAGTATGATTCCTAAACCGCTAACCGCCATGAAAAGGGGGAGGAAACTTCACTCACCCCTTTTACTCCACACAGGTATCCCTAAATACTGATGTAAAACATTCCTCAAATCCCCCCAGCCACAAAGCATTTCCCCGTTCTGACAAATGCACTCCGTCTTGCATAAATAGCCCCAGGTCTCCGCAACCAATCAGCTGGTGATGTACTACTTGGCCCCAGAGCCCTCAATGAACGCCCAGAGTGCCCGATTAATCTTGCGCTTTGCTCACTCTATCTTGCCCAGCTTGTTGGCGTACCGCCATGTCCTGCGCTCAAGCAGGTCCAGTCACCATGTGGAGGCCTGTGGTCACTCAGCTACCAATCGGGAGATGTTCCCCTTCATCTCGCCTGTGAGCCCCCATGCACTGCGCAGTCTCAGGTCATTCTCGCCCAAATGGATAACCAGGATGTCCGGAGGCCCAAAGCGCGCTGTCCTGCGAAACAGGGCATCAACTGCTGGCACCGCATCCTGCTGCAACTGAACCAGTAAAGTCGAGCCCGGAAACCACAATCCTGCTGGGAGCCAAAATCAGAATTGGCTGTGTGCTGTTCGGCCCAGCGCACAATGCTATGCCCGCATATCCAGATGTTGAGCAGCCGAGCTGCGCCTGTGGATGACAAAACATAGGGTTATGGACTCCCCTCCCACATCTATGGACACGGGCCCAGAGGTCACACATAGGTGCGGTAAACACCTGACCGCCATCCACATATAGCCATGATCTGGGATGCAGACAACCCTCCCTTTGCTGCTGTGGAAGCTGCCCCGATCCGAAAAGAATGTGACCCCATAGTCAGAAAGGGGAAGGCCAAGCATGGTAATCCCCTTCCTAAAAACCACCCTAAACTGAAATTTGGTTAAATACGCCCTGCTCAAATGCATGAAAAAGGGGCCATGGGTAGGAGGGCGGACATCCAAATAAGCTGCAATGGCAGAGACTGGACACACCACCCCAGCTGGCGAACGGCAAAGTGTTATTAGCTAGCCTCTTCCCTTCTAATCCCCTTTTGATCTACGAGTAGTGATGGTGATGGAATTAATCTCCAGGACCACATCCCGCAGTTCCAGGGCAATACCCAACTGATCCTGCTGGGAGGAGGGAACTAGCTCACTGATTTGCAGGGCCGCAAAGAAAGCTGTGGAAAAGGTGGCATGGAAAAGTAACGTCTCATAAGGAGAGGAACAGAACTTGGGTAGTTCCACGACCAGCCGGGCCAGTACACTGACAGGTATAGGTCTGCAAGTGTCTGTCCTAGGCCCTGCAACTCTAGCCCATCCCTCAACTGCCTTCTGGAGCCTGTAGCTCACGCATGCGCCTTGCTGAAAAAAGCAATGGCGAACTCTGCCGTCACTGAGGCAAATGTAGCCATCAGCCTGGAACAATCCTGGGAACTCGCCCACCCCAAAAAGAGGTAATTGTTGAGATAATTTAGATATAAAGGGTAAACCTGCCCTGTCTTTCACTGCACACTCAAGCATCGTACTGAATCGTTCGAAGGCAGCACAGGAAATCGAGCAACCCATGGGCATAGCTTTATCATAGAAAAATTGGCCTCGAAAGGTGGAACCCAAGAGGTTGAAATTGTGCGGGGAAACAGGCAGTAGCTGAAAGGCAGTTTTTATGTCGCACTTCCCCATGAGAGCGCCATGTCCCCCTGCCCGAACGATACGTACTGTAGCATTGAATAATGTATACTGCACCGAGCACAGCCCAGGATCAATCCCATCATTCAGTGACTTACCCCTGGGGTATGACAGGTGATGAATTAGTCGGTATTCACCCGGTGCCGCCTTCGGCACCAATCCTAGCGAGGAGCATCTCAAGGAATCCAACGGAGGCGAATCAAACGGGCCCGCCACCTGACTCGCCTCTATCTCCCTATTAATTTTTTCCAAGACTACCCCCTCCATACCTCAGACCGATTTCAAGTTACGGGCCCTTTGGGTGACCCTTGGACCCTCGTAAGGAATCCTAAAGCTCTCCGAAAACTCCAGCCATAGGTAATCAGCGTCCATCCTCTTAGGGTACCACTGTAGAAGGGGAGCCAGTACAGTCACCCTAATTGGCGTGGGGGCCAAACGCTTGCCCCCCCCCTTTGCAGGCATATCCTCCATGCCCCCCTGCTGAATCGGTTGATCCTAGTTGGCGTGCGGGCCAAAAGCTTGACCGCTGCTTGAGTCTTGACACCCATTGCCCCCTTGCCTTTCTGGTTTAGGATCCCCGTTTGCAAATTTTGGCTTGCCAGCCTCATACCGCCCTTTGAAGCAGGACGAGGCGGCGTGGCCACCCGCACAAATTGAACAGGAATGGGAGTACTTACATCAGGCACGAAAGCAACCCTTTCCATTAAAAGCCCAACAAATTGGTTTCCGAGACACCTGTTTTGCAGGCCCCGGGAGAATCACCCCACTCCTAGTCCGGACAGGTCGGTGCGGGGCCATGGTCTGGGAATGCATGTTGTAATCAGTGATGTCCCAGGATGCCGCCTTGCGCTGGAACATCTCATCGTATTCCAGCCAGGCCATCCCCCCCAAAATCGGCATACGCCTTTTGTATCATCTCAGCATATTGAATTAATTGGCAGGCCCTGGTCGGGAACCTATAAGTCACCACACCCATGTAAATGTAAAAACAGGAGGCCCATTTTCCCCATGTTCTTGGGACCAGGGGCATCTTAGGTCTACCCTTGTTCCCTTTTTCGTTTTTTGACTTTTCCTCGCCCGGCTCCTCCCCATGGAGTAACATGAACATGTCTATGAATTCCTTTCCAAAGCTTCTCTTTGCTAGCCTGGGTCAGGTGATCCCCTGGCAAGGAAATGGGGATAGCATAGGTGTACATGCCCGGGGTTAAACCTGGCTGCTCTTAGCCAGACTTTGTCTCTAAGCCAGCCCCAGCCATGTCCCAGACAGGTATTGCAGTGGAGGCATCCAGAGGCAGTGTTGCGGACTTTTCCCAGTACCATTGCGCCGCCTGGCCCTCCAACCCCAAACTGGGACTGGCAGTTGAGATAGTACTAGGGATAGTTGTGATAGCCCTAGGAGTTAGGCCCCTAACCCCAATGGCCACGGGCCCAACAGTACCAGGGATTTGGCCCCAAATTCACGGGCCCCACAGTACTGGTAACTGTGTGACCCATGGACCCCTCACCTTGCTCCGCGGGCATCTGCAGTATGCTTTGCGATCCAAGCATGTCTGATGTAGCTGGTCGCAACCCCTCCGCACTGGATCAAGCCTCATCCCCTGGTGATCCGGCCGCAGTCTCTGCTTGCCCCCACACGCGTGAGCATTTGAGCGGGGGGGTGGAACTGATGCCAGCTCAGCGGCCTGCCCTGCGTGCACAGTCCCCAGCGCGGTGGCTATAATTCTTGTCATATCACTCATGGAGAACCTTGGAGTGCTATCTAGCAGCTCCTGGTCCTCCACCGGAGCAGGGGGGGACTGTGGCCCCCGACCGGGTGCGGCAACTCCTTGAGGTAGAGGCTGTGGCCCATGTGGTCTGACGAGTTTGCCCACCCCTGCCCCCGCGTTTAGACCACGTATTAGCCATTTGACCTGTGCTCCAGCAAAGAAAAAAGGAAAGGTCCATCAGCATAGACATTACCCACAGATCTCCCCCACAGGAGAAGAATCCCCACTGCCCTCGCCCCCCCTCCCGAAGGCATACCCCGAAGCGGTTCCTTCCAGGCATGCCTAAGCGCTCTAGCGCTGTGCCCCATACCCCCCCGTAGCATAGTATGTGCCCACTTGGCAAAGGGGGTGAGGCTTGGGCTCCCCACCGCGAGGACAGGGATCACCATGGGGTTGCCCCCCCTTCCACGTGCGATCTGGCGTGGCCTGGGGCTTGGCCCCCTGCTAGCGACTGAGCGTGGGGTTTGGCACCCCCACCCTCCCTGTAAAGCAATGCACCACTGTTTAAACCAGCGGCGGCAGTCTCTAGGAAAGGCCTGGGGCTTGGCCTGCCCGGGCGGACAGCTGCGCTGCGCAGTGCTCAGTCACGGTGGCTGACTGAGGCTACCCCCTCCCCCCGGAATACTACACGCCGCTGGAGTGAGGCATGGGACCTGAGCCTCCCCCTCCCCCAATAAGCAAAAGGGCATGGCGGCGGTGCTCTGGCTGAGGCTGTCTTCCCCCCCCCCCCAAAGGAATCCTGCGCTGGAGCGAAGGGCTGGGCCGTCTCCCTGAGCTGGGCCCCTTTTCTCCAGGATGCTGGACATACCTGAAGATCACAGGTAGGTGAAAGTTCCTCAGGTGGTCCCCTAGCAATGGGGGGAGAGAGGGAAGCACCCGGCTGGCCCAGGTACATATACCTGGCCGGTTACCGCCCCTACCAGGTGCGCTCCTCTCTCCTCCCCCCGCCATTGGATCCCAGGGGCGTGCCTAGCAGGGGAATTAACTGAAATTAAGCTGTATATGTGTGGTATGGTGACTGAGCAATACTTATACGTGATGAGGAATGTATACAGCTTAATTTCAGTTGTCATAATTTTTTATTAATGAATAAGAGAAGAAAAATGTATAGATTGGTCTGATATTTAATAAAGTTGCCTTAACATACAATTTACTGTCACATTAACGTTTGGTTTAAGAAGCTTGTTAAGGCAGCATTACAAATTATACTCAAAGGTTTTTTGTCTAGGTAACTTGCCCTTCTTTCAAAACTTAATAGTTAATGCATAAGCTGGCCCCAGACACAAGAACACTGCAGGGGCACACAGCTGCTCACCCATCCCCCACATGGAGCAGGTTTCTCTATGCAGGGGTGATGGGTGGAGGTGCGTGTTACACAGGAGCGCACAAACGACTGCTTTCATACAAGACACACCCACCCATGCCACTGCTTGGGTGCGTCTCGTGTAAAAAAAGGTCAGTCTCATTCATACACGTGCTCACCTCACACGCTTATTCAGACACAGTACACACATGCTCACACCTCACACATTCATTCAGATTGATCAGTCACGCACGCTAGACCAGGGGCGTAGCTAGGGTGCAATGGGCCCCTGGCCAAGATGTCAAAATGGGCCTCCCTCTTTGTGTCCCGCTGGTGGGCCTAGGGGTGCCACCCAGCTCAGCGGGCCTGGGGGCGCTGCTATCAAACATATGACACCCAAAAGCCAGCCTATTAAGCACATTATGCCATAAAAAGATCAATAACGAGTTCAGTTGTGCCCCCATAATCAATTCACGCTGTCCCCCACCCCATAGCCAGTTCATTTGTGCCTCCACCCGCTGTATAATCAATTCACGCTGCCCCCACCCATAACCATTTCATTTGCACCCCTGGGGCAGTGTGAATTGATTATATCGGGGGCGCAAATGAACTGGTAATGTGGTGGGGGTTTAAAGATCGTATTCCTGTTAGCAATAACTTCATTTAGAAAAGTTAGTGAAATAGCAGCCATAATAATCTCAGGCCGAGTAGTATTTAGAAGTAACTCTTAGTATAAACGTGCTTTAGAGTGTAGTTACAAGCTTTTTGTTTTGTTATGGCAGTAAGGGTATGGGCTATGGTATATTCTAAGCTTGGAGTTGTGTATCTTCCACATCACTGCCTGGAGGAGGGAGGAGACTGCTCACCCAGGAACAGTGAACACATGAGCAGGGGAACCTGTGGAGAGTGTGAGCGGGTCCATCACAACCCAGCCAGGGACGTTGCATCACTTCCGGGACTGACTCCTTAAAGACTTTGGTGCCGCTGCCAGAGAAGGGACTCCCTTGGGAAAGCTACTAAGGGGACTGTCAGACTGTGTTGCCCTTCCCTTCCCCCACAGGAACAGTGAACACGGGCCCAGCCCAGCCAAAGTTAAGCTCTGGGAAGAGCTAGGCACTGTCGCTGCTGGTGTTATTTTTCAGGGGCCAAGCTTAACTGAAGGCAAGCTCTGGGAAGGGCTAGGTACTGTTGCTGCTGGTGCTGCAGCTCGATCTCTATACTGATTTTGTAGGTTTTAAGTGGGCCGTCAAGGGCAAAAGTTGCGTGTTATGAATTATTTAGTATAAGCTGTATTTTGGCATATTTGTAATTTTATTTGTATTTTATTTTTAGGCCATGGCGAAAGCTAGCGCCGTATTAATAAATATCTATCTGCTGCTGGTGCTATTTCTTAGGGGCCAAGCTTAACCGAAGGCAAGCTCTGGGAAGAGCTAGGTACTGTTGCAATCGCTGCTATTTTCCAGGGGCCATGTTCAACCACAAGTAAGCTCAGGGAAGAACCCGGGATTAAACTTTAGGGCCCTATGGCAGAAAAAAAAGAGAAGCAGACCTGCAACATCTCCAGCTAGTTGTTTAGACCTGCCTAAAACGAAGCAGGCAAAAATATTTGATCTTCTGCCTATTAATGCTCCATTGGCTAGTGATAAGTTTTCTTTGCCTCTTTCCAGTCAATTTGCCTGTTTGACAATTCTGATGGGGATGGGGCACCCACAGTGCACCAGGACACTATCACTGCTGGAACTTCAGGTGTTTGTGATCAAATTAATGAGGGACTGCTTGACCCACAAAAATGACTATCAGCAGTTAGAGGATATTGGGGACATTTTGAGGTCCCAGTGTGCTCTGTTGCTTTCTAATATTTCTGAAATGGGTTCTACCTTGACTGGAGTTAGATCTCAGTTGCAAGAAATATCTTGTCAATTGGATCAATTGAAAATGGTTCTCCAGGGTTCTCCCCAAAAGAACTTTCCAAGGGATACTGTTTCTAACTGTGTCAACACTGTTACAAAACCGGATTTTGTCATCAGACATTAAGATTACAAAGAGACCATTTAAAGAGTTTTCTAATCAGAGTAGGCTAAGGAACAAAGGACCACATATGGTGTTGGATGAGCTCTCAGCTTTACTGAGGATTCACCCTATCCTAACAGGATATTTCCCAGTTGGAAGTCTAGGCGATTGGTTATCGGCACTTGTCTCAATTGCTCAGTTGTAATATAACCAATTCAGAGGTTGTAAATATTGAATGGAATTTCTCGAGTGAACAAGTGGTACATCTGACACTTCACTGCCAGAATATCGATTTTGTTAAGATCTTTCGGGCCAGGAAACATTTGAAAACCTGTGATATTTCTATAGACAGAGCATTCCAACCAATGGGGGGGGGGCGCGGGGGGGAGAATACGGTGGTTAGACCATCTACACCGGTAATAGATACTGAATACATAAGTCAACCACAAAATTTCCAGGGAAATCATATTTGGAACTCTGAACACACTCCTGTTAGGAGGAAATAATCTTTTCGCTCAGCTTTGTATTTACAAAAAAGGAAAGATAGTGATTCATTTCCATCTAAGGGGGGGAAATCGCGATCTTTCAGGATCTGCTAAGGGTAGATGATGCAGATTGCTTTATTGCAGCTGAGGCCCTTCCAATTATAGAGCAAGACAAATTTATCATAAAGCTCAATGCGGTAATCAAGAAACATAGTACCTCTGGACTTGAGTATCAGGCTCCAGAGTTGATTAACAATGTGACTACAGAATCTTATAAAATGGACCTGGAATCTTTAAGTCTAGATTGTTGCTGCCCTACGAATTAGGTACTCAAGGGAAAAAGCATGAGGAAGTAAGATCTGAAGAGGTAAATAATGTCACACAATGCTTAATAGATATTATAGGTCTGGATAATGGAAATCCAGGTCCCTATTTAAGCCCCTCCAGAGATCCAATTAATTCGTTTTCTTCCGTTTTGGCAATGCGCAAATCAAACGATGCTATTGTGTCAGAAGGGTCCCATGATATAATTAGCTGTGAGGAAATGGAACACCAACAGGTTATTTTCAGAAAGCTCTCTATGAAGACTAACAACACCACAGTGCAAGGCTGCTACTAAACCCCTCAGTATTCTTGCTTGGAATTCTGCAGGCTGGAAAAATTGTCTACTGGTTTCCTCTTGAGAGCAGCTAGAGAGGTATGATGATCTCTGCATACAAGAAACTTGGTCGTTAGAAAACAATCTATTCTTTCCAGGCTATAGAGCCAGGGCTAAACCAGCAATTAGATTGCACAAAATGGGTAGACCAAAAGGAGGCATGGCCGTCCTTATAAAGACAGCCTTTGGATGTGGACAGTGTCCGCATATGAAATTCACCAGAAAACACCTTGGCAGTCGAGATTACCTGGGGTCCGACCTCAACTATGGTTATCCTGAATGTCTGCTTACCTTCTGTTCGAGGAATAGCTGATCGTATCAGTTTTTGGTTGAGCCTTGACCATTTCCTATTACAGTTGGAAGAGAATCTTCATCATATTGCTATAATAATGGTGGGGGATTTCAATGCTTGTGCAGGAGAAGACGATGCAGTAGTTGCAGAGGTGATGGGCCTTGATTTTGCAGATCCTTTTTTCCACCCCTCAAGGTTATCTAGAGATAAAGTACTGTCTGCCACTGGACTTCAGATGTTAACATTTTTATGTAAGGTCAACTGGAAATCTTGAATGGGAGATGTAGCTCCAATTCCTATGGTGAATTCACTTATTTCCAAAGCTGGCACAAGTGTTATAGATTGTGTTTGCCAACAGCCTTTATACATCGTTTTTCTAACTTCAAGGTCCTTATCAGTTATAGTGACCATCAACCAATAGGAGTGGAATACACATCCCAGTTGGAGCCTCTGGATTCTTTTGACTACTCTTCCTCTTTAGAGGGCCTTTAGCTACAGGGATCTAGAACTCTGAAATGGGGGGGGAAAGACTTCAGCTAGATGTCATGATTTTTTGACATCACAGGATATGCGTACGGCTAGAGAGTTGTTTTTGGAAACCAACATAATGAACGACAACATTCCGGCCCTATTTAACGAGCCGGTGACTCAAATTAAAAATGCAGTCATGCTGGCCCCTTATCACAAACACGGAAAAAAGTCTTGCAAATCTCCATGGTTTGATGTAGACTGCTCTTGATTAAAGACAGCTCTAAATAAGGCAGCTAGGCAGGTAAGGCAAGATAAGACAACTTATATACTTATAAGTATTAATACTTATATAGAACTGAAGAGCCAGTACAGAATCACTATCAGGACCAAGAAAGCTAATTATCAGAAGTTTCTTTGGGGATGCCTGAAGGATGCTGTTTTTAAAAAAAGATAGCAAGTTCTGGCAGTTGGTCAATGGAGGTGTCTCAAAAGACATAAGTCTATCACTCAATGGTCTCTTCTTCCCAGTGGATATAGCAATTTTTTGGGGGGTATTTTTAACAGATTCCCTGACACTTCTCTAAATATAGGACAGTCTAATTTACTCTCTACCCCCATGGGATCCGATTCAGCCTTCTGAGATAGTCACTCGTTTCGCAGCTTTTGGCTAGCAAGACCCCAGGAGAGGATGGTCTACCGGGGGAAGTTTTACGTGACCATGTTGAATGGTGGATTCCAATTTTAAATAAACTTTTTGACCGTGTTAATTTTTTCAGTGTTCTTCCCTTGGAATGGAGCACTAGTATAGTGGTTCCTATATTTAAGAAAGGGAGAAGACTTGAACCTGGAAATTATCGACCAATCAATTTAATCGATGTAGTTGCTAACGTTTATGCAAAATATCTTATGACCAAGTTGGAAAAGTGAGCTTAGGATAACCATATTTTCTCTGAGGAACAAACTGGATTCCATGCAGATCACTCTACAGTAGATCATTGTTTTGTCTTAACATATTTTTCTATCAAATGTGCTAACAGGAAGACAGTTATATGCTGCATTTGTGGATCTTAGAGCAGCTTTTGATACTGTGGATGGAACTATTTTGTGGTCAAAGTTAGGGAACTCTAACTTGGATAAAAGATTGCTACTACTGGTGCAAATGTTATACACAAACACATCCCTAAGGGTTAGACTATCTAGAGAAGGAAGGCCATTTGACTAGGGATATTCCAGTTAGTAATGGGGTCAAACAAGGCTGTGTACTGACCCCATTTCTCTTTAATTATTATATCAATGATGATATTATTGAGTTAAGGGACATATTTCACCCAGTAAGTATTTGTGGGAGATTATTATAAATTCTGCTTTATGCAGATGATATGGTTTTACTGGCTACATCTGAAATTGGACTTCACAGGCTACTTCGGGCGCTGAGTGAATACTGTAAGAAGAATCATCTAAGCATTAACTATGACAAAACGAAAGTTATGGCTTTCTCAAAACACAGGACCACTAAAAGTTGACAGCTAGATCTGACCACCCTAGAACAAGTTGACAAATATAAGTATTTGGGGCTAATATTCTCTGCAAGGGGTACATGGAGCGATCATATACAAATAACCAAACTCAAATTGGCTCAATCAACAAATGGAGTGCTCCATTTTTGGAGAACAGATGGGGGGAGGATGATCTTACCTGCATTAAAATTATTAGAATACAAATTGAAACCTCAAGCTGTATATGGCACAGAAATTTGGGGTTCATGAAGGTTGCGGAGCTCAAAATGTTTCAAAATAGGCTGCTCCAGTCAATTCTTGGGTTCCCTCCTGGAACACCTATTAATATGTTGTGAGTGGAGACGGGAGTTCTCCCGATTGAAATGAAAGTACGCATGGTTTTTTTTTCATACTGGCTTAGGCTAGTGGACAAGGAGGATGAATCACTCCCCAAAATGTGTTGGATTGAAAAACAAAAGAATGGCTTCCATTCTACATGGAAGCACAAATTAGACTTCTTAGCAGAACAGATGGGACTATCAATAACCTTTTTGAACTATTTCCCCAGAGACAAAATTAAATTAATGGTTAATCACCTAACTGACATTTATGTACAGAGAGATTTGGAGACTTTGTCTCAGAATAGGATTGCTCCCCTGATGCATCTTTATAAGACACAACATCATTGTGAAAAATATCTAATTGAGGTGACTAACTTAGTTACGTAAATCCCTTACTCTGTTGTGCTTTCAATTAATGCCTTCCTCTCTGTTGGAAGGTAGGTACAATCATATTCCTTTTGAATTACATTTTTGCTCTTACGGCTACCAGAAGCAGAAAGGATTAATACACTATTTATTTGATTGTCCTCTCACATCAGAAGTTAGGCAGTAATTCCTAATTTCACTGTGCCCAGAGAAAACATATTGGGGTTAGATCTCAGGACTGACCTACATATTAGCAAATACAGATAGTGAAAGGATTTGTAAGACAGCCAATCTGGCATTTGCCTTAAGTGTCCAGAGGCAACAGGCCATCAAAATGCAGAATGCTAAAACTGAGTGAATTTAGTTATTACTTTTATTGCTCCTGTGTTCAAATTATTTTATTAGTTTCAGGGGTCAAGTGTCCCCACCATAAGCCTCAGGAAGGGCAAGGCAAATTTTAAGTGTATTTTTAGAGTCTCTAACTGTTGACAGTTATATTTACAATTTTATTTTAAATACGTTGATATGTTTAATTTTGTATTGAATTTGCTACGGCCAACGGCCAAACAATAAAATTGATTGAATAATCTCAGAACCAGATTTTCCAAGATAAACTAGATATTGCTTTACATCCTAAATTCCTACCTAAGACAATATAAGTGACAGTTGTGAGAATGTGGCCCTTTTTACATAGATTTCTGCGTGTTCATGGGTGGGAGAGCCCTGTACTTAACAATGCAGTGCACGTACCCGCAATGAGTGTGTGTGTGGGGGGGGTGCGTGCACACATGCGCCTAACGCATCCCCATTCACCCCCCATCTTGTACCCACGCACGGAGCAACCGGGGAAAACGGTGGTTGCTCCATGGGTGCAGATGAGTGGGGGATAAGTGGGGATGCGTGTGCGACTGTGTGCATGCCCCGCACCGGCATACTCACGGACCCACCACCCGGTAGAGCTGTGTAAAAACAGCTTGTGAGGAGCCACTCGAAGAACAGAGGTTCTTCGAGATGGCTCCAAACATTCTCACAACATCCACCCTTCCAGCCCCGCATGGAATTTTTTTCTTATATTCCTAGAAAGAGTTGGAAGGAACTGTCATTCTGAGAGGGGTGGAGGGAGAGTTCTTTTTATACTAGAGGAACTCGAGACCATCATGTAGTCTATTATTTGAATATGGTGAGCATGCCATGCACAACGCAATTGTGAGAACGTTGAGAGCCATCTAGAAGAACCTTTTTTAACAAGGCAACAACCTTCTGATCACTCACATGGGGAAGAGTTGTTCGTAAATAAACAGCTTTATCTCCCAGTCCGATCTGTGTCCAGGTGTCCCCTGCTGCAGCACTACTAGCAGGCAGAGGCAGGTGAGGGATGGGGACCCCCCACCTTTAGCCCCACCCCGTCCCTGGACTCCCCTTCATTGTTTGTAATCACAGAGCACACGTGTTGCTGGAGGAAAGCTAGAATGGTCGCCAACTGGAAGTTTTTGCTCTACCTACTTCCATTGAACAGCATAGGTGCTGTTCAATGAGAGTTTGCTACCACGTTAACTATAGGGCCACGACTGTGGCTCTATAATGTAATATATGTACTTAAATCCTTACCATACATACTCTTATTCATTTTATCAATGTAATATATGTACTTAAATTCTTACCATACATACTCTTATTCATTTTATCAATAACTAAACTTTCACATTTTTTCATTATTAAACTTTAATTTATTATCATAATTTGACAACGAACCATTTTTTGAGTGCATTAACTGTCCTTTACATGTATAGAAATTGTATACACTTTATACAATAAAGTAAGTGTCAGTGTAGAGAACTTTATACAATTCTGCAGTTCTGCAGAAACAGTTAATGCACTCTGAAAAAACTGTTGTCGAATTATGATAGATTAAATTTTAATTTTAAAATGTGAACATTTAGTTGATAAAAATGAATGAGTATGGTAGGGAATTAAGGAGACGACCAAGAGGAGGGGAACAGAGAAAGAGACATGTATACGTCTCAGAGGCTGCAGGTGCACATGTGCTTAGCTTGGTTATGGGGAGGAGAAGACAAGAAAACATCCAAGAAATGGCAAAGATGCAGGTACACACGCTACTTAGTTACGGGGGGGATTTGAAGATAGGGAGGGAGCAGAACAGATGTATTCAGGGAGAGAGTTGTAGGCGGGGGTGGGGGGAGCAAGGGAAAACGGGCAGATACTTTTCAAGGAGCAAGGGAGTCATGACCAGGTGATCTGGTAGCACAGGAGGAGAGGTGCTCCTGGACAGGAGTGTGGTGGGAAATGAGTGCAGAGAGAGAGAGGAGGGGGCAAAGCCATGAAAGAACCTTGAAAGTAAGGACTAGGAGCCTGTGTTGAATGCATTCAGGAAGAAGGAGGCGGTAGAGAGAAAAGAGGGGCTAAACATGATACAAAGCAGCGGGTGAGGTGGATGATCTTGGCAGCGGAGTTCTGAACAGAATTGAGAGGAACAACATAAAAGCAGGGAAGGCCAATAAGGAGGAGATTGCAACAGTCAAGGTAAGACCTTTCATATCTAAATGTCCTTGCAGGATTAAGGAAAAGCGAGAAGTTCAGCTAATTATTGCAGTTTAGAACTTTGGATAGTATGTTGCTCTTAAATTCTGTTCCAGAAAATCCATTCTCACAGCTGTTTGTGTAGTGTTTAGGATACTCTGAATTTAGCAGCCGTGACTAATTAGTGGTTTTCTTAGGATGTATTCCATTTCAAAACTCTTAATTTCACAGCCACATGCAGAAATCTCAGGGCTCTATCTTACTTATTTCTCATCTACCTGTTTGGCAGAGTTATAATACAGTATCGGCCTATTAGAATTTAGATTGTCCTGTAGCCATACCATCTTGTACCACAAGTCTTGTAATAAACACTGGCCTAGGTTGGTGATGTTCAAGTAATGTCTGTAGGTGATGCAGCAGGAGGATATAGGAGGTAAACTTAATCAGAACTGAGCATGTATCCTGTCCTGATGCCAAGGGCACTGTAGGGAAAGAGGTGCTGTCTTAAATATGGATTTTAGTGGATGCTTGTCACTAAAGACTCAATGACATTTCTTGCAAAAGGAAGGATTTGAACTTCATTTTTCTTGACCAAATTTTAGTTTTATCTGTTATATTCTACCAGTAGATTAACTTTAGTAATGCCTTTGTATTCTAAATGGTTGAATAATATGACTTACGTTGAAATCTGTTGTACTGCACCTCCCAGTGTAATCATTTTAGTAGCAGGTAAAACTGCTATTGGTTTAAACCTTTTGGACTGATCAAAGCAGTTCACAAAAGTAAATAACTAATGGACTGTCTTACAACACTGTCTAGTAACATCATTACATTACCAACCTGGAAGTTGTGTGTGGTACCTTGTGAAAGCTTCCAATTTTCCATTTGGGAAGGGATCAGGCTAGATTTAGTCATTGATGTTTAAATCTAACTTTAAAATTCTAATTCTGTCCATCCTATTGATGGGATCGAGGTTAATATGGTGGGCATGTACTACACCAGAGGTAGTACATGAGACTAGGGAACAGATCCATGATCTGGGCCCTTGTTTTCTTGAGCGCACTCCTGTCCCCAACTTCTGTACAGCCCTTGGAGCTTGTACTAATTTTCAAAGTAGCCCTGGGAGGGAAAAGGTTTTCCACCTTTGTTCCAGACCACAGTCAGCATAAACAATGGAACCCTATAGGCAGAAATATACAAGAAAGCAACAGATCATCATAGCTAACCCCCATGGGTCCAGCAACCACCCAAGGCACTAATGTCACCTACAGCAAAGTACTCCACATACCAGTCTGTTTTGGAGAATGCACATCTCTCTTCTGTTTTGGACAGAATACACAGGATGCACGTCTTGCCACACAAAAAGTGCCTTTTCTATGCAAGGGTATTCCAACAGAGAGATGCATCTTGTAATGGAAAGGGCTACCCAAATATCTTGAAACTGCTACAATACAGCAAGGATCCTTCCAGCCACACATCTGTCACCTACCCCCTGCTTCCCCCAAAACTATACAAGACATTATCGAAGTACAACCTGTATTTGATGGGGGCTGGACCCTGAGATCTTGCCTGAACCCCTTCTTCTGGCCTTCAATTTGCTTCAAACAGCCACCTACCTCTCAGAACTGATTATCAAGAGTAAACTCCCTACTACCCAGGACACACCTGCCTAAACAGCAAATAAGAGGCTTCAAAGCTGTAGGTGTAAAACTTGGCAACACGTCTCTACTGCAACCATTGTTAACAACCCTCAGAGAAAAAACATTTAAAATACAAGGTATCTGCACATGCCAATCTCAATATGTAGTGTACTTTGTTCAATGCGTTAAATTCTCCCATGGAAATCTATTTACAGATAAATTAACAAAAACATGAACAGTTTCTAATCTTTTGTCTTTACGGAAGCTTAGTAGAGTGGGTGGTTGCTTTTGAAGCTTCAAAGCATCTCAATGCAATTGGATTCCTGAACCCATGTCACTCAGATTTTGTCGTGGACATGGCACTGAGACTGCATTTGTGGCCTTGGTTGAAAATGGACATGGGTAATTGTACCCTGTTGATTTTGTTAGATCTTTCAGCGGCCTTTGATATAGTTGATCATGGGGTCAGGGCATAAAACTTCAAATCTAGCTCCGGGAGCAACAAAAAAGAATAATCAGTCGCTTGACTTTATCCTAATATTAAACCGTTCTTGCCCCACTACACCCCTGAACCAGTCGCCAGCCTCAGTTTTTTGGGTCTAATGGTCCCCAGGCACCTGCAAATTTTGTGCCCTGATGGGAGTGGCTTTGATATGGCCGCATCACCTGATTAGGGGTTCATAGAGCTGCTCTTCAGTGGTTCCACTCATTCCTGGCTGGGATAACCCAGAGGGTGGTGATAGATAGTGGCTTGTTGTCCCCTTGGGAGCACCTTTGTTTCCCACGAAGTTCAGTTTTATTCCCACTCCTGTTCAATGTGTATCTGAGGCCCCTGGGTGAAATGGTTTGGGGAATTGGAGTGAAGTGCCATCAGTATGCTGATGACACCCAATTCTGTGTGTCTTTCATCTGACTTAAGTCCTACAGTCTCTGTGCTTACCCAGTGCCTGGCTTCCATTGGGGACTGGATGCAGGCGAAGTTGAAGCTGAATCCAGACAAGACCAAGGTGGTGATGGTTGGCCAGCCTTATGACCTGGGGGATATAGGAGCCCCTGTTGTTGATCGGGTCTAATCTCCTTTGGTCACTTGGGTTCACAGCCTTGGGGTGCTCTTGTATTCACTGTTGTGCCTGGATTGTTAGATTGCGGTGGTGGCCAGGAGCAGTTTTCACCAATTTCATCTGGTGAGAAGGCTGCAACCTTTCAGAGCCAGATTTGGCCACTGTCATCCATGCCTTTGTAACATCATACCTAGACTACTGCAGTGTGCTTTGCATGGGACTGCCCTTGATAGCCCTCATAGCATCCGCTAAATCCCGTCGGGCGGAGCTGTTCCGGGTGGTGCGGGGGCTGGTCAGTCCGACCTCCCTCAACCCAGGGGTTGAGTCATCTTTCGCCCACTGTGACCTTTTTGCAAAGAAAATCGCTCGTATTCACCAAGACCTCGATGCCACATTTAGTGCAGTGGAGGAGGTAGAGAGTGTAGAAGCCCTGACTCGTCCGTTTTTGTGGGATCACTTTCAGTCGGTGACATCCGCTGATGTGGTGGGGGTGCTTGGGGGCTGTTTGAGCCACCTCTTGTGAATTAGATCCGTGCCCGTCCTGACTGGTTAAGAGCTGCTGGGAGACATTGGGGCCGTTGCTGGCTGGGGTAGTCAACACTTCCCTGCGGGAGGGCAGAGTGCTGAGCTGTCTCAAAGAGCCGGTGGTGCGGCCTTTGCTCAAGAAATGATTGCTTGACGCTGACTCCCCTGCCAGCTATCAGTCTGTCTCTAACCTTCCCTTTTTAGGGAAGGTTGTGTACCTGGCGCTTTACAGAATGATAAGAATGACATGGTCCCTGCCTACAGCTTACAATTTAATCGGCACAGAGAGGGGAGACAAGGAGAGGGGACATAGGGAGAGACCAGGGATAAATAACATTCAAGCGGATGCGAGGTCTCAGGTGCACATGCTTGACTTGGTTGCAGTTAGGCAGGAGTCTGCAAGGAGGGCAGACAGTATCATCTGACCTAACTATTGTTGGAGTACATGCAAGTTTAGGGGCCATAAAGAGGGCTTCCTGAGACATGTAAGTAGTCAGAACTGCAGGGTGCTATCATATATATCTGTCCTAAATTTGCTCAATCATTGGAGGAGAAGCTGTTAGGAAAAATGTCATTAGCATGTTGAAATATCATGAGGGGGTCCAAGAATCAAGGTATTAAACAATACAGAGGAAACTGAAGAAGAACAAATGTTAGATGGGCAGGTAGTTAAAAACATTTAAATACAACGAAGGGAACAAAGCAGGTATGGGTGTAAACAGAAGTCAGTCTTACAAATGTCTGTTGTTTTTGGAGGTGAAATCTTTATTTGGTTCATTGGTCTAGGTATATAAAACTTTCAGTTCCAAGACCTGTCTTAAGGTGGTGGTCAGGACAAGGACAGAGATCAGAAATCAAGTGGTGGTTGTTCAGGGACAAATGAATTACACAGATGATTCACTGTCTTTATATATAAACTTGTGCACAAGTTCATTTATTCCAATGTTTACCTCGTCCTTCGCAAAGGTCTGCATTTGTGGACACAAATTGTAAAGTGCCGGTGTCTTCTAATCTTGTGGATGTATTAGGGTTGTTGCTTTGTTGGGAGGTTTAGTTGCGTAACTGCTGGTTCGCCCTCCTCCAGTCCCCCACAGCTGCCAGACACTGGGTAAGCACCGAGACAGCTGGGGCTGGGTCGGTTGAAAATGAGAGGTAGAGTTGGGTGTCATCAGCATATTGATGACACCCCACCCCAAACCCTCTGATCACCTCGCCGAGCGGCTGCATATACACAATGAACAGGAAAGGGGACAAAACCGAACCCTGCGGGACCCCACATGGGAGGTCTCAGTAAGATGAAAAGGAATCACCGAGTACCACCCGCTGAGTTCTTCCGGTCAGGAATGAGCAGAACCATTCAAGAATGATCCTCCCACTCCCGCGCTGTCCCCAATATCTCGTGGTCAACGGTATCAAATGCTGCCAATAGATCTAATAGGACCAATAATAATAGATCACTTTTGCCTCCATCTCTTGCATTTTGGACCAACGTGACCACCACACTATCTAGAAAAAGCCTTGCTCCATTTCTCACTCTCTCCTCCATTTCTCAGGGCACTTTCCCATGATACTTTCTGTGAATGCTTTGGCTCTGGGAAAGAATCCAGAAGGCAAAGCATGCACAGGGTTTTTAACGTCGGAACACCCCCTGTGCATTTTTGCTGGTTTTCACGTGGAAAATTGCAGAGGTCCTACTCTGCACTCCTCTGCAGGATCGCTGGCAAAAATGTGCGTGGGTGGGTGTTCGCATGCTAGAAACTCTGTGCATGCTTTGCCTTCTGGATTCTTTCCCGGCAGCAAACCATGCACAGAAATTTATCATGGGAAAGCACTCTCAGTATTTCTCTTTAATGAGTTGAGGCCTTATGACTTGTTTATACAGAATCTGCTATGCTAGTAGTCACCAATACTTTAGTTTTAGGAACAGAATTGAGTCTACACCATTGTGTTCAACTGTTTTCCAACA
Source organism: Sphenodon punctatus (assembly GCA_003113815.1). Lineage (NCBI taxonomy): Eukaryota > Metazoa > Chordata > Lepidosauria > Sphenodontia > Sphenodontidae > Sphenodon > Sphenodon punctatus. Next base: position 794,156 of record QEPC01009397.1, on the reverse strand, counting down.
GGTCCTTAACAGCATGATGGTGATGTGGATAATATAATGATTAGGCTTGCTCAATATTTGGTCTTCCTGTGACATATAACAGAACTTCGCATGTGTAAAACATTTTCTGAAATAGGCAAATCCTCGGTCTAGTTCATGAACTCTCTCACTAAATTTGTAAGTTTAGTGTAACTACTTATGGGCTCTGCCCCTGCTGTTGCTGTGTGTCCGGATACGGAGGTAACTGGGGCGCGGAGCTGGGATGGACTCGCTTAAGCTCAGCAGTCATAAATTTGATGACATATGCAGCGGGGAACTTGCTTGTTGGGGCCCAGCATGAGTGGTGAGAAAGACCCACCTGTCAGCTTTGGGCGATTGGGGTCGGTGCCAGGGAGGGGGAGGAGTGAGCTGCCCACGGACAGGAAGAAAAGACCCAGGGAGCCTACGGCGGAGTGCGGGGAACTTGCTTGTTGGGGCCCAGTGTGAGTGGCGAGAAAGAGACTCACCTGTCAGTGTTGGGCGATTGGGGTCGGTGCCGGCGAGGGGGAGGAGTCAGCCGCCCGCGGACAGGAAGAAAAGACCCAGGGAGCCTACGGCAGCGGCGTAGACGCACACTGCGGTCGCGCGCCTAAGGGCCGCGTGCACAAGGGTGTGTGCCCTTTGGAGCGCCCTTGGGAGTGCCAGGGAGTTCGGGCAGGAATCCTGCTTTCTGTAAGCCTTGTCCCTGGCAGAGCGTTATTAAAGTGGGCGTGGAGCGTCATGCCGAACCTATTGACTATGGTTGGAAGGAAAGCCCTAAGGAAGAACAAGCGGCAGGTAGCCATGGCTTCACCTGACTAGCCGCAGGGCGCCCAACAAAGGTTGGATAGATTTTATTCCCCTCGTTCGGCGGCCCAGAACCCTAGGACGGGCACGGCGATCCAGCCAATAGACTTGGGCACCATGAGGGGACCTAATGTTTTGCCCCCTTTTGATGTGCTGGGGTCTCGTGTAGGAGCGGCTGATTCTGTACTGCGTTGTTTGGATCCCTACTTTACCCATGACTCAGATCGGTCTGCATTTGTGGACACAAATTGTAAAGTGCCGGTGTCTTCTAATCTTGTGGATGTATTAGGGCTGTTGCTTTGTTGGGAGGTTTAGTTGCGTAACTGCTGGTTAAATTCGGGGACATTATGGGTTTGATTCAGGGGCAGCAAGGCCAGCTACTAACTATTATACAGCAGCTCGCGGATTTTAAAGTACAGAGGGCGGGGTGCCTGTCCCAAGACCCTACCAATCAGGCACTCGTAGAGGTCCAAGAGTGTCCTATGGGAAGCCAGCCGAGGGTGATGGGGGAGAGACCCTTGGGGAAGACGCACGCTAGGGGGATGGAGGGGTGGGGGCGAGGGATTGGTAGAAGGAGGATGGATTCTGTTAGTGGGACTGTGGCTTTTACTATCATTTCCCTCCCCAATGGGACCCAGCCGTGTTGGACTTCTATATCCAAAATTGGGTATCATCTAGAAAACCTATTGGGGTTAGGATCCTTTCAGACTTTACCCTCGGGCCCTTGTACCCAGAGGCTGCTTGTCTATTTTGCTATTCCGCATTATGCAGTCAAAATTTTAAACCAAGCTTTTATTCTCTCCACTTGGGGAGTGTATGTAGATGAGGTGCAAAGAGATGTGATACAGGCCCTGAGGGGGCAGCAAATCCCCCACGCCAATGGGGCTCCATCTCCAGGACTAGCTTTCTCCTCTCAGTGGCATAGCAAGAATGGAGGAGAGCCAAGAGCTGACATAAGGGAAGACAGCAGAATTTCGGCAACTGACCAACTTCCAATTCTGGTCAATGGACAGGCTCAGGGCTGTAGTCCAAGGGGGGAGTTAGCACCCTTGGCAAGTACTGCGATGTTCTTGTTTCTCCTGGATCAGAAGTCTCAGATTCTTGGGGCTCCTGGGGGGCCCCCAGGCGGTTACATCCCCACTTGAAGCAGGTTTACCCCCTGATCCAGCTACAGCCAGCCCCTCGTGATTGCCGGAGGTGCGTGTGACCGGGGTGTGTGTGCCTGTACGGGGCCCCCCGAGGGGCACCCTTTTTCGAGACCACGCCAGGCTGGGGTGGCGCGGCTAGGGGACGCCTACTGATACTTCCCAGACCCTCGGCCTGGTGGGTGCAGGATTGGATCGTGGAACATCGCAGGTTGGGGGTCTAGGCTTTTGGAGCTGGAATTTATATCATTTATAGGGGAATTTGATGTCCTTTGTTTTCAGGAAACCTGGGTAGTATCCCCTATTGTTCTGCCCCCGGCTTTATCTAGTTATCAAGTGGTGTCCCTTCCAGCGCTTGTGCCAGCCCTGCGTGGGCATGCATGTGGGGGGTTAGCCTGTGTTCTTCACAAATCTTATTATGGGGGGCTAATCACAGTTACGAAACATTCGTTTTTTCTCTTGGGCCTGACTCTCCAAGTGGGTTGCAAGAAGGTTATAATATTTAACGTTTATATCCCGCCCCATAATACACCTAGGTATAGTTTAGCAATTTGGGACAGCTTGAGACTCTTATTGCAGATACATTGGTCACTTATCCCCATTGTCTTTTTGTTATAATGGGTGATTTTAATGCTAGGCTGGGGCAGGATGATGAGGCACTGAGTGTCCATTGCGCCTTTCCTCCCCCCACAGATTTGCCCCCCCCCCACTTCCTTGCCAATCCAAGGACTCTGTAATTAGTATAGGGGGGGCTTTCCTTGGCCAAGTTGCGGGTCGGACTTAACCTTTGTCTCCTCAATGGGGCCTGTCGAGGAGATTGTCCAGGAGAGTTTACTTACCTGGGTGCAAGGGGCTCAAGTGTAATTGATTACGCCCTAGTATCCCCCAGTGCCCTGTCATTGGTGAGAGGCTTTGAGGTGGGGAGGGAGCAAGTCAGTGATTACTTACCTATAATTCTGTCCCTGGAGTTTCAGGGGGATTCAAGGGGGGGATCAATTCAGGAGGGTCTATTTTACCAAAATTTGGACCCCTCGCTGGCCCAGGTGCGGCCAACAAATTGGGACAAAGTCTCACTTCCTGAGCTCGAAAGGTGAATGAAGGATCCCACCTTGGCAGACTTAAGAGATATGTGTTCTTCCCAGGACCGGCATGTTGTTGTAGAGGCTTTCGTGGCCCTGTCCCATATGGCCCAGTCCTCCTTCAATGCCAGAGACATTCCTGGCCCACGCCATGCCCGAGCATTTGGCCGGGCCTGGTTTGACCAGGATTGCCGCAGAGCTAGGAATCAGTATAGGAGTATTTATCTGGAGTATCAACGGATAGGGGGCACTTGCCTTCCCCCTCCTTACTTCCAGTTGAAGAAGGAATATATCAAATTCAAAAAGAGGACTCACTATGAGTCTACCTGGAAACTAGTTATAGAGATGGCACAAAGAGGTAACTCCCAACATTTTTGGAAACTCTTGAACTCGGGAATGGGGGAAACTATCACTAGGACTGTTCCTCCTATTGCAGCGCAGATTTGGACCAACTACTTCTTGAATTTGTATGCAGTGTCTGTTGGGGAGGCAGACTTAGAGGAATTGTTGGTTGACATGAGGGATGCTCCCTTCTGGCCTCCTGTGTCCTCAGAGGAGGTCAGCGACCTGATCACCACATGCAGAAGCAATAGGGCACCTGGTTGGGACCTTATTACCATAAATTTTCTTAAGTGCTATAGGGATTGGTGGGTGCCCATGTTATGTTCACTGTTTACGACCATTGACCAAACAGGGCATGTGCCATCAAATTGGGCCCAGGCTTTCGTGGTCCCTATTTTCAAAAAGGGTGATAGCACCGAACCAGAGAATTATAGACCTATAAGCCTGCTTTGCGTAATAAGTAAGCTTTATGCTAAACATTTGCTCGGTAGACTTACTACCTGGTGTGAGGAATTGGGTGTGATTCACCCTGAGCAAGCAGGGTTCCAGCGGGCAAGATCAACGATTGATCATTGTTTGATTCTTCGGCACCTAATAGATAAATACAAACAGTGTAATTGAAGGCTATATGTAGCCTTTTTGGACCTCAGGATGGCCTTTGACTCAGTGAGCAGGCCAATCCTGTGGGCCAAATTAGCAAATTTATCTATGGATTCGAGATTTTTGGCCCTAATTAAACTTTTGTATACAGGTTCTAAGTTGGTGGTCAGGTTAAATCCGCGGGGACAAATTTCAGAAGAGGTCGTTGTTAAACGGGGGGTCAGACAGGGCTGTGTGCTCGCGCCTTGGCTTTTTAATTTATTTATCAATGACGTGGTTCCACGCATGGCTTTGTCTCGGTTTTTTCCTCCCCATTTGGCATTACGCTACATTGGCTGCCTGCTATTTGCTGATGACCTGGCCCTTCTATTCCAGACCCAGAAGGGCCTAAGCAGGCAGCTAGATGCTTTTGTGTGTTACTGCAGGGAAAATGACCTAACCTTGAACTTAGCAAAATCCAAGGTAGTAGTTTTTGCCAACTCCTTGAAGAACAACTGGCATACTTGGAGGGTTGAGGGAGCCCAGATACTCCAAGTAAAAGAGTTTAGATACCTGGGGATTACATTTCAATCTGTGGGGGGCGTGGAAGCAGCATCTAGACCGGGCACTGGTGGCAGCCAAACAATCGGCATTTGCCATCCAACACTTTTTTTTTTTTCCTCGGGCAGGACTGAGTATAGAATGGCCCTTAGGGCCTTCAATGCTGAGTCCACGGCACGGGCATTGTTTGGGGCGGAGCTATGAGCACCTTTTGCTCCTGCACATATCGATAAAGTTCAGTCGGTTTTTCTTAGGCACTTGCTTAGGGCCCCGGGGGGTACCCCAGGGGTCACAATTAGATTGAAACTGGCTCAGTGGAGATGGTCCTTCTTGGCATGGTCCAGAGCCCATAGGCTTTGGTTAAAAACAGTGAACCCGAGCCAGAAGGGCCTCTTCCCTTATTTGCAAGCTGATACCCACAGGAGCCAGTGGGCTAGGAAGGTTGAAAATCATGCAACTAGACTTGGCTTCTCTCAGTTTTACTTGGCAGCCAAGGACCCAGGGGTAGCAAGGGTGGAATTAAAATGCAGATGGGAGGATGTTGACCTTCAGGAGGAGAGGGCCCGGGTGGCAGCTTCCCCTCACATGTTGTATTATTTAAGGCTGGCTCCCCTAATCGATTCCCTGACCCACCATCTGGTAGCAAGCCACTTGGCCAGGGGAAAGTGGCTGATAACTGCTTTTAGCACCACCATCTGGTAGCAAGCCACTTGGCCAGGGGAAAGTTTCTGATAACTGGTTTTAGCAAGAGGCAGCAGTTTGTAAATTTTAAATCACTTGACAACGAAAATCCCTCGGATGTACAGGGAGAATGAGCCGTTGATGGATTTTGTCGGGTTATGTATGACGGCATATTGATATGTATACGTTTGTCTCTAGCAATGGCCCAGGCCACGCTTAATAAAAATTATTGATTGATTGATTGACACTACTTATGTCTTGCAATTTCTTCTCAAATCTGTTTTACTTTTTCAGTCCTCTTCTCAGTCCTCTTCTAGTTTTCACCTTTACGTACTAAGTATTATATCCCAGTGAAAACACTTGTGTTAACATTGACGTATAATGAAAAATATTTTCCTAACATTGATATTTTTGGAAGGTCGAATTGTGCAGGAGGAGCAACGTGTGTAAAGTATGCCCAATTCCAATGTTTATTTGCTTAACGTTATATAATCCTGAGTATCTGTATTTATCTGTGAAAATAGTTTTCAGACATGTTCACTTACAGCTGTCTGGTGGCTTTATTCATAAGCATATTTATGCACTGAAGCCTGGCACAATACCAATTGGAGAAGGTGCAATAAGATCTCTTCTAATCAAACAAGTTTTTCAGGTTTGTCTTTTGAGTAAGTGATCACAACAGCCATTTCAGGCAACAAAGATCTGAAACAAATATTGGAAATGTGGAGAGAATGTACATCATATTAGTATACTGGTTAAATCACTTCATTTTTTCCTACAGTGTATCCCTGTATCGGGGGAATTGCAGACCGATCCGGTTTGAGCCACCAATGCTTGACTTCCATGAACAGTAAGTTGGAAAAGCTTTTGATATATCTTCGTTCGAATGCAAAAGCAAAAATAAACCTAAACTAAACTGCCTGATTCAGACCAATGGTCCATCTTAGCCCAGTATTGTCACAACCTGACATGGCAGCAGGGGTTTCAAATTCGGGCCCAAATCCAGCTCTTCCAGGGTCTCTGGCAGCAGCCATCCCAGCATGCTACCTGAGATCCCTCCAAACCCCCAGCAGAGGCTTCCCCCAGGCGTGCTACCAGGGATCCTGAAGTGGAGATAGCAGGGATTGAACCTGGGACCTTATACATGCAAAGCACATGCTCTTACCACTTGAGCTATGCCCTGTCCCCCCTGAACATATGTACCCGGTAGGCAAAGTTTCCAGTGTACTTAGTATTAGCAAGTGATCCAGAACTTTAGCTGCACAGTACTACAGGATCTCAAGTTACTTTGACTTTTATTTTGTTGGCTAGCCAACACTGGTGCATATGTTGTTCTTGTGGTGTTGGTTTAATTGGAAGAAAAATGCAGATGGTTGGATAAAGCCCAGATGTAGGTTACCTGAAAGCTAACTCTATGGCTTCCCATCTGTATGAAAGAATGCACATTGTAGGAGTAGAAGGGAACAAGGAAAGTAATGGAAGCTTCTGCAAAGTCGGGGCCTTTGGTGTACGGTTATATTCCACAGTATTATGAGCAAGATAGTGGAATACATGCTTTTCCATGATACCTAAAGTCTTCGCTTTACAAGGCTTGGAGGATGATCTTTCTGCGTGTAAAATGCGAAACCACATGGCTCATATACACCATCAGTACTATTGTGGCAGTTTATAAATTCTAATTGATGATGGCAAATAATGCTGCCATATACCTTTTATATAATATGGCAATAGCATTCTAGTCTTGATCTTTGTGGAATCCTTTTTCTTTTTCTTTCTTTTTCTTTCTTTCTTTTATTCAATTTGTATCCCGCCCCTCCTGCGAACAGCAGATATTTTTGAATTTTAAAATATCTGCCTTCTATTCATATTATTCAGTTTCTACCCCACCCTATCCTAAAATTGTCTCAGGCCTAGAACTGAAACAGGTACTTAGTTTTAATGCCTGTGGGCAATACTCACATCTTGGGGCACCACATCGAGTACCCAATGGGTTACCTGGGAACCTGAAAAGTTAATAACATCTGGTGCTGATCCTCTCTCCCCTCCTCCCCCCCTCCCCCTCCAAATTACCAGATGGTATATCGGGTCAGAAGGCCAAGAAACCGGGACTGGAAGTTGACTTTCCAGAACCGGAAGCATTGGAAGTTAAAACATCAGTATAGACGTTGGTTCTCTGGGACTGGAAGATAACATTCCAGGACGTTGGGTGCCTGAATTGCATTGCAATTAAGTACTGATGATGTCAGGTCGATTCAGTACCGGAAATTTGTTGAGTGTACCCATTTTTATGGGTTTATACTCGTTTCAGCTCTATCCAGGGTGACTTATGACAATTGAAAAAGAAACCCATAAAATAAATTTCACCCCTCCCTATGACTCCTTATACTCGCATCCGCCTTGCCCCCTCCCTCCACTCCTTCAAATCCCTCCTCAAGACCCACTTTTTCCTCGCTGCCTTTCCCAATGCCTGCTAGTCGTTCCCATATACCTACTGTCTGCCCTCCTAAGCAGACTGCTGAAACCAACCTGATTGTAACCAAGCCAAGCACACACACCTGAGACTTCACATCCACCTGAATGTTTGTTGTTTGTTGGTCTTCTCCCCTGTCTCTCCCACTGTCCCCTCTCCCTGTCTCCCCCTCCTTGTCTTTTAGATTGTAAGCCACAGGCAGGGACCGGTATATTTCTATGTTCTGTATAGCACCAGGTTACATTACTGGTGCTATATAAATGTTTATAAGAATAATAATAATGTCTACCCCTAATTCTTAACTTGCCCCCAAGTAACTTAAATAATTCAGCTGTGATTCAGCTGCTGAAACTTGAGTGGAATGAAGTAAGATGCAGGACCGTTAAGGCCAGATGCAGCTCTCATCTACGCCTGGGATCCCACTTGAATTGCCCAAGCCACGGTTTGGCCATCCCTGTAAGGACTTAGAGACCCCTTGATCTTTATGAGGTCAAAGTTGGTTCATTGTGTCTTTTTTTTGCTCTATTTCCAATGCAAAAATATAATGCTAACCAACAAAGTTGCAGTCATGGGATTGAAGAAAATCAATTTTACCATGTGCCTGTGCTATCTCCAAAGGTATTTGTTCATTGCTGTGCCATGACGTTGTATCCCACTCATAACTGGTCTCCTTGAACTGCCTGTACAGCAGCAGGCAACAGCACCTCATTTAATCCATTTCCATGGCTGTAGAAACGTGTACACCCCATGTTTGGTGTAGCGAAAGTAGGGTTTGCTGTGTTGGTCCCAAATATAGGCAATAAAGACACAGTACTAAAGTGATATCTTTTATTGGACCAAGTACAGTTTGTGGAGGACAGTTTCATGTATGTGTGAATGTGCTCTTAGTGTCTAAAAGGAAAGATTCTAAATCTGTATATTCACGTGCCCAAATGGGCCTGATTTTCCAATTGCCGAGGTGTTTGGCACTTGCAGTGTTCATAAACTTCAGTGGCAGCTGCGTGTTCTGAATCAGGCTTCTGCTTCTTTATGCAGGTACCTAATATTTAGATATCCAGCTTTTAAAAAGGAAAAGTGTACTTCATTATTGAAAGTGTTCATTCAGTAGTTAGCACTATTCAGAAGAATAAACACACAAAAGTAATGGGTTTGAGCACTAAAATATTGCTTCTCCCAGTAGCTGACGCATACTTTCATAATATCTACTTATTATAATGTGTCTGGCACTGAGCAACAGTCATTAGAGACAGGTCCTTACCCCAAGGAATGCGGGGCAGGGGGAAGAAAAACCTTGGAGAGGAATCATTCATGAAACTACAGATGCATCTGCTTAGCTTAACAAAGTACTAACACATACATAAAGTCCCTTACAGCTAAATAGTAGTGAGTGTGGACAAAATTTGCCAAAGAATTGCATTACTTTTTTTTTTGTTTAAAATAAGCAGAAAGTGAAAGCATTGTTACAACTTGCTCCCTTAATATCAACTGAGAATCCAGAAAAAGCAAGTGTCCTTCTGAGGTCTCTTAGATGTTCCAAACAAGCTTCCTGTTTTATTGCATCTAATTAAGAGTGTTCTGACCAAGTATTATCATGTGTAAACTTGCAATAGGGTGTCCTCTTCATGGAAAATACTTAAGTATCTGAACTGTCTTGCGCACATAGGTATTTGTTTGCATATTGAAGAAAATACATACTAAGTCTGTTTTCAGTTTTGTTTAGAGGAAGATAGGATAACTTTTTATCACTGTCCTCACTTAAGACTGGGCAACCATATAACTTCAGGCAGCAAAAGGGAGAATGGATTGCAGCACAAAATTGTGGAAAACAAAACTTTAGAAAATGGTGTGTAAGAATAATATGCTGTCAAGCAGGAAATAATAATTGATTATTAAATATGTGATAAAGGCAAGAAGGTATGGTGTGTTGTACATGTCTGTCACTTCCAATGTACTTTACACTAATTTGATTTTACATATTGTTGAAAGTTGACAGATTGCTTGTGAATCACAAATCCTTGGTAAACCTTATAAAATGAAAAGTAGACCAAATACTGTCCTTTCAAAAATTTCACACACACACACCCCCACCGAGGAATTGACATACTATCTGCATGTTCTGACTGTCATAACTGTGTACTAGATATCAGCTTGGGAATCATGCTGTGGCAAAACTCTTTGAGTATGGGGATGCTAAGGCATCCCATTGCCCAATAAAAGATGGGGTGCTAATGGGGTTTAATGGGGTGGGGCCTGGTTCAAGGCTGTGCTCAAGGCTATGCATGGCTGGGCCAGGATTACTACCCTGCCCCGAGGGGGAATGATCCGGGTTTAGCTCAGCCCCTTCTTATGTTTTACCCATTGTTCCTTGCTTCTGTTGATCACACGGTATGCCCAACAGTTGGCTCCCCAGTGTTGTATGCTTAATAAAGTTGCGGCCAATGCCTTTAACTGAAGTGTTTTGTGTGGTTCCCCTGGGTTGTGCTCACATATTAGCGTCTTCAATTCTTCCACATCAGCACTACTTGAAATAATTAATTGCATTAAGAAGTCCTTTTTAAAATACTTGAATGGTGATAAAATAAGGAGTACCAATGAGAAGTCAGCATAAATGGGTTTCAAGACACCAATTGGGAAATTGGAGGAATGTTCAGAACTTTGACATATAAAGTTCATTTTTAGGGTAAAATCGTCACAATTTAAAGATTGGCTTAACTTAAGAACATGCCTGCTTCAACCAGGCATGAGGAAATCACCCCAAACACTACCTCCCCAAACCCTCTGCCAACCCCTTCTACTCAACCTCTTGGCACCCTAGTACACGCATGCTAATGTTTTGGTTTGTTTTATACTGTACAAGTAAAAATATAACATTTTTCTTTATAAATTGTCTTGTTTAGAACTTAATGTTATTGTTTTTATTGAAAACAAAAAAACCCACAACCCGATATTTCATAATATGTATTCACTCAGAATGAAATTCAAACTAGTATTCCAGAGTACTGCTACAGCACTGAAGTCACGTGACTTACTTGCATAGCAACTCAGGAATACAAGGTTACCTAGCTCCTACTGGAGGAAAAGGTATACTGCAGCTAATGTCACATGAGACCTCTGAGGCAGAGTTCTGTTTCAAGTCTATCTAATCTAAGTAGTTAACCTAAAACTATTAGTGTGGGCAAATGCTAATCAAGTTAAACGCAGGAACAAAAAGTGAATTTTCAGCTCTATACAAACTAAAACCAGAGAAGTTAAAGCCCCACTCCAGAAAAAGTTGGAATAATAACTTATTTCATCTCTCAACCATTAATATTGAGGTGGCATAGCTCAGGGATGCCCATACCCAATCAACCCAACTTTCTGTAGAATAGTACCCCTACGCACTTTCTACATGCCAATTTTTGAAAATGGGCATCTTTACAGCAGTTCTTGCTGTTTAACTTTATTTAGAAGACAAAACTTGATTTGCTATGTAAAGATTTACTTCAGTCTTCTTCTATGGCCAAGCAGGTGATCAGACACCACAGCAGTTGCCGTTATGTAAATACAAATACTCTATGTGTATATTTGTGCTTGTGTGTTAATTGGCTGTGGCGAAAGCTAATGCCTAAATACATGGAATCTGAAAATACAAATAACTCCACACCAGAAATAGTTGGCTGTACTGCTAGTACTGTCAAGTATTTAATGCAGATTTGTACAAGAGATGTCCCACCTGGTAGATAATCGGTCTATATAACTAAAATGGTTAACGTTCTTTATTAAGAACCCTGCTGTCTTGCAAGAATGCTTAGTACTGAGGTGGGCAAATGGCAGCTTGGGGGTTGCATGTAGTTCTAGTGCAAGCCACAATACAGGCACCTAAGAAGTGGCTGCCTCGGGGAGGGTGTCTGTGTGTCCATGCAGTTGCCTTGGGAACAAAGGAAGCGGAATTGCCATTTTGGCTTCTGGAGATTCGTGAGGCCTGTGAAAGCAGAGGGAGTATGCCTGTGCCACTGATGCTGTTGTCCGAACCTGCCAGACTGCCTGAGACCCATAGCTTTGATGTGAGGATAGTGGTGGTGCTGTGTCCTATCTATAGATCAGAGGAAACCATGATCACTGTAGTTTAGCATGTTGTGGCTCTTGGTGATATGAAAATTCTGGTATGCAGTTCTTGGGCTTGACAACTACGTCCACCCCTGGCCTAGTCTCTAATTTCAGCAGTCCCTTGCACTAAAACCATAACAGCTAATGACATCACAACTTTTCTTTCTCTTATACCTTCAGCTTCCTTTATAATTTAAAATTCATATAATATATCCAGAACAGAACTTTAAAATCAATTTTCATAAAGCTTTATTGGGAGTTGATTTTTATTGGGAAAACAAGTTATTCTGTGGTGAGGTGACATAAGTAGGATGTGTAAAGGGTACAACACAGTTCAGGTTACACGCCTGATTTTTAAAAATCAATGTAGTAAATATTGTACTAAGGACACATGACCTGAAACTGCAAACATAGCCGTGTACTTGTAATTAGGAAGAACAGTTACGGAATGTGCCTTAATAAACAAATTGGGAACAACTCACCTAATGCCACGGGGCTTGTCTGTAAGCAATGTAGAACCAAAATATATTAAGTGTATTTATAAACAGATTTTGGGGGAGTGATAAATGTTCTGTCACTTGTGTACTACGCATCCTGCTTCAGATTGCATGCTAGGATTGTCTTCTAAAACTTGGTGTTCTGCAGCTTCAAGAAAAATGTCATCCTTCAAAGGTTGACTTCAAGCTTTTCTAAGGCACTAGAAAGTTTTTGGCTCTTAATAAATGCATTTACAGTGAGGAATGCTTTTATAGTAGAAACAAAAAATATGGAAATGTATTCACTCTACCTTCCCATACATCTAAATTCTCATTCAAACTGAAATATTTGGTCAGTTTATGAAGAAAAGATTACTGAAAATACTTTTCCTCCTATTCGTGTGCAAGGGACCTACTTGGAGGTATTAGGCAAAATAAAGATGACCTATTCATATCACTCTTGAGAGATAAGCTTATGAAAATGTTGTCATTACATTTTAACAAAAAACAAAGGGAACAGTCTCACGATGACACATCATTACATTGTATGCAGGTTTATATGCATTTTATGTGAACACAAAATGCCATACAAGACCCAAACTCCATACTACATTTATGCTTTTTAAAAGATACCAAACTGTAAAGGCATTAATATACATACACCAGACAATCTTAATTAAAACAAGAAAATGTAATGGTAGAAATGGTAGTTGTGTTAAGACATGTACATTTAACCTGTTGCAGTCTAAATTCTAAAAAGGAACTTTGCCAGAAGATGGGAGGTTAGCAAATGTAACACCAATTTTTAAGAAGGGCTCCAGAGTTGACCCTGGAAAGTACAGACCCGCAAGCCTGACATCCGTACTGAGCAAACTGGTGGAGACCATTGTTAAAAACTACTTTATTATTATTATTATTATTATTATTATTATTATTATTATTATTAACATTTATATAGCACCAGCAGTGTACCTGGCACTTTACAAAGTAATAAAATAGACACGGTCCCTGTCCCTAGGGCTTACAATCTGAGAGACAGGAGCTGGGGGAGAGACATAGGAAGGGGAACAGAGGGAGAGACAAGGGGTCTAACATTCATGAAGATGCGAGGTCTCAAGTGCACGTACTTGGCTTGGTTACGATGAGAATGACAGCAGGCAGGTCCATGT
>QEPC01009397.1:686244-764146 GCA_003113815.1 Sphenodon punctatus | reverse complement strand
CCCCCCCCCAGCGCCAGCGGCCGCGGCATCCCCGCAGCAGTCGGTAAGTATAGACCTGATCCCTGGGGGGGGGGGTTTAACACCCCCCTACCCCCCAGGGATCACCCCTACTACAAATTCCCTGACTGTACCCTTGACTTTCAGCTCTGGGTGCGGCAGCGGCAGCTGTGGCTGCCGGCGTCAGAGACGCTCTAGGCCTTCCGGGGAAACCCACAAGTTCCCCGGAAGGCCTAGAGCATCTCTGGCGCCGGCAGCCACAGCCGGCGCTGAGGCCGCCGGACCACCCGCCGCCGCCGAACCCAGAGCTGAAAGTCAAAGGTACAGCCTTTACTGCCTAAGTGGAGGACATAATAGGAAAGCATGCACAGCTTGTAAAGCTCTCTCTCCAGAAGAGTAATAAAAGAGAGAAAGTGCTGCTTGAGTGAAGCATTGATGTGCAAAGCTTTAGAGCCCACAGAGATACTGGCGGGCAAGAAAAGGAAGAAGGGCCCTAGTGACTTGGAGGCCCGAACAGGAGCGGCTGCTCCAAGAGCCTCAGCCCACCCAGGATGATGCCTCTATTTCGGCTCAGTCCACATAGGACAACTTTAATGCCTCCCATACAGGAGAGATAGCGGGGGACACATCAAATCTACTAGTGTTTCTGAAGGAGAATGTAAACCCACTCCTGGGACAGTCACCAGGGCACATCCATCTCTCTGACTCGGAGCCAGCTAAATCGCACCAACACCTCGGCCTGTGTGGCTCCCAGAACACATCGGACCACCAGCGTCCGAGTCGGTATCATAGCTCCGAGGAACAGTGGGATAATGGCCGACACTGTAGCCCCTATAGCCACATGGGAAGCCCGCACAAGTGGAGTGCTGAACAGAGCCGCAGCTCGTATAGGCACATGATAGAAGCAGAGACCATAGTCCATGCCACTCCAGGAGTCCTTATAGGCGCCACAGATACATGCTACACCTCGGCCAGTTGAGACCCTGCTGTCCGGCTTCATGTCACAACACAGTGCCACGTAAGTGTACAGAGAAAAGGAAGCACTGCGGGAGCTACACATCATCCTCTTCTTCTTCCTTCTTGTTAGCCTCATGGAATAGGACACCTAGAAGGCACCTGGAACAGGGAGGTTCAAGTCAGTCTTCACCAAGGTGGCGCAACTACCACTCTAGGAGCCCCCTAGCCTCTAATAAGAACTGAGAACTGTGGTCAAGACCCCCTATGAGGAATTGGGATCATACTTTCCCCACCTATCTGGATTGCACTCTCCTTTATAAGCATGGGGGTTGGTACCACCCCTTGGTACTGGCAACCTGAGCTGCCACCCAATGGGGCCAGTCACCCAGTATATACCAACAAGTCACGCTCTAGATCTGTCTCCACCTCATCTTCCACTGTGGGGGCAGCCTTACCAGTCTCCTTTGAAGAAAGCCAGACATGGGAGAGTGCACCAACTGCGCGCTTCTCAGTCAGTCAGGTCATCTCCTGAAAGGGAGAGGACAATGGACCTAGCCCCAATACCAAACCAAGCGGCTGCCATGAGGCTAGGGCCAGCACCAAAACAGGTACTTCTAACTTCTAAATACCTGTAACAATACCGGTACGGTAACTTCTAAATACCTCCGCCTCAGACACAGGAACAGCCTTCTGAGCAGTCAACCTCTTCCTCTAAGGAAGAAGTGATTACCCTGCCACCAGCTGATAGCATTTCAGATCCTTTTCCATTTCTGATGACAGAAGATGTGAATAATTTCCAGGGGTTGCTACGCTGTCTAGCTTTGGCGCTTCCACAGATACCTATCAAGGTTATTAAGAAAACACCATCTGGACCAATGTTTGGGATTCTGGCAGGTGACGACACAAGAAATATAATGCTCCCTCTCTTCAAGGAATTGCTGAAGCCATCTAAATCATCCTGGTCTTCACCTTCAACTTTGGCCCCTATCAACAAGTTGGCAGACTCTCCCTATCCAATAGAACACAATGCCACAATGTTTTCCCATCACCCTGCACCCAACTCCATGGTTGTGACAGCAGCTACTAGTAGAGCCGCTTCAGGCATGGTCAGAACATCACCGGCGGATAAAGAAGGCAGATGTCTCAGCATATTGGACTAAAAGGGGTTTTCTTTGGCAATGCTAGCCTTACAAACAGCAAACTATGCAACAGCCCTGGCAGCTTATCAGTATGCTTTATGGTCCAGATTGCTGGTGGTGTCGGATGAAAGAGAGAAGCAAGCAATCCAGTCTGAAGGAGAGCACTTGGCTAAACTTCAGTTGATGAATGCAATGCACATGGCAGACTGTGCGATCTGCTTTATTGCTAAGTCAGTCACTGTTGGCAGACGCACCTGGCTAAGGTCTACAACATTGATATCTGATAAAGCCCATTTAGAAGACCTGCCCTTCGATGGCTGGTGGTTATTTGCGAACACAACAGATGACACTCCAAAAGATAAAACTTGCCAGACAACAAGGACACAGGCATTATAAAACAACCACAAAGACGGCCTTATCGAAAGACACCTGCAATGACCTACTGCTGCCAACACTACCCGTTATTCCATCAATGCAGGTTTGTTCAACACGAAGCTACCAAAACACAAGAAAATTCAACAGGAATATTTGTTTGTTTATTAAAATGTATATGCCGCTCCCTCCTGCTATAAGCATCTTGGGGACGGCTAACAAAATTTTAAAATACATAACTAAAATTACAGTTAAAACATAAAATCCCCAGATTAAAATAACCCATACCCTAACCCAACCCAACCCACCCACCCAATTTCCCTTGGTAAAAGCACGGCAGAACAGCCAGGTCTTACACTGTCTATGGATAGCGGGGAGGTCGGTTGTCAAGTGGATCTCCAAAGGGAGGGAGTTCCGCAGCCACAGAAAATGTCCTCCTCATGGTTGACACCCGGGAAACCTGAGGAGGGTGCCCACGGCCGACCACAGGGGCTGATCCAGAATCCGGAGCGTGAGGCGGTCCTGCAGTAGGTGGGGCCTAGGCCATTTAGGGCTTTAAAGATAAACACCAACACCTTAAATTGGGCCCGGAAGACTATCGGCAGCCAGTTCAGAGAGCGAAGCACTGGTGTAATGTGCTCGCATTGGCCCGTCCCCTTCAGGAGACGGGCTGCCACATTCTGCACCAGCTGCAGTCTCCGAACCAGCACCAAGGGTAGCCCCACGTAGGGCACGTTACAATAGTCCAGTCTCGAGGTAATAAAAGCATAGATAGAGTTGGTGGTGGGGTGGCTCTACATGTAAAAGACAACATTGAGTCAAGTACAATTAAAATTTTAAAGGATGTAAACTGTTCCCTAGAAGCTCTATGGATAGAAATTCCAGGTATAAAGGGGAAGAGTATCGCAGTAGGGCTATGCTATCATCCCCCATAACCAGGACGGAGAGACTGATAATGCAATCTAAAAGTGATTAGACAGGCTGCTAAAGCAGGCAGCATAATAATGGGTGACTTCAGTTACCCTAATATTGATTGGGTGAATGTTTCCTCGGGGCGGGACGTGGAGGTCACATTTCTGGATGCCCTAAATGACTGCTTCCAAGAACAGCTGGTTCTGGAACCAACGAGAGGAGAAGCTATTCTAGATCTAGTCCTGAGTGGCACACAGAACCTGGTGCAAGGAGTAACTGACGGAGCCACTAGGCAATAGCGATCATAATCTGATCACATTTGACATCCTTTCTGGAGGGAGAAAGATAAACAAAAGTACAGCAGTAGCATTTAACAGCATTTAACTTTAAAAAGGGAGACTATGACAAAATGAGGAGACTAGTTAAAAAGAAACTAAAAAGGCCAGTTGCAAGGACTACAGATTTACAAGAAGCGTGGAGACTGTTTAAAAGCACCCTTCTGGAAGCCCAGATTAAATGCATCCCACAAGTTAATAAAGGAAGCAGGAAGACCAAACGTTTCCCACTGTGGTTAAATGGGGAGGTGAATGAGGCTATTAGAGCCAAAAAGGCATCCTTTAATAAATGGAAGGCTAGTCCCAATGAAAATAATATGAAAGACCATAAACACTGGCAACGTAAATATAAAGGCAGGCCAAGAGAGATTTTGAAGGGAGGCTTGCTAAAGAGGCAAAAACAAGCAACAAGAATTATTATTATTATTATTATTATGCTAGGGAGTCAGTTGGGCCGTTAGATGACAAGGGAGTAAAAGGGGCGCTCAGCGAGGATAAGGACAATGCAGAGAAGCTGAATGAGTTCTTTGCATTGGTCTTCACTGCTGAGGATTTGGGGGAGGTACCAACGCCGGATCCTTGCTTTGTGGGTGAGGAATTGAAAGAGCTCTTACAAATCAATGAAAAGTGGGGGTGGAGGAAGACATTCACTTGTAGCAGGAGCTCTTTTAGAGTAAAAATTCCAGAGGCAATCCTGGAAACTACAGACCAGTAAGCTTGACATCTGAGCCAGGGAAAATTGTGGAAGCCATCATTAAGGACAGAATTACAGGGCATGTTGACAAACATGGCTTAATGGGGAAGAGTCAACAAGGATTTAGTAAAGGTAAGTCATGCCTCACTAACCTGTTGGAATTCTTTGAGGGTGTAAATAATCGTGTGGACAAGGGAGACCCAGTAGATATAGTGTACCTGGATTTCCAGAAAGCATTTGATAAGGTCCCTCATGAGAAACTCTTGAGAAAATTAAAAGTCATGGAATAGGAGGTAGTGTCTTACTGTGGATCAGAAACTGGTTAAAAGACAGAAAGCAAACGGTAGGACTAAATGGTTAGTTCTCACAACGGAGAGATGTAAAAAGTGGTGTGCTTCAGGGATGTGTATTGGGACCAGTGCTGTTTGTTGTATTTGTTAATGATTTGGAAAAGGGTGTTAAGAGTGAGGTGATCAAATCTGCAGACAACACCAAGTTATTCAAGGTAGTTAAAACACGAGCAGACTGCGAGGGACTGTAACGGGCTCTTGCGACACTGGGTGCCTGGGCATCTAAATGGCAAATAAGATTTAATGTGGACAAGTGCAAAGTGATGCACGTAGGGAAAAATAATCAAAACTATGAGTACACAATGTTGGGTAGTAAGCTAGAAGTTACCACTCATGAAAAGGATCTGGTGGTAGTTGTGGACAATACAATGAAATCCACAGCGCAGCAGAAGTCAAAAAAGCACACCATGTTAGGAATTATTCGGAAGGGGATAGAGAATAAAACTGAGGATGTCATAATGCTTATATAGAAATCAGTGGTGCGACCGCACCTGGAATATTATGTGCAGTTCTGGTCGCCCCATCTCAAAAAAGACATAGCTGATCTAGAAAAGGTACAAAGAAGGGCAACAAATATGATCAAGGGCCTGGAAGGACTCCCGTATGAGGAGAGGCTTGGTAGGTTGGGGCTCTTCAGTTTGGAGAAGAGATGACAGAGGAGATACGATAGAGGTCTAATAAAATCATGAGTGGTGTAGAACTAATAAACAGGGAGCAGTTATTTACACTCTCAGCTAGTACTAGAACTAGGGGACACTCCATGAAACTCATGGGTAGCAAGTTTAAAACAAATAAAAGAAAATATTTTTTCATTCAGCGAATTGGGTTGTGGAACTACTGCCAGCAAGGGCCAGTACTAGAGCTGAGTTTAATAGAGGTTTGGACAAGTTTCTGGAAGATAGGTCCATTAGGAGCTATTAGCCAGACAGGATCAGGGAATATGACGGGAGCTGGAAGAAAAGAGGGAATGGATCCCTCATTGTGACCTGTTGGGTGCTTCTCCCAAACCACCGTGATTGGCCACTGTCAGAGACAGGATGCTGGGCTAGTTGGGCCATTGGTCTCACCCAGTATGGCACTTCTTATGTTCTTATGAACGATTGTGTCCAGATCACAGTCCGAGACATACAGCCTAACCCGACGTACCAGATGTAACTAGCAGACTGTCCCCTTCACCACAGCCGGCACCTGGACATCCATCGACCCAACCTCGGTTGTGGGTTTGAGAATAGTATAGTCAAGTGTTTATGATCCAGAACCCTTTTCAACGACGTACTTAGACCATACCATCCGGCCTGGGAAAAGATCACATTGGATAGATGGGTCTCTGAAATTGTCAAGTTGGGTTACTGCATTCAGTTTCAATCTCTGTCGCCCCCCCACCCCCTGTATCCCTCTTTAGGGATTTCTCTCTCAAGACATTGTTGATGTGCAAGATCCATTCTCTGCTTTTAAAGAGAGCCCTCCAAGAGTCCTTGTGGGTTGGGGATTTTAATCCCATTGTTGCCTAATTGACAAGAAAGGGGGAGACATGCTTAATACGTATATTAAACGATTCAAATTAACAATGGCCACCGTATCAGCTATTCTCCCCATCCTAGAAACAGGATGCTTGATGGTGTCGCTCAACCTGAAAGATGCATATTTTCATATTGGTATAAGGTGCTCGCATCGTACATTTCTCCGACTTGCTGCAAACGAAAGATGTTTTCAGTACTTAGTACTCCCTTTTGGTTTATCCACGACACCAAGAGTATTTACCAAATGCATAGCACCAGTAGCTGGTCATCTACAGAAAAAAAGTGAATCTGTATCTCAACAGGCTAATTAGTGTATTCTGCAAGTACCCTCCGCAAACGTGGATACTGCTATTCAACTCCTGTAAGACTTAAGGCTGACTATATAAATGATCAGACGTCAGTGCTCACCCCTGCGCAGGTGCTTCCCTTCATAGGAGCAATTCTCGATTCAAGACAGGAGGCAGTCTCTTTACCTGTAGAAAGGTTCCTTACCATAAAGAGCATGATATCCGAACTCCAGACACAACCTACCAAAAAAGTCATATTCTTCCTTCGCTTGTTGGACCTCTTGCCTTCACCACCATTGTCACTCCGTACACAAGGTTACGTTTTCAACCGCTCCAGTACTGACTCAGTGGCCATTATGCTTCGACATGCGACAGCCTCTCTAAGAGGCTTACCCTCCCAGGCAGGATATTAAGCTCAATCCAATGGTGGTTGGTACCTGCAAATAACCTGAAGGGGGTGCCCCCTTCAGACAGCAAGACCCTGAAGTCACAATCACAACCTTTGTTTCCATGATAGGATGGAGAGCTCATTGCTGGGGTTTGCAGATGCAAGGCCTGTGGTCTGCGAGAGAATGGGAAGACCATATAAATTTCTTGGAACTAAGGATGGTACATCTCGCGTTATAGTTCTTTTTGCCACTGATACGAGACTGAACGGTCCAAATTGTTAAAATCTGACAGTCCTTGTCATGGACGAATCGTTACCTTCTGCAGACCTCCCTTCTAGCGCATGTCTGCCCCCGGAAGGATGTGGAACCTATTAGGATGGTCTGCCCCCGGAGGCTGTTGGACCCAGTGCGGTTTCTAGGCACTCTGGGGGAGTTACCCTCTGACCTTGACGACCGTCTCATCGATGACCTCATTAAGCTATGGAACATCTTGCTGATGGAGGCCATCGATCAAACGGATCCCAGGCATCCGCTGCCCAGGCAGAGGCTCTGCAGACCACCTTGGTTCTCCGAGGAGCTGCAGATGCTGAAACAGGAGGGGTGATAGTTGGAGCAACAGTGGCGTCGTTCTCACGCTGAAGACGACAGATTGCGACATAGAGCTAGTTTACGAGACTATGCTGTGGCTATGTGGGCAGCAAAGAGGGAGTTGTTTGCTGCCCTCATAGCATCTGCTAAACCTTATCCGGCAGAGCTGTTCCGGGTTGTACAGCGGTTGGTCAGTCCGGCCTCCCTCAACCCTGGGGTTGAGTCATCATCCGCCACTGCGACTTTTTTGCGGATTATTTTGTGGAGAAAGGAGCTCGTATTCACCAAGACCTCGATGCTGCACTTAATACAGTGGAGGTTGTAGAGGGTGTAGAGATCCCCGGCTTGTCCAATTTTGTGGGATCACTTTCAATCGGTGACACCCGCTGACATGGTGGGTGTGCTTGGGGCGGTCCGAGCCACTTCTTGTGAATTAGAACCGTACCCATCCTGGCTGGTTAAGAGCTGCCAGGAGACAATGGGGCCGTTGCTGGCTGCGGTGGTCAGCACCTCCCTGCGGGAGGGTAGAGTGCTGGGCTGCCTCAAGGAGGTGGTGGTGTGACTTCTGCTCAAGAAACCATCGCTTGACGCTGACTCCCCTGCCAGCTATCGGCCTGTCTCTAACCGTCCCTTTTTAGGGAAGGTTATTGAACAGGTGGTGGCTCAGCAGCTCCAGGGGCATCTTGATCCCTCTGTCTGGCTTTTGTCCGGGTCATGGCACTGAGACAGCACTTGTGGTTTTGGTGGATGATCTCCGCTGTGAAAGAACCGGGGTCGTTCGACCCTATTGTTCCTGTTAGTTCTTTCAGCAGCATTTGATGCCGTTGACCATGAGATGTTGGTGATGCACCCGCGGGGCGGTGTGGGGGTGGGCGGGATCGTTCTTGAATGGTTCTGTGCGTTCCTGACCGGGAGAACTCAGCAGGTGGTACTCGATGACTGTTTTTCATTTTACCGAGACCTCTCGTGTGGGGTTCCGCATGGTTCTCTCTTGTCCCCTCTCCTATTCAACGTGTATACGCAGCCGCTCGGTGAGGTGATCAGAGGAATCGAGGTGAGGTGTCATCAGTATGCGGATGACACCCAACCGTATCTCTCATTTTTGACCGACCCAGATCTGGCACTTTCAGTGCTTACTGGGTGTTTGGCAGCTGTGGGGGACTGGATGAGGGCTAATCGACTGCGACTCCATCCTGACAAGATGGAGCTGGTGATAGTGGGTACGTCAGTGGAGATGACAGCTCCCTCAATTGGTGGGATCTGTCCTCCGTTGACTTCCCAGGTCCGGAATGTGGGGGTGCTCCTCAATGGGCAGCTCCACCTGAATCTCCAGGTGGAGGCTGTGGCGAGGAGTGCCTTCCGCCAGTTAGATCTGGTGCGGCGGCTTCGGCCACTGGTTTTTGGTTCCTGACCTGGCCACAATCATTCATGCTTTTATTACCTCTTGGTTAGACTGCTGTAACGTGCTCTATGTGGGACTACCTATGGTGATGGTTCGGAAGCTGCAGCTGGTGCACAATGTAGCGGCCCGGCTCTTGGTGGGACTGGGCCGCCGGGAGCACATTACACCAGTGCTCTGATTTCTGCACTGACTGCCAGTAGCCTTCTGGGCTCGATTCAAAGTGTTGTTTTTTACCTATAAAGCCTTATACGGCCTGGACCCTGCCTACTTGCAAGATCGCCTGGGTTCTGGACCGGCCCCTGTGGTCATCCGGGGGCGCCGTGTTGGAGGTCCCCTGTGTTTCCCGGGGGGCCACGCAGAATGGGGCATTCTCAGTGGCCACATTGGGCCTCTGGAATTCCCTCCAAGTGGGGCCTGTCTGGCCGCAGACCTCCAGCCTTTCGTAGGAACTTGTAAGACCTGACTCTTCCATCAGACATTTGATGCAGAAGAGGGGCAATGGGGGGGGGAGGGGGGAAGAGTGGTGAATGTGTTTTTTTTCTTTTTCTTATTACTATTGTGTTTATGATTATGATTTAATGTGTTATAATATTATTCTTTTTATTGATGCTGTCAGCCGCTCCGAGCTTCCTGTGGCAGGAGGTGGTGGTGGGGTATAAATTCTTAAAATAAATAAACTAACTGCATAAACAGACGGGAGTGCTCAGTCAGACATTGACCAACGAGACTCTCCAGATTTGGTATTGCAGCATCCAGGAATGTCTGTCCACAAGCCATCCATCTCTCAGGTGAGGAGAACATTCTCAGCAGACAACATCTAGCCAGACATGAATGACCTGTAGACAAGGAAGTCTTGAGTTGCATCTTTAGCCGATGGGGCCGCTTGGAGATGGACCTCTTCACCAACAAGGAAAAGCACAAGTTAGACAAATTCTGCAGTGGTGGGAGAGAGCCCCAGGCTCCCTATTGGATGCCTTCATGATTCCCTGGGTAGGCCTCACCGCTTAGGTGTTTCCTCCATTCCTGTTGGTGGCGAAAAACCATCCACAAAGCCATCGGAGAGAGAGCCAAACTTCTTCTCATTGCCCCGGATTGGCAGCAGCAGACTTGGTGCACATGTCTTAATCAGCAAGCTGTGGACAAGTAGGGGCTTCCATGAATACTAAACCTTCATGCCCAACACAATGGTCACCTTCTTCATCCAGACATACACTCGCTCCATCTCACAGCCTGGCGTATACTCTAATATGCCCGGATGAGTAAACTCCCTCTGAAGATCTGGGAGGTAGTAGCAGATGCTAGGAGGTGCTAGGAGATCTGGGAGGTAGTAGCAGATGCTAGGAGACAGTCTACCAGGAAAACCTTTGAGGCCAAGTGGAAAAGGTTTATGGTATGGTGTGCGCAAACCAACCCTGACCCTCGTAACATACAATTACCGTCAATGCTGGACTATCTCCTTCAACTCGGACAATTGGGTCTGTCGCTTTCATCCATCAAGGTTCACTTGGCAGCCCTGTTCTTGCACCTCCAGAACCTGGAAGGTCGATCCCTCTCTCCCAGCAATATAGTGCGATCCTTCCTGAAATGCCTGAAAAATTGCTATCCAACAGTCAGAGCTCCAATACCGCAATGGAATCTATCTCTAGTGCTTAAGAGGCTCATGAGACAGCCATCTGATCCTCTCTTGTCATCTCTGAAACATCTGATTTACAAAGCCATCTTTTTGGTGGTTATCACGACAGCTGGAAGGGTGAGCAAGTTAGCAGCCCTAAGAGCATCCCCACCTTACCTCCTCTTCCTCCTGATAAGGCACAACTTAGAATGGACCCTACCTTCTCCCCCAAGGTGGTATCCTCATTTCACTTAAATCAAATTATCTCATTGCCAGTGTTTTTTCCAAAACCTCATGAAACACAGCTGGCAGCTAAACTGCACACCTTAGATTATTAATATTAATATTACCTCATGAAATTACCTTAATTAATATTGATATTGATATTGATTAAGGTAATTTCATGAGGTAATATTAATATTAATATTGTGCCAGCGATGTACCTGGCGAGAACTCAGGTACACTTTCTTGGCTTGGTTACAGTAAACTGGGATGTTAGGGTGTTGGCTTCCTACATAGAATAAAATGCTTTCGCAAATCAGACTACCTCTTCTTGGCACATGAAGGAAGAACTACTGGCACAAAACTGTCCTCCCAACATATGTCAAAGAACATCACAGCACGTGTTGTCTTGTGTTACCACCTAGGCGGGAAGGAACCTCTGGAGGGACTTCGAGCTCACTCAATTAGAGCAAAGGCAGCCACTCTTGCAGCGTTCAAGCACATTCCGATCCAGGCCACTTGTAAAGTAGCCGCGAGGGTGTCTTCTGACACTTTCATCCAACACTACGCTTTGGACCTTGCAGCGTGCAACAATACAGCCTTCAGAAGAGCCATCCTCTCTCCGATGCTCCCATGACTGAGACCTAATCTCAATGAACCAGGTAACTGCTTACATTCTCCCATAAGTGAGAATCACTGAGCCACTCGAAGAAATAAAGGTTACTTACTATAACTTAGTTCTTCAAGATGATTTTGTGCGTTCTCACTACCCACCCACCATTCTCTCGTTTGCGGGGGATGGGTCGGTTCGGGTAGATGGAATTAAGGGTCCATCTAATAAGAGAGTACTTGTAACTTCTACTGCTATAGGGGTATAAGAATTGAGTTGTGCCCTGCCTCTTCTTCTTACAGTCCACTGCTCTTGCAAGAGGGTGGAGATATGTGGGAAGGGCTAATAGCACTCCATGCTTCCAGAACTTCCTTAGTAGAAGCATAAGAAACGGCTTTAAAAGACTGTATCCAGAACCTGAACGGGCATCACGTGATTCCTATAAGCGAGAATGCACAGAGCCATCTCGAAGAGTGTGAGGCATGTAAAACTATAGTATGGATACAGCTGAAGTCATGTTGTCACATGACTAATATGGTTGCATTTTGCTGGTTATAAATCATAGGTAGGGCAACAGTTTTGTGGTGGCAGCTGTGGTAATTGAGGAAGGTCTCTGAATTCAATGAATTCTCATTTAATTACAAACATGGGTGTAATTACTTCCTTGGTTCTTGTTAACTGCACGGTCTAAGTGCAGACTGAGATTTAGGATGTAAGTAAAGCATCTGTGAGTTGATGGTAGTTCTTGTTTGCGTAAGCTACTAGCAGTTTACATTAGGCACATGAGGTGCAAAAACAAATTTGAACAGAAGTTGCAAGGCAAATGATAATGAAATAATGAAATGTGCTTCAATAAAGGAAATGTTTCAGAAGCCTGACTGATGTAAATTTGTAGCTTCATCATTACTGGAAAAATGTGTCATTCAACTTGTGTTTGAAAGCCAGGTGAAACTTATGTACTCATAGTTCTGTAAAACCTATTGTGGAGCTCCTCCTCTTATTATACTAGACTTGTACAAATAAATATAGTGACTTCTCACTTGAGTCTCCATAACATATGCTTGTGTACTTTTTAAGATGGTTCATTGTAAACTAAGCAGTTCAGGCTCCAAATAAGACTCATTTGAGCATCTCATCAGTTTTGTCTGTGTCTCAATTTTCTATCTGTACAATGGCAGTATTAGATCACAGGTATTGGTGGCTGAATGCTTAACATTTCAGGTGTTTATGGAGACTTTCCCTGTGGTGATCACAAATATTGTCAAATGTTATCTCAGAAAAGGAGCTTTTAAGGAGACTATATTCTACTGCCAAGTGAAATTTTCAGGTATCCAATATTAGACTTTTAGAAATGGGATGGGGTGCTTATGGATATGAATCTGTGTACTGGCATACTAAATTATTTTTCTCTTCTGGGAAACTACGTGTATTAATGTTTAGGCATAACGTTTATCTGTTCTCTCTAACAGGCCAGTTGGGATGCCAAAAATGGAAAAAGTTTACTTACATAATCCTAGCTCAGAAGAAACTATTATATTGGTATCAATATCAGCTACAACATCACATTTTCATGCATCCTTTTTTCAAAATAGGGTAAGTTCCTCTGCTCTGCAAAATTGTTCTGTTTTGAGAATTGTAGGTAGTCTGAAAATTTGAAAAATGTGACAAATTTTGTTTAAAATTACTGCATTGCTTTATTTTATAGCTCTATGAAGCTGTTTTAAAAAATTGAATGTTGAGGCCCGACTACAGTTGTGACTTGCATGCTTTCCTTTAGGTTTCCTCTGTGTCCTCTTACATTGGTAATTTCAGTTTGCAGCTGACAAAAGCAACCATACAATTTGGCTTCTTTCATTTTTTGCTTTCTTAACACGAGTTGAATTGAATTACTATTGAGCGTAGAAGTGTCTAAAGTTATGGCTTATTTAATGTAGGTCAAGCGAATAGTCCAAGGTTCTCATGAGACGTGCGCTAACAAAAGCTTTCTTTTAAAAAACTAAAACCTTTAGGCACTTAACCCTCCCCATCCACTTTGTCATTTGACCATTTGCTCTGTTAAATTTAAGATCCTTGATGTTTAGAAGAGCAGTTTTTGTAAATAACCACTCGACCTTCCATGTGTAAAAAAAACAAAACCCCAAAAACATGTTAAAAGTGTTAACACTGCCCTACCAATCCCAAGTGATACTTGTTTATCATAATCTCTTGGGATGGGTCATGCCATGTTAGTGGAAATGTTTAACTTTGATTACATCTTCTGCCTTAGTGCCTCAAGAAGAGTAGAAGTTGGTATGTATGCAAACGAGTATTGCCAGCACTAACAGTTCAAATTTCCTGAGACCACCACAAATGAATTAACTTGAATTTATTATTTTTGAGCTGCTCCTATTACATTTTGGAATCTTTTAGTTTTCACTTATCCAAGCCTTTCTCCACAACCATGCAGGTTAAAAATCTTTACGTGAGAATCTGTTTCCATTTAAAATAACCCCATCATTCCACTGTGGTAGCAACCCCTTCCTTCCCTTTCCACCATTGGCGGTGGGGGTGGATACTCCTACAGCTGTGCCTGCTGAGGCTGCCTCCCCATCTGAGGCTCCCTGAGCCAGCCGCAGGGAAGGGCCCCCCTGCAGGAGCAGCCCAGTAGTGTCACAACCTGACATGTCAGCAGAGTTTCAAATCCAGCTCTCCAGGGTCTCCGGCAGAGGCCTCACCCAGGCGTGCTACCAGAGATCCTGAATTGGATACCAGGGATTGAACTTTGGACCTTTATACATGCAAAGCATGCGCTTTACCACCTGAGCCACAGCCTACCTCTCATGATTTGTCCAGGTCAGCCCTGGAGTTTCTGGGTCAAACCTGAAGGTGTGACAGCCCTATGTGCATGGGGGGAGAGGAGGTGTATGGGGTAGAAGAACTTAGAACAGAGCCCAGACCTTTCTGAATGCCTCAAGAGCCTTTGAATCTAACCCTTTGTGTCTCGGCACACATCTTTCCTGGAAGCAGTTTCTGTTGGCAAATTTAGTGAACATTTCACTGAGGGAATTTGTTTCCTGGCTGAATACAATGTAGCAAATTATAAGTAATAGAAAACAAGAATATCCAGGACTCTCTTCTGGCAGTTGAAACTCGTGTCATGTTGGCTAGTCATGTCTAAAAGTTCAGAGAATTTGCTATGACTTGCATCTTTTAAAGTCTTTAGCATGTTCTAAATGCTTATGTTCTTACACTCTAAGCAACGATAGGGTGCCTGTTTTCAAAACCTGATTTGCGAAGCACCTGGTAGTTCAAACTCCATATCGGTCAACTGAAGATCAGAGTAGCGTAGTTGATCCCCTTGGCTTTTCACCATCTCAGGAACACCAAGTGGTGGTGCCTGTCTGTTTATATACTTCATCAAGCAAAAGGACAGCAATTGTGTTTTCCCCCATATTTGGAGATTTCGGAACTCTGGCAGTATAAATAATTATCCTTGTTACCTTACAAGAGACAGTCTTAAGCAGTGTTGAAGTGTATTCCCTTGTAAGTGGAAGCAGGAACAGCAGGAATAGTCTCTGAAATGCTCTGTGTAAAAGCCTGTTTGCAATAGAAAAGAAAGGGAGCAACTTTTGGTATTTGAGGATAAGCAGGGACAAAACCCTGCTTGCAGGCAAGTTCCTGCTTTGGTGTTCTCCCTTCCAAGATAATTCTTCTGAGGTTGTCTGACAGAGCAGGCTGCATTCTGGTTGCCTCTGTGTGGCCAATACAGCATTAGCATTTGGACCAGCTCCATGTCTGCACAAAGTCCTGCAGTCTGGATCTTCTGTCAGCAAAAAGGTCAAGTTCACAATCCCAACCCCTGTTCCATCTGGCAGTGTGGCGAATATTCTGTACTATGGAAGAGAAATGCTACTTGTGTAGGCTTTGGGACTGGCTGTCCTGCTGCCTAGCTGAAAGCCTTCAACTGTCCACTGTTGTATACTGAAGTAGACTAGACTCTCTGCATAGGCTTACTCTAAAAACATAATCTCCGCCTCTGCGGGGCTCCCTGCAACTGTGGATTTGAGGTTTTTTTATGAGGCTTTCTGCTGTCAAAGTTCATTAACTATTAACATCTTAATATTTATTTAATTAATTTTTTGCATATAATGTGCAGTTTCTCAGAGGACTAATGTCTTTAAGAAAGACCAAACTAGAGTACTTGCTATCGAAGGTAGCCTTTCCAGTTGCCATAACCTTAGCTAGTGGGGGTGAAGCTTCATTCTCTTATGGCTGCCCTGCCTTTTTTATGATAAATTTGCCATGAGTCTTCTCTGGCTCATGCTGAAAGTTGCTTGTTCTATGGTGCTGTCCTAGCCAGACCTTCTGGACTCTGGGGAGCGGACCTCTGGCATATCCACTAGGAGGCAGCAAGACATATCTCAGAATTAGGGGCACTGTCAGCAGATCCAACCATGTATATGTTTAAGAAGGAATCCGTGGTGCTGAGACTGGATCCTGCATTTATACCAAAACTGAATACATTATTCCATAGAGAACAGGAGGTGGTTCTTCTTTCGTCTTGTTCCAATCCCAAACATAGGTTAGAGCATTTATGGCACCGCTTAGATGTGAGCCAGGCCTTCAAGGTATACTTAGAGAGGACAAAGGCTTTTAGAAAATAATCCGCTTTGGTTGTGTGTTAGAAACCCATGTAGAAGGGGTCAGAAGGCTTCTAAGACCTTAATTGGCAGATGGGTGACAAATTGCATTAGAGAGGCTTATGTGGTGTCAGAACTGGCTCCCCCTTCTGGAATTGTGGCCCATTCCACGAAGGGGCGCAGCTATTTCTTGGGCATATAAAGCCAGGGCATCGTATGAGTAAATATGCTGGGCAGCTACAGTCTTCCATTCATTCATTCACAAAACATTACGAGGTTAACATTTTGGATACGGCAGATGTGGTATTTGGCAGACGAGTGCTGTTAGGGATTCTGGATTAGTTCCAAGACCTCAGGATTCCTGAAAAAGATTAATAAATAAATAAAGGTAGTTTGGGAAATTGCCCACCCTAGATTTTTCAGGGTACTGCTGTGGAAACTCCCCAGAGTCCAGAATGTCTGGCCAGGACAGCACCATAGAAAAAGCAATTGGGTCACTTAGTGAATTACGTTTCTATGGTTGCTCTCCTGGCCAGGCATTCGACCCACCTGGTAGAAATATAGAGAGAGTTTATACTATATGTTGGTTCGCGTTAACAGAGAATTTAAAATTAGATCGTTTACTTCTTTTCTAATTTAGATAATACTTGAAATATTACTGAGTTGTAGGATTCATAGTAAGTAGGTAGTTTAATACAGGGTGTGCATAGCAAAGGTAGGCTTAGATATTATTGGCGTTGCTGGGGGCAATGAGTCCCTTGAGCTTGCGCATTAGAAAAAAGTAGCAGATGCTGCCTCCTAGTGGACATGCCGGAGATTGCTCCCCAGAGTCTAGAATCCTGACCACGACAGCAGCCCTAAAAAAGCAATTCACAAGGTAAGTGGCCCAATTGCTCTCTCACCTTTGACGGTGTACAGTACTTATTAGTATTCTTCTCAAATCCCCTGGCTAAACCATATACTTTGACATTTATTTATTTCAATTTTTACCCCATCCTTCCCCTAAGGCTTAACATTAAAAACACAAAGTACATTTGAATACGTTAAAATCCCTTAAAACCGCAACCCCCTTTCCCTACCTGCCAAATGCTTTGCTAAACTGTCTGATGTGAGGACAGTCTCCTATCTCAAGAGGACCAAGTCTGTAGGATCGAACAGTTGCATGTTGCATAGTCGTCTAGGTGTTCCAAACGTTGCCTCCTGCGACGACTCGGATAATGAACTGAGTTTTGTTACTTGACTGCTAGCGTAACCGTGACTAGCACTGTTACAGCCGCCTCTACCAGGACAATGGCTGTTTAAGGACCACACCAAGATGCACACTTAAGGTGTGTGTACTACTATTGGAGCAGCAACCTCTGCATGTTTCCAGGCACTAGGACCAAAAACTAAATACTTTATCTTGTTAAAATTGGCAGGACCATGCTACAGTACGTGTACAAGTGAGAACTCCTTGCTCTCTGTCTTGAGAGAGCTGCTTGCTAAAATACCCAGTCCAGTAGTGTGTAGGCACAGAGGCCCTCAAAGTGCACAAGTTAGTTGCTTGGAGCATGTTCTTTAAGAAACTTCTGTTTATTCCCTTTTCCCACCCACCTACCACACTGCTCACGCTTCTAGAACACCTGATGATTCTAAGAATTTGAGGCATTCTGATAAGGTCACTGTGTACAGGACGCGTCCGAGGTGGCTACGTTAGAAGGACAACATGCTAGGGGGAGGAAGGGATGCTGTGCTGTCTGAAAGTATGGGAACTACCTCTTAAGCTGCTCACTTTGATGTTCATTTGTTGTTGTAGAAAACTCAAACACCTAGCTTGATGTAAATTTTATTTCCTTATGGTCATTCGGAAACAATAAATACAAATGGTGGGAAAATAAGTAGATTGTAGTTGGGACTACACTTGCACAATATTTTGGCTTCTAGCCTTGTTTCAGAACCCACCCTTTGTTCCTATAGGGACAAACACTCTGTCTTTGGAGTGGAGACTCTGTACTCCAGAGTCTGAGTTGGATTAAAACTGAGTTTCTAGCCTATGTGGTTGCAAATAAGTTGTTAAAAATGTGAACTGACTGTAAATCAAATGCGGCTGTGTCCAACTGAGTCAGGAAATAGCCGGAAGCCCTAGATTTAAGGCAAGTTAAGTTACCTCCAATCTTAGTGTGCTAACGATATTACCATTTAATGTCTTGGTGCTGGTCCCTTTAGCTGGTAATTATTTTGAGGGTTGGACCCGAATTGCTTTAGGCGTGTTGCAAGCCCAGAAGGGTTGATTTTTCTTTCCTGAAAAAGCTCATTCTCAAAAACATTTTTGTATCTTCAAAAGTTCTCTCAATCTCATTCTCCCATGACTTTTCCCATGCATGTATAACATTTTAGCACGACTTATGGAGGAGGTTGTATTGTACAAGTAAACATGCAGCACAAGATTATAGTAAAATCCAATTTCAGATTAAATACACACGTAACCATTATAACACTTTTTCTAGTGAATGTGCTATTTAATGTGGAGCTGCTACAGAGTTGAGAATCTTTTCTGACAAAATTTAGATTTAGATTACAATAGAGTGCGTTAAATCATGAACTCAAAATAGTGCTGCTGGTTGAAAACTCTAGTCTGCAATAAATGTCTCATTCTTCTTATTGCTTTTTTCCAGAAAATTCTTCCAGGAGGAAACACATCTTTTGATGTAGTTTTCCTTGCCAGAGTGGTGGGAAATGTAGAGAATACTTTATTTATTAACACATCTAATCATGGGGTATTTACTTACCAGGTAAGAAAACTAAGGCTATTGAACATTTTCTAAAATACCTAGTCAAGTGGAGGGTGTAGTGTACAACCAGTCTGAAAAAGGGCAAAAAAAGTATTGGATAATTTACTGTTCTTGCAATGTGGTACTATTTATCCTTGATGAAACAGGATGTGTCTTATTGTAGAAGCCCTTTCCTTGAGTATTATGCTGAGTCCTTGGAGATTAAATGACCCAGTTCTGATAGTTCCTACTGTTCGTCTGCTGACTTCAGTAGGATTAATATTAGAAGAAGGTTCTGTTTGGCTTGATTGAGTACCAGAATCTGACTCTTAATGACAGCATATGCAGAATATAAGAGCAGCTGTATGTGCAATGTGTATTATGGGATTACAGAAGGATTTTTCAGATCTCATTGCTGCAGGCGGGGGGAATATAATTGGTCCAGGTTGGGAGTAACTTATTTACCAGTAAATGTACAGAGATTTGTTTGACATATGAGAGACGGTAATAGTGAGCAAGTGACTACAGTAAGAGTTTCAGAAACTGAAGGCTCACTTTCTATGTTCTGAGATGGCTCTGGAAATATATTCTTACTTTTGTTAGTAAAAATATGGTTGGTCATGAGTTACGGATATGCAGGTAAAAGGCAAGTGAGTCATTGTGTGTTTTTTTAAAAAAAATTGGCTTTAGCTGGATGCTGTAAAAGAGAGGTGAAGGGGCCCATACGACTGTATATAATGTGTGGTATATAGGTAATAACTTTGTGCAAGAAGAGTGTACTTAATGAAATTGAAAGTTTGTCCAACTTGGTAAAAGGAAGCTCTTTACAAACCAAGCTCTTCACAAACGATGTAATCCTTCGTCACTAGCTATTTAGTTCAGGAGTTAAGCAGGTTCAAAAAGAATTAGTGCACTACCCACTAACTCTAACCTTGCCTGTGTTTACACAAATGTGGATTGAAGCAAGAATAAAGAGGGATGCAAAGTAATTATCTCTGTGTACACGCAGAGCTAAACTGTGGAGGGAGGATCCTACTTCGGAAGTAAAGTTTTTGTACCTTTAGGAGAATATTTACTTCTCTGTGCACTCCTCCACTGTTCCTGCAAGAACTTGTACTACTACCTGTGTCCATCATACAGCATTGTCCCACTGACTACTTGCTGCTCTTGCCCACCCTTCTGGAAGTTCCCTCAAAATCCCAAGGAAGGCCATCAGGAGGGAAGCAACTACTTAACACCATTTTTTATTTATTTTTTTCTCTGTGAAAAGTGGGGGTGTTGGAAGGCATTCACTCGTAGCAGGAGCTCTTTTAGAGTAAAAATTCCAGAAGCTTGTGAGAACCTCTCTAAAGATTTACGTTAAATGAGAACATTTACATTAAAGACAGAACAGAAAAAATGGATCTGATACCTCCTCTTTCAGGACAGGGAGAAACTACTTCTACGGATAACTAATTCCATAACTTTTGCGTGTGGGCGCATGGGCGCTTTCATGACTGGCTAAATTCAGTCAGAGTACAAGATCATATGGCTCATGGATAGAGCTGAACCGGGTATTAATTTAGTAATTGCGGGTAATACCTGCAATTTCAAGTACTGCATTGAGTACTCAAGAGGCTTACCTGGGTATCGATCAGGTACCGATTCTGACACACCAAAAATCAGTGATTTCTGGTACCAATACTTGTTTGATTTTCCAATTTACTGATTGGTATATCGGGATGGAAAACCACAAAAACAGTATCGGAAGATGAAAAATAAGTACTGGAAGTTAACTTTTCGGGACCAGAAGTAGACTTTCTGGGACATTGGATACTTTAATCCGGTTGTAATCGGGTACCAATCAGTACAAAGAATTTGGGCATACCTGTTTTTGCAGGTACTCCTTTCAGCTCTAGTCATGGGTGTCATCCAGTTTGGCAAATCCCATATCTTAGGTTTTCATGACAATGGCTAGTTGAGAGAGCAGTTAGAAACGTTATATTTTTTTTACTTAAAGCCTGAGGCCATTGAAATAAACATGGTCTTCTATGGTGCTATTTTAAAACTCCATTTTCAGAGTTGTGGTGGTGTGGTCGTGGTCAAACATTTATATAACACCAGCAATGTACCTGGCGCTTTACAAAGTAATTGAATAGGATTGCAAAGAAATTTCATCGGACACTAGGATCTTATGAAATGGAATAAACAGTTTCCACTACCAATATTTTTTTTATCTCTCTGAAACAGGTGTTTGGTGTGGGAGTCCCAAACCCCTACAGATTGCGCCCTTTTATTGGGGCAAGAGTTCCTGTAAATAGCAGTTTTTCTCCTATAATAAATATACACAATCCCCACAGTGAACCTTTACAGGTAAGCATTAGCAAGCAGTTTCATATGTATGTTCACTTTTAAAGTACTATCTGAAATTTAATTTTATAGTATTTAATATTGGTTACAGATTTTTAAATGTTTCCCTTTTTTCACATTTTTACAATGTTATGTTTAAAATGAAGATTTCAAGTTCTTGATATATTTGAATTCGTTTGCTAAACTTGGGAATTTAATATGAAATTACTTTCTGAGCTAAAAGCATGGACTGATTTATTTTAAAACACTTTATAATTAATCTTAGAATAACAAACATCTTGCATGACTTTAAAAGTTGTGGTTAAGACTGATTTATTTTTGCTTTTATTGATAAGCAAGAATAATGTAAAGATACTCCTTTAAGTGACCTCAGATTTCACTTTATTGAAGCAATTAATCTTGATGTGCCTCTAGAGCTGGAAAATAGGAATAATTGCTCTTGCCCAACTTCAGGTATTCTGAGATTTACAGATTAAAAGCAAGTCAAAGTTCTAAAATGTAATAGAGAGGAAAGGAAAAACATCTTTTCTAAATGTAATCCTTTATTTGGCAAAGGCTTTGAAAATCTTGTCTGGTGTAATTAAAATTGCATGACATTTTTAAAAAATGGTCCTACACTGGCCGCAATCCCAAACCCCTCCACGCAGGATCCATGTGGATTCCACGTGGCACAAAGTCTTCCTTATGGACTTGTGCATGCTTTGCGCTCAAGTATGCATGAGTGGGTTGCATGTGGTTTCAGTGGGCCATGAGGTTGGCCCCACTGTCTAGTTGTGGTGGTCTCCAAAAACAAAACAAACTCGATTCAAGTTGAAACAGTACAACTTTTGATGAAGTTGACATAATTGGAGTAGGTTAAACAACCTGTTTTCCTTGTGCATAATTACTAGTTACATTAAAGTTCAGAATTCTGTATTGCTAATGAAGCTTTGGATAAACTTGTGTTTGATTACAGGTAGTAGAAATGTATTCAAGTGGAGGTGACCTCCACTTAGAGCTTCCAACAGGCCAACAAGGGGGTTCAAAAAAACTATGGGTGAGTAGTAAGTATCTTTTCTTAAGGTTCTTTGATAAAAGTATAGGATTTCTTTTCCAGCAAGCATTTAAAAAGTAAATATCTAAGAACATGTATGTAGTTCCTAAATTGGTACCATGTCTAACCCAAGTGGAAGTACAGACTTATTCTTCTGAAATGAAGAAAAGACAAAACTTCAGACACTCAAAAGTTCAAGAAGATTTCTGCAGAGTTAACCCTTGGTCACCTATTTTACTGAGTTCTAGGGACTTGGATGCAGGAGTTGGAAGGGTGTTCTGCCTTTATCTTTTAGTATCTTGCATTGTACACAAGAATTTGGTTAAAAGGTAGGGGGGAGGAAGCAGAGCACTACAGTTGATGCTGCTTCTCTTAAGGTTTCAGGTTAGATGCTCTATATGGCATTTCCTATGGGTGTGAAAAGAGAGACTTTCTCAGACTTAATCAAGAAGAAGATAACCCATTCCTGTGATTATTTCTATAGGAAATTCCACCATATGAAACAAAAGGAGTGATGAGAGCTAGTTTTTCTTCAAGAGAAGCAGATAATCATACAGCCTTCATTAGAATAAAAACAAATGCCTCAGACAATACAGAATTTATCGTTCTTCCTGTTGAGGTAGAAGTCACAACAGGTTTGTAAAAGATTAGTGTTCAGTTTTATTCAGTTTACTACGGTATTGACATATGAAATACTCATTCGCCTTTGCTTTTTTTTAAAGCCCCAGGAATTTATTCATCAACAGAGATGTTGGATTTTGGTACACTACGAACACAGGGTAAGTTATACTTCAGATATTTTCCATTTCTAGATTAAAATGGTGCCGTCCCACTACAACTAAAAGTTGTTTTTTTAAAGAAAACCTTAAATTTGTTTTATGTTGGTAACTATTGTATATGTTTACGAAAAGGAGATTATCTGAAGTGCCACGAGAACAGGAGTATGAACAAATAATAAATATATACCTCTGATACATATAAGTAAATAAAGGGGGAGGAACAACAAAGAACTATATGTAACAGAAAGGTTATGATGTAATGTGTTATACGAAATAGGGGTGAAAGGTGAAAAGCCCTAGTATGTAAGAAATATTTTCTTTTGACTGAATATAAATAAAGAAAAATGTTAAAAAAACAACAAAAAACCCTATTGTATAAGTTGGGGAATGGTGAACCCTTAAGATTTTTGTGTGTGCGCTGTATGCCTCCTGAGGAAAACATGGCTTCAGGAGTGATATTCTAAAATATCATTTAAAGGAAGTAGTTTTAATCACAAAGTATGCACCCATCTTTTGGGGGGGGGGGGGAGTTATACATCTGTGTGTTAAGCTGCTTACAGATATGAGCACACAAACACCCACTTAAATAACCAGACCCATAAGAAAATGACAGTTGATATGCAAGTTGCGTGAGAAATAGAGCCATGGGACTGCACATTTTAAAAATCAGTACCATGTGGTTTTACCTGTTTAACTTGCTTTTAAGCATACTTTAGGTGATTTAAGACTGACATGTATTAATTTGTTGGAATACATTTATTTAAAAAGTGATTTATTGGTGCAGAAGTCACAGTTGCCTGTAACTGTAGTCTGTTGAAGTCTCTCTGGAACAGACTTATTTTTCTACAATGGGATTATCCAGTATTGATTGTCACGAAGTTTTTTTGTTTTTTTTAACAGATCTCCCAAAAACTTTAAATCTACACTTACTAAATTCAGGAACAAAGGATGTACCAATAACAGTAAGTTGTCATTTTAAAATGACAATTTTTTTCATTTCATAAAATGAAATTCTTTGAGAGAACTCATGACTAAAAAAACTAATGTAGTCCACTGGGCCACTAGGTTTTGTTTGTATTGTTGTTGTTTTTTGCTGAGTAACTTTCTTTATCTGAAGTGGTGGCCTCAGGTTTCTGAACAGTCTGGTCCAGCACCATGTGACAGCTTGACACATTTCTGGCATTGATTCTAGAAACTGCAACACCTTACGTATAACTTTCTTTCATTCCTAATTAAACAAGTCTAACATTTTATTGAAATGATTGATTTTATGTAGATTTCTATCAATTTTCCTCATTTACAGTGGCCACAACCAAGAAGCTCATGATATTGTAAGATTTGGTTACTTTTGAAGTCCCCTCTACATCTGCTTCCTTAAGTCATGTGTGGGTTGTATGGTATATCTGCACTAGGGACAGTTGCTTGTGTTCTGGAAGGCAGCATTAGCTGTCCAGTATAAATTACGTTGGACATGTGGGAGGTGAGATTCCAAATGAACTGCTGATTCAGGATATATCGGCAGGAAAAGTCTACTTGTTTGGTCATGCAGTAACATCTGTCGAATTTAATGGAATACTTTTTGTATTACAAAGCTATTTTATTTAATTTTGCAAACTATGAGAACGTGCATAAGAAAACATGTCTTTTCCTGTTGAACTGAAATAGTGCTTTTTTGTCTCTTCGTTGATATTAATACTTTTTAGCACTAGATTAAATAAAGCTTGTAAAGTCTTGATCGTGCATTGCTGAAAAAGTTCTTTTCTTTTTCTTGAAATGGTGATGGATACTGAACCTTTTGTGCTTGGTTATCTTAGATACACTGTGCTCAAAAAGTCTTTGGTTTAGGAGCGAAGTAAAGACCTTACAAATTCAATCATGCTCCAAAAAGCATGGAAATTGTAAGTTAAGGCTCCTGCTTTAACTTCCATGCCATGTAAGCAGTAAAGGCATATTGTGCTCACTTACAACTTAGGCTTCATGCACCCACACTTTGCCTTGGTCTTTCAGCCCCAATCCTCTTCCTTGGCAGGTTGGAGGCAACATTAAAGCTGGGGACAGTGCTATGTAAATGTTTAATAACAATTTAAAGTTGGTTACATATTGAAATTAATAATATGGAATGCCCATTGCAAGGAATGGAGGCAACAACAGTGCCAATTTGGAAATAAATCCTGTTGTTTGCAAATCCCATTAAGCTGCTGTGAAACAATATAATGGAGCTGCATCTTTGGGAGTGGGGATGGGGGGCGTGGCAAAAGGATGTGTAATAATGAGAGAGGCCAAATTATAAAAACAAATTATTGCAACCCATATGATAGAAAACCAGCAATTTAATGTTACAATATCATAAAGTGGGAAAGACAAACCAAAATCCTTTTGCTAATACAAATAAATCCTATAATGTCAAAATAATACCAAAAACTGTTGTTGAAGATGATGCTTCTAGCTGGTAAATTCAGGTTGGACAGTAGCAACTGTTCTCCATAAGCTGTTGTTGAAGGTCTTTTCCTTGTGTAGTTACACTATTGCTGTTACGTTGTTGAAAGATGATTCTTACAGCAATTTAACATCCACTTCCCGAAGAAGAATCTTTGTGAAACGTTGGAGAGGAGGAAGGAAAACAGTCACTACTGTTTAACTTGAGTTTACAAGTTGGAAGTAACATTTTTAACAACAGCTTATGGAGAACAGTTGCTACTGTCGTGTCTAACCTGAATTTACTAGCTAGAAGCATCATCTTCAACAACAGTTTTTTTGAACTATAAGTCTCTAGGCTTGTTTGCCATCACGAAGGATCCCTAAGGATTCAAATTATAAGGACTTTTTGGTATCAGCATATAGTTTTTGGTCTGATTTTTGACTTTATAGGATTTAATTGTCTTAGCAAAAGGATTTTTGTTTGTCTTTACCACTTTATGATATTGTAACATTAAATTGCTGGTTTTATATCATATGGGTTGCAATAATTTGTTCTATAATTTGGTCTAATTATAAACCTTTAGCCAGATTGATATTGATAATGCAGAAGGCACTATGGAGAGAGGGTGGCCTGACAGGGAGGAACAAGGATAGGATGCAACAGCAATGAACTGGGTGGAATGCCATGACAAACAAGTACAATTACAAGGTGTTTTGAGTGAAATAATGGATTTTCAGAAGTGATAGGATACCATGGGAGCACTCGTATCATTTCATCCAGTTCCCATTGCTGCCTCCCTCCCTGTTCCACCTCCTCAATTTTCTTTTTGGTCATTCAGAACGTACACCCTTACTCCTGTTACCTATCAGAGATACCGCTAATTGTATTTTACAGAAACGATGGTTTCTGAGAGGAGAGTGAAGGCTAGTGGGTTACAGGGAGGAGACTGCAGTTCTCCCCAAATATACACCCCTTCCAACTCTGCCCTTTCCCGATGCATACACTTCCCGCTTCCCTCCTCTCCCTCAACCCTCATCCTTTCCTGCTCCGCAGCCTTGTCAAATTGTCAATGCATAGACATCACCCATTTCTCTGCATTGTCCTCCATATTATTATTATTATTATTATTATTATTATTATTATTATTATCATCAAACATTT
The DNA here is from genome assembly GCA_003113815.1 of Sphenodon punctatus. Classification (NCBI taxonomy): domain Eukaryota; kingdom Metazoa; phylum Chordata; class Lepidosauria; order Sphenodontia; family Sphenodontidae; genus Sphenodon; species Sphenodon punctatus. Next base: position 737,650 of record QEPC01009397.1, on the reverse strand, counting down.
ATATAGTGCCAGCAGTGTACCTGGCACTTTACAAAGTAACAAAATAGACACGGTCTCTGCCCTAGGGCTTACAATCTGAGAGACGGGAGCTGGGGAGAGACATAGGAAGGGGAACAGAGGGAGAGAGAAGGGGTCTAACATTCATGAAGATGTGAGGTCTCAGGTGCACGTACTTGACTTGGTTATGTGGAGAACAGCAGCAGGCAGGTCTATGTGGCAAGGATAAGGGTACACAGACCATAGGTATAGGAAATAGCGGCTCAGCAGGATAAAGGGTCAGACAGAGTAGAGCGAAAGGTGAGTTTTAAGAAGAGGTATGAAGGGAGGGGGCAAGGCGGATGTGGACAGGGAGGGAGTTCCAGGTATGGGGGCCAGCAAGGGAGAAGGGACGATGAAGGCAGTTAGGGGAACAGGGAAGGTGTGGAAGGGTGAGAGAAGGGACAGAGGAGGAGCGTAGTGCATGGGCTGGAGTATGGAGGGAGATAAGCCCAGAGAGGTAAGGGGGAGCAAGGTTGTGAAGAGCTTTATCGGTGAAGACTAGGAGCTTGTGCAGGATTCGTTCAGGAAGGGGAAGCCAGTGAAGCAAAGAGAGGAGGGACTGCACTGCACATGGTTGAAGCAACGGGCGAGGTAGATGACCCTGGCAGCAGAGTTTTGGACAGAGATAAGGGGAGAAAGGGGGGACCGGGGAAGGCCAGAGTGAAGGAGGTTACAGTAATCGAGGCGAGAGATGGAGACAGAGAGAAAAGGGCTAATCTTAGCAATGGTATGGAGGGAAAAGCAACAGGATTTAGCAACAGTCTGAGTCAATGTAGGGTTTAAAAGAAAGGGGTGAGTCAAAGATGAAGCCTAGGCTATGGGCTTGGGGGACAGGCAGGATGGTGACCCCATCAATAATTATTGACAGCAAAGCGAGAGAGAGAGAGAGGAAGGATGAGGGGGGAAGATAAGGAGTTCAGTTTTAGCCATGTTGAGTTTGAGCTGATGTTGAGACATCCAGGTAGAGCTCTCCGAGAGACAGTTGATGGGACAAGCTTGAACAGAGGGGGGGAGAGAGGGAGTAGAGAGATGGAGTTGAGTGTCATCAGCATAGAGATGGTATTGGAAGCCATGGGAGGCAGTGAGTTTGCCTAAGGATGAGGTGTAGATAAAGAAGAGGAGAGGGCCAAGAACAGAGCCTCGAGGAACACCAACTGAGAGGGGAAAGGAGGAGGAGTTTGAGAGAGTCACCTTAAAGGACCGGTAAGAGAGGTAAGAGGAGAACCAGTTCAGAACAGAGTCGCAAAAGCCAAGGGAGTGAAGGGAATTCAGCAAGAGTGAGTGGTCAACAGTATCGAAGGCAGTAGAGAGGTCAAGGAGGACAAGAATGGAATAGAGACGTTTAGATTTAGCCACCACAAGATCATTGGTGATCTTAGCGAGAGCAGTTTCAGTAGAATGAAGGGGGCGGAAGCCAGATTGGAGGGGGTCAAGGGAGGAGTTGGAAGATAGGAAGTCAAGGCAGCGGGAGTAGACAACACGTTCAAGCAGCTTGGAAGCAAAAGGAAGGAGTGAGACAGGACGATAGCTAGAAGGGTCAGAGGGGTCAAGAGTGGACTTTTTGAGAATAGGAGAGACTGTGGCATGTTTGAAGGCAGAAGGGAAAGAGCCAGTAGAGAGGGAGAGGTTGATGATGTGCAGGAAGGAAGGGGCGACAGTGGGAGTAATGGAGGTGAGGAGGCGGGAAGGAATGGGATCAAGGGGGCAAGTGGAAGGGTTGGAGGAGGAGAGCAGAGAGGAGATTTCCTCGTTCTTCGAGGGAGGCAAGTGGGTAAGGAGGACAGGAGAAGGGGAGGGGTTGGAGTAGGAAGAGGAGAGGAGTGGGAAGCGATGTCGAGGTGGATCTTGTCTATCTTGGAGGTGAAGAAGGAGGCAAGATCCTGAGCAGAAAGGGAAGGAGGAGGAGAAGGACAGGGAGGCTTGAGGAGGGAGTCAAAAGTAGAGAACCGGCTGCGAGGGTCCCGAGAACAGGACTCAATGCAGGAGGCATAGTAATATTGTCTAGCAAGGGAGATAGCAGAAGTAAGGGAGGAGAGACAGAATTTGAAGTGAAGAAAGTCAGCGTGAGAGTGGGGTTTGCCCCAAAGGCGTTCAGCAGCACAGGTGCAAGAACGGAGGTGGCGGATACTAGGGGTAAGCCAAGGACGGGGCTTGTGGGAGAAGGCAGGGCGGGAGGAGAGAGGGGCAAGGGAGTCAAGGGGGGAGAGGCGTTGAGAGCAGAGACAGTGGAGTCAGGGGAGGAGGAAGAGAAGACTAGGAAGAAGGGGAGAGAGAGGAAGCAAAGTCCAGGAGATCAATAGCTTGAAGGTCACGGAAGAGGCGTTGAGAAGGGAAAGAGGAGGTGGGACAGTGGGAAATATTGAAAGAGGCAAGGAAGTGGTCTGATTATAGGATGAGGATCGAGGGAGAGATCAGCGACAGCAGTTTCTAGCGAGGACGAGATCAAGAGAATGGTCATTAGTATGAGTGGGGGAGTTGGTCCAAAGGTAGAGTGGGGGGGTGCTTATGGGTGTTCATAAACACCCCCCCAACACCTGGCTTCCACTTCCTGATGAAAATACTTTTTCCCCACTACCCAAATGCCCCCCCTCTTGTCTGCGAGTACGCATCCCGCATCCATCAACCTTGTTTGTCCCCTATATACAGCCTCACAATACTGAGTTGTTCCATTCTCCCCAACCCAAATGAAAGGCTATAGGGAAAGGAGGAGGTGAAAGGGCAGCAAGTTTCAGTGTTGCCCCCAACCTTCAGAGGAAGAGGATTGGGGCTGAAAGATGCTGTTTAATGTAATCCTATCTCCCCATAGCCTTCTTTTTGATAGGCTGAATAAACCAAGTTTTTTTAGCCTCAACTCAAAAGGGAAGTCCTCTGATCATCCTGGTAGCTCTTGGTTCTGTTTGCTCCAATTCAAGTTCATCCTTCCTGGACACTGGTGACCAGAACTGAACGAGGTATTCCATATGTGGTCTTACCAAAGTTTTGTATAGAGGCAACAATACCTCACTATCCCTACTGGCAATATCATGCATAATACTTCCGAGGATAGCATTTGCCTTTTTTTATTTTATTTTTTTTATTTTAAAAACAGCTGCATCACACTGATGGCTTATAGTCCCTTGCTGCCTCTGTTGTTTATTTATTTTATTTATTTATTTTTATCCATTTATATCCTACCCCTCCTGTAAAAACAGCTCGGGGCAGCTAACAATTTTAAGAGTAAAAAATATAATAATATAAATATAAAACAATCATAATGATATAAAACAATTTAAAACAGGGTTAGGATAAATTTTAAAAAACACTGAGTTCCTAGCTGTTAACTAAAATGCTTATTATTAAATGCATAACTTTGCATTTTGTGCTACTAAATTTCACTCCATCCCTAACACTCCAATCCATGAGGTCATCCAGCATATCCTGTATAATTGTCCAGTCCTCCTTTGCGTTGGCCAACTTGGTATCATCCACAAATTTCATTCATGCACTCTTACTTCTCTCACCAAGGGCAGTTAGGAATCTATTAAATAAACTGATCCCACAACAACTCCTCTAGCAACCTGTCCAGATAGAAGGTCCACTTTTCAACACAACCCTTTTTCTTCTAGTTAACCAACTTCATACCCATTTAGCTATCTTATTGTTAATTTCCAGTTGAAGCAGTAATTTACCATGCAACACAGTACCAAATGCCTTACTAAAATCCAAACACAAAAAATCTACTGCATTCTCTCTATCCAAAAAGCCAGCTTTTTTTCCTTTCGAAAAAGGATATCTGAGATTGGTCTGACATGATCTACCCTTTGCGAACCCATGCTGCATTGTCAGATTTTCCTTTGCTACCATGTCAATTAATTATTCTCTTGGTATCTGCTCTAACATCTTACATACCATTGAAGTTAAGCTAATGGGTCTATAGTTACCCAAGTCTTTCCTACTGCCTTTTTTTTGGTAGGTACAACATTTGCTATTCTCCAATCACTAGGTACCACCCCTAAATTAGTAGATTTATTAAATATCCTAGCTAATGGACCTGAAACTAATTGTGCTAGCGCCTTCAGTAATCTTGGGTGAAGGTTATCTGGTCCTTCTGATTTGAATACATTAAGTACTTTTGAGTTTTGCCTCCACTCATGCTATGGTAATTTCCATCATCAACTCCCACACATCAGCAACTAGCTTGTCTTCATAACAATGGTTTAAACAAATACGAAGTATTCATTTAGAATTTTGGTCATGCCTACATTATCTTGGATCTCTGCCCCATCCTTACTATACAGTGGCCCCACTTGTTTTGTTTTTTTTGTTTATGTAACTATAAAAGCTCTTGCTATTTAATTTTCTGGGCAAGGTCTAGCTCAGTTGGACTTTTGGCAAGTCTTACTCTGTGCCTACATTTTCTAACCTCATGGAGGTGCAGCTTTCTTAATCATCCCATTTTTTCCATTTCCTGTAAACTCTGCTTATTCTTATTATCCTGCCTGATGTGATTATTCAACCAATTGGGTCTAGAATGCCTTCCTACAAGATATTTCCCCTTTCAAGGCATGCATATTTCAGAAATCCTCTGAAGCTTGGACTTGAAGAAATTTCAGCCATATTCCTTCCACATTATAGTTCAGAATTTCCTCACTCCAATTAATCTCCCTTATTAGTTCCTTTAATTTCCCAAAATTTGCTTTTTAAAATAAAAACCTTAGTTATTGTGTTAGGTATCCTTCCAACTAAATTAAACTGAATTAATTCATGATCACTAGACCCAATATTATTCCCAATGACTAAATTCTCAAACCCTTCTACTTAATCCAAATTTTATTATCCCCAGGAGGAGTCTGTGGACTCTGCCTAATCCAGGGACATAAAGAGGAAAAGTCAAACACTGTGAAATCAGTCGAGTCGGTACTTTGAGGGAGGAAACTGAGACCCTGTGTAAAATGTGGCCAATTCCAAATGTTGATATTAGTTTTAAAAATTATTAAAACTGGACTTGTTTTCCCAGGGCTTCTGGTGTTGGAGTCTAAATTGCATGAATCTGTCCCATATCCTTTGTACATATCCTCATCTCCCATAATCTGAACTCAGATTTTCAGTTCTTGAGGGTAGAAACTGGAACTAGGGACTATTTCCTAAAATAGGAAATAGTCCACATAAAACTTGCCATGGGCCACATTTATTTCCTAGGCTTGAGGTTCCCCATCCCTGATGTAAGAGAAGGAGAGCAGGGATTGGGCTGCTCTCCTCAGGCTGATCTGAGGTGAGGGGTTAGAAATGCAGCACCATCAGTGTGGCTCAGTAGATAAGCTATACCGTTTCCTAAAATATTCTGCCCCATGCTGCCTCCAAAGTGAACTCTTCTATTCATGTGTTCCTCTCTCCCAACTGCAGCTGAGGTGGGGGCAGGAATGAAGGAACGGTTTGGGTTCTTTTATCCATACCAAGACTGAAGTTCACACTGAAGCTTTACCCACAGTTTGGCATTTTTAGAGCCTTTCTTTGGTAGGGTGGATTCTCTGGTGATGTACTGAGGGTTGACCTTACCCTGTAGCATTTCTCAGTCAGGGCACATGTGAGGGCTCTTCCCTGCACAGATTCTCTGAAGCTCTTCTCACATCCCTGGCTGTTCCGCCAGGCTTTTGGTGAGGAAGATGAGGGGGGGTGGGGACGGGGTAGGCACCTGCTGTCTCGGTGCTTACCCGGTGTCTGACAGCTGTGGTGGATTGGATGAGGGCTAATCGACTGCGACTGAATCCTGACAAGATGGAGGTGGTGATAGTGGGTAGGTCGGTGGAGATGACGGCTCCATCGGTTGAGGGGGTCTGTGGAGGCACTGATTTCTCAGGTACGAAACCTGGGGGTGCTCCTCGATGCACAGCTCCACCTAGATCTCCAGGTGGAGGCTGTGGCGAGGAGTGCCTTCCACCAGTTAGATCTGGTGCGGTGGTTTCGGCTGCTGGTTTCGGTTCCTGACCTGGCCACGATCATCCATGCTTTTATCACCTCTCTGTTAGACTACTATAACGTGTTCTATGTGGGGCTACCTATGGTGACAGCTCAGAAGCTGCAGCTGGTGCAGAATGCAGCGGCCTGGCTCTTGGTGGGGCTGGGCCGCTGAGAGCACATTACACCAGTGCTCCGATCTCTGCACTGACTGCCAATAGTCTTCCGGGCTCGATTCAGAGTGTTGGTTTTGACCTATAAAGCCTTACACGGCCTGGGCCCTGCCTATTTGCGAGATTGCTTCATTCCCAGGGTTCTAGACCAGCCTCTGCAGTCGTCCGGGCGTGCAATGTTGGAGGTCCCTTGGGTTTCCCGGGGGGCCACACAGGATAAGGCATTCTCGGTGACTGCGCTGCACCTCTGGAATTCCCTCCCGGTGGGGGCCCATCTGGCCCCAGGCCTCCTGGTTTTTCATAGGAACTGTAAGACCTGGCTGTTCCGTCAGGCTTTTGGTGAGGGAGAGGGGCATCGGTTGGAAGGGAAGTGGGATGGTGTGGGTGGTGGTAGGGTTCCCCCCCCCCTTTATTATTGTTGTTTAATGTTTTTATATATTTTTTTAATTGATGTTAGCCGCTCCGGGCTGCCTGTGGCAGGAGGGGCGGGATACAAAACTCTTAAATAAATAAAATAAATAAACCACTTGCTTTATTTATTTATTTTACCAATTTTATACCCCACCCCTCCTGCCACAGGCAGCCCGGGATATAAGTTTTAAATAAATAAATTAAAAAAAATCCCACAATATAAAATACCCTAAAACAAATTAAAACATCAACTAACCAATAAAAGAAGGGAAAAGACACCCTACCCACCAACCCACCCTTACCTCTCTCCCTCATCAAACGCCTGACGGAACAGCCAGGACTTACAGTTCTTACGAAATACTGGGTGGTCCAGAGCCAGACAGGCCTCCACGGGGAGGGAGTTCCAAAACAAGAAATCGGGGTGCTTGCTTTGGGTGTGGGGTTTTTGCCTTTAAATAAACAAAACAAAGTTGTGCAAGTTGAATCCTATTGATGTAAGAAGAATCCTGATCTCGTCTGTACTTGTACTTTGTCTACATCAGTAGCAGAAGCAATATTAGAACCAGCTTTTATTAAGACATATGCTACATAAACACACATTGATCATGCTCAACAAATAAGTTGCTATTTTTATAGTTGATTTTTCTGCTGTTAAGCTCCCTTTGAGTTCATCCGGTATTGTTAGTGGCAAGTGCTGTATTTGAGTATTGAGTTCCAAAGCATCTGAACTCTACAACTCTGTCATTCTAAAATGGTAATCTACTCTAGTGGATAAGGTGCTGAATTTGAACCTGGGAGATCATTGTTAAAGACAGGATATGAACCCTGAACTCATTGGGCAGTGTTGAGCAAGTCAGTCTCTTAACCTTTGTTCCTATCTGTAAAATGGGAAGGATTACGTACTTCACAGGTGGTTTGAGAGGGTGAACTAAACTTAGTTTTTAAAGCACTTCAGACACTGGAAGCACAGTGTAAATTAATACTCAACCACTTGGAAGCAAACATAAAAGCTGTACACTGTATTGTGTTCACCAAAATAACTCTTTAATATTTTGGTTTCTGTTTACTTGCAGAGTGTTAGACCCACACCAAAAAATGAGGCTATAACAGTACATTTTAAACCTGTTACGTTAAAAGCATCTGAAAGTAAATATACCAAAGTTGCAAGTATTAGTTTTGATGGTAAGTATTGTTCGTTCATTTAAAACTTCGGACAGTATTTCTAATGAGCTAAGTAATTTTTGGGGTGAAAAATAATTTCTGCTAAGAAAATGTTTTCTTGCTCTCAGGAAATGGGACGTATGATTGGGAACCTTTCCATGAAAGCAAGTTTAATTAGTTTGCTACTTATTCTGGTGTAACAAAAGGATCTGTTCTATCAATGAGTTCTTAAAAATTGTTGTAGGTACTGCTAATAAGTTGATTAGCAAAAGCTTGGTTTGCCAATAGCAAAACTTGCTGTAGCGCACGTACATCATGCTCTAAAATGTATGGTGACAAATACAGGTTAAGGTATGTATGCAATATTGTCTTTGTGAAAGCTATCCATTTTTGCTGAACTTGCTCCATCTTTCCTTGAATATCTCCAATTGTTAATCTTGCACACAACGTGTTCATCTGTTTTTGTTGGTTCTAATTTGCCACCTATCTAACCATAGTGAGTAAGTACACGTATTGGCTTTACTCCTAAGGATTCTAAATAAGCACCTGTCTTTCATTAATCTCAGTAACTACAGCCACTTTTCCTTACACAATAGTCCAAGCTTTTAGGAAATTTCGCTCAATTATGGCACTGCTCCAAATTGAAGCATACCAGGTCTGATGTTGAAATATTAATTCCTCTACAATTTCCCATATCTGGGGGGCACATGTTTTGTCTAGATTTGAGGTATCCAGGTGTGTGCGTGAGCGGGTTTTGGGTGGTGGAGAAGGTCAAAGCATGCCCAGAATAAAAGTAAATATAAAGCATGCCCAAAAGAAAGGATACAGGTCTGGGAAGTTCAGTAATAAGAGGTTATATTGCAGAGATCCCTTTTATATCATCATGGGTTCCTTGGATTTGAATTTTATGTTTTATTTTTTGCCTTGCAAGTCTGCGAAATAGTTGATAGAGGGACTATCGGTGAAAGATCAGAATACATGCTAACTTGTACTGCTTGGAAGCTACCAAAATAGTCTTCTATTCTATTGGCATGACTTAATCAATGTCTGTGTAGCCTCATTTTTCATTGTGATACTTGCTTTGCGTTTCTGTATAGAATTGCAAATAATATAGCTATTCTGCTCTGGGCTGTGGCCAGTCCAGCTCTTGGGTGACACTGCGCTTGACCAGCAGGAGGCAGGAATCAAAGAAACGGACTGTGCATGCGCGGGGTCACCCTCTTGCACAACTCAGTTTCCTTCCTGCTTCCATGCTGGCAGGAGCAGTTTCACTCTGCTCAGAAGAGCAGAGCTTCTAGGAAAAAGAAGAAAAAGAAAACAAAACCTCAGAGGAAGGGAGAAACAGGGCAAAGGATTCCAGCCCCCAGGAGAGAGATACTTTGGACCGAACTCGCGGCAGGATCCTGCGCTCTGCCCAGGCCTACCTGTCCGCGCGGGCTCTCCCTTCTCCTTTCCAGCGGCGGGTCCTGCGATTCGTCCCAGGACCCAAGGCACCAGCGGTGTTCGGGGCTTCACTCCAGAGGCTCCACGGAGGAGCGGACCCTCCCCCCGCGAAGCGGGACGCCCAGCCGCCATCTTGGCCACGCGGCTCCAGCCCACACCGCTGCCCTAGCCGCCATCCAGGGCCCGCAAAAGGCAGCCCTGCCGCCGCAGTATCTGCCCACATCGGCGAGCTGCCCCGCTCCATCGGCCCGGATCCGCCACCTCTGGACCAGCTGCCGCAGCCACCCCCACAGCTTCCTCCGGGGGGCCCGGCTCACACGCGGCATCCCGGATCCGTCTCACCAATCCAGCTGGGACTGCACCGGCTGCCTCCCTCGCTCCGGAGCGGCTCTGGACTCCTCACAGCAGCAGTCCCTGCATCGCTGCCCAGACCGTCCTTCAACCCCGCGGGGTCTCAGGTACAGGGATGGGGGGGCAAAAGAAAAAAGCAGCCCCAGAGGGGGAGCAAGGGGCGAAGGACCCGCGGGGAAATTCAGGGGATTTACCACCTCCCACCCTGACTAGGAAAGCCCCCCCCCAAGACAGCCCCAGCCAAAGACCCCCTTCCCCTGACAACCAGGCCATGAGCACAATTGCCGAGGCCCTTTCCAACATCATGGCTTGCCTCGACAGGCTTGAAACCCCCCCAGGGGGTTTGCCCCCAGCCAAGTGCTCTCAGCCCAAGGGCAAGAGGGCAGCTGCGACTAGGGTCACAAGGCTCATGGCTCTGGGGGGCGAATCAGAGGGAGAGGCTTTCTCCTCCTCATCCCAAGAACCCCTCCCCAGCCCCAGGGATTTGCAGGAGTGGGACAGCGACATCTCCCACTCAGAGGAGGAGGGAGAACTGGGGGACTTTGAGGGTGAAGGGTTCCAGGTCCAAAGTCAAGACCCTCTACCCATTGCCGACCATGGGAGGGAATTCCCAGTACAGTACTGGGACGAGCTGAGGAAGCATGTCACACGCACGCTCCAGCTGAAGGAAAGGGCCACAAAGAACCACCCTTTAGAGTCAGACGACGAACAAGACTCCAGGGCCCATATCCCCACGGTTCACAAACCAGATAAGGGCTAGTCCTCAATGAGTGGAAGCAACCTACCTGCTCATACAGGCTCCCCAAGCAGCAGCAGCAGCAGCTATGCGATTTCTCCCAACGTAGGGGAGGCCTCCTGCACCAACCCAAGGAGGATGCAGAAGCAGCTTCCCTAGCTCGGCAAACCCTCTTCCCAATGGAAGGTGACCTTTACCCCAAGGACCCCACCGATAAGGCCATTGAAGGTGCTCTCCACAGGGGATTTGAAGCGTCAACAGCGGCCCTCAGAATGAACACGGCTACCACGTATGTCGCACGAGCCCTCATCTCTTGGTTCCAAGGGGTCCAGAATGAGGACATCTCCAAGAAAAGGGCAACAGCCCTCACATCACGCATTATGTTGGGGATAGCTTACATTGCTGTTGCATCCACGGACACACTAAAAGCCTCCGCCAGAGCAACAGCTTCAGGAGAAGCTGCCCGCAGACGTCTCTGGCTTCGCTCATGGGGCGGGGACCACACAACAAAGAATCTCCTGGTGGACAGCCCCTACACCGGCCAAAAGCTCTTCGGCACGTACCTAGAGAAGATTTTGGAGGACCATACCAGCAAGGAGAAGCGCACAGCTCTCCAGCAGGTGGGCAACAAGAAGCCTGCCTTTCGTCAAACACACTTCGCAAGAGACTCGGCGGGGCTCAGAAGAGGGAATTCAAAAGGCTCCTTCCACAGACAGCAGCCCAAGAGTAAGCCTGCCTGGCAAGGGAGGAAGAGGTACCAACCACCCCCTCGCAACAGGCAACAAGGTGCCCCAACCAGAGAAAACAAGAATGACCATCCCACACGCATCGGAGGCAGACTACTGGATTTCTCTCCAGTCTGGGAAGCTTCAGTCTCTGATGCGTGGGTAAGGGAGTGCATAGCTCAGGGATACTCAATAGAGCTTTCCTCCCCGCCTCCAAACAAGTTCCTCCCCTCCCCCGTTTCGGCCAGACCACAGAAACACCAGACCATGCTCCAAGAGATTCACCGGTTGCACACCATCGGGGCCATAGAACCAGTGCCACCAGATCAGCAGCGTCAAGGGCTCTACTCCATGCTATTCCTCGTACCAAAAAAGTCGGGCAAATGGAGAGCGGTGCTGGACCTCAAACGCCTAAACAGGCGCGTAAAAAAGAGGAGGTTCCGTATGGAAACCCTCAAGACAATTTGCCAAGCAATCTCGAAGGGCGACTGGGATGGCCTCTCTCGACCTAAGGGAAGCCTACCTTCACGTTCCGATCATCACCAACCACCGGAGGTGGCTCAGATTCGCTTACAATGGGGGGCACTGGCAGTACATGGCCCTCCCGTTTGGCCTGGCCTCAGCTCCACGCACCTTTACCAAAGTCCTGGTGCCGCTGATAGCAAACCTCTGCTTACAAGGAGTCCACGTGCACCCATACCTGGACGACCTTCTAGACCGCTCCTCCTCCAGGGAGAAAGCAGTGAGGGATGTCCAGATGACGATTGGATACCTAACCAAACATGGTTTTCTGATCAACAACCAGAAGAGCCACCTGATCCCATCATGACGAATAGAACACCTAGGCGTCATCCTCGACACAGGAAGAGACAGGGTCTTCATCACCTGCCAATGGCAGGAGAAGATCAGAAAGGGAGTACTCTCAACACCACCACAAGTCACCGACTAGAAACCCTGGCAGCCCTCCTCGGTCTGCTCGTTTCCTGCATCCAGCATGTTACATGGGCTCGCTTCCACCTTTGCCCACTCCAACGCCTCCTCAGGCCATGGCAGATCCACCTCATCACAGGCAGCAATCCGTTGATAAGGGTACCTCGCACCTTAGCAGAGAGCATGCGCTGGTGGCTCACAGACAAGCCGTTCCAACCGGGATCACCCCTCTCTGAGCCCGCGAGGATCATGGTCACAACGGACGCAAGCCTGACTGGATGGGGAGCCCACCCCCAAGCCCTGACGGGCCAGGGGGCATGGTCAGCGAGGGAAGCAACCAGCAGCATCAACCTTCTTGAGCTCAGGACCAACCTGATGGCTTTGGGTGATTTCAGATGTTACGTTGTTCTGAAATCACCACAGACAACCTCAGTCAACCGCGGGGGGTGGTGAACAGAGGTGAACGTCTGTTTGTGCGCATCCAGATGTTCACCTCAGTCAACCACCTCCCGCGGTGAATCTAACCATGCTTTGTTCTCCCGCACCACGGCAGTGAACGAAGCATGGTTAGGGGGAATCCGGAACGCGGTGAAGAAAACGTAACATGTGTTACCTTACCTCCACCGTGTTCCAGGGTTCTGGTGGCAAGCGGCGGCAGCAGCCGAATAGGCTGCTGTGGCTGCCTGTCTCGGGGAGCGCAGGGGATGGGGCCGTGCGGCCGCATGCTACGTTGTGCAGCCGCACGCTGCGTTGCGCGGCCCTGCCCCCTCCAGAAGGGGGGGTGCCCTTTAGACGTTACAGCCGGGCGTTTTCACCATGAGCCATGGTTCGGCGGTCCCCACGGCCGGGGGCGAAGGGGGGGAACATCTGTTGGCTCCCCCCTTCACCCCCGACCGTGGTCTGAACCTTTGTTTCTTATCTGCTTCCCTGTGGATTAACTCTAAGGATTTAACTCTGGAGGACCTTGGGCGAGCAGCCAAGGGGAAGGGATCAGGAAGGAGTGGATGGAGGGGGAGGAGCGGCTATAGGGGTGGTTGTGGGGTGGGGACGGTATGGTCCAAAGGGACAGGTGACTCTCACTCCCAGGGAGCCGAGGTTCCTGGTGGTGGTTGAGAGTCACTCCCCCACTGAGGGTGAGGGAGGAGCAGGGTCTAAGGTCCACCTATAAAGGGCTGCTGCTGCTAAATGCAAGGTCCGTAGTGAATAAGGCCCCAGTAATTCAAAATTTGATCCTGGATGGGGCAGTGGACCTTGCATGTATTATGGAAACCTGGCTGGATGAGGAGGCGGGATCAGTTTTAGCTGACGTTCCAGCTGGGTATGCCGTGCAGCACCAGCCCCGCATGGGGGAGGGGGGGGGGGGGAGGGGTGTAGCCATAGTTTTTAGAGCGGAATGACCGGTTAGGAGATACCCAGTCCAGGAGATTCCAGGTATTGAGGTCCTCCATGTGGTGTTTGATTTGGCTGGGTGCTGCTGGTATACCGGGCCCCTTCCTGTCCAGCAGCATCCCTTGCCGCTCTAGCAGAGCTGGTCTTGGAGGTGGCGCTGAATTCCTTTAGGACTGTGGTCCTGGAGGACTTCAACGCCCATGCTGACGCCGGCCTTGTAGGAGCGGAGCGAAAGTTCATGGCAACCATGGACTTGTCCCAAGTGGTCAATTGTCCGACCCATGTGGGGCGGCATATCCTTGACCTGGTCTTCTGTTCTGGCCTTGAGGCGGGTGATCCATTAGTGGGGGATGTGAGGGTCATGCCCTTGTCATGGACGGATCATTATCTCCTACAGGCCAGCCTCTCAGCACACCACCTCCAGAAGGGGATTGGACCAGTTACGTTGGTCCGCCCTCGAAGGCTGATAGAACCGCAGCGGTTCCAGGAGGCTCTGAGGGAGTTAACCTTAGACCCTGACAGTCACTCTGTCAATGAGCTGGTCCAGCATTGGAACATCTTGATGTGGGAGTCCATTGACAGGGTGGCTTCGAGACGTCCCCTATCTCTGTCTCGTCACCGCAGAGCTCCTTAGTTTACTGAGGGGCTGCGGTTTATGAAACAGGTAGGCAGGAGACTAGAGCGACGCTGGCGTCGGACTCATTCTGAATCTGACCGACTTCTCCATAGGGCCCATTTGCAGTCCTATGTTGAGTCTGTGAGGACAGCAAAGAAGGAATTCTTTGCTGCCCTCATAGCGTCTGCAAAGTCGCGTCCAGCAGAGCTGTTCCAGGTGATGTGGGGGCTGGTCAGTCCGGCCTCCCTCCGCCTGGATGGGGACTTGTCCCAGGCCCACTGTGAGGAGTTTGCCATCTACTTTGCAGAGAAGATCGCTCGGATCCAGAGTAACTTTGACGCCGGATTGGAGGCAGTAGGTGAGGAGCGTGAGGTTATGGAGGCACCATCTAGTTTACCTTCTTGGGATGAGTTTCAGGAAGTGACGCCAGCTGATGCGGTGGATGTCCTGGGGTCTGTTAGAGCCACCAGTTGTGAACTAGATCCATGCCTGTCCTGGTTGGTGAAAGTCTTTGGGGACGGTGCTGGCAAGGGTAGTCAACACGTCCCTTCGGCAGGGGAGATTGTCACCCAGTCTCAAGGAGGCTGTGGTGCGCCACCTGCTGAAGAAGCCATCTTTGGATGTGGATGCACTTGCAAGCTACCGACCTGTCTCTAATCTTTCCCTTTTAGGGAAGATTATTGAACAGGCGGTGGCAATACAGCTCCAGGTGCATCTCGATAGCATCGGTTTCCTTGACCCTTTTCAGTCTGGGTTCCGTCCCGGCTATGGTACTGAGACGGCATTGGTGGCCTTGGTGGACGATCTCCGCCGGGAGATGGATGCAGGATGTTCAACATTTCTGATCCTGCTAGATCTCTCAGCCGCTTTTGACACAGTGGACCATGGGCTGTTGTTGAGACGGCTGTGAGACCTGGGGGGTCTGGACGGGACTGTCCTTGGGTGGTTCCGCTCATTCCTCTCAGGGAGAAGCCAGTGGCTTGTGCTGGGGGCTGAAACATCAAGCCCCCGGGCCTTGACCTGTGGCGTTCCGCAGGGTTCAATCTTGTCTCCGTTATTATTTAATGTGCTCAGTTCCGACAAGACGAAGGTGGTGATGGTGGGCAGGGCAAGGGAGGTGCTGGCCCCCCTTGTAGGGGGGTCCTCCCTCCTGTAGCCCAGCAGGTTCCACCCTCCTGTAGCCACAGGTTCGGAGTCTAGGAGTGCTTCTGGACTCAGACCTCCATCTAGATCAACAGGTGGAGGCGATGGCTAAAGCCGCCTTCCACCAGTGGTATCTAGTGTGGAGGCTGCATCCATACATTTCCAGGCCCGATCTGGCCACCCTCACCCATGCCGCCTTCACCTCAACGCTGCAATGTGCTCTACGTGGGGCTTCCCTTGACGCTGGTTCAGAGGCTGCAGCTAGTACAGAATGCGGTGGCCCGCCTCCTTACAGGAATGGGTCGGCGGGAGCACATAACACCTGTGCTCCATACTCTGCACTGGCTGCCTATAGCGTACCGTGCCAGATTCAAGGTGTTAGTGTTGGTTTATAAAGCCCTGCATGGTCTCGGCCCCTCATACCTCAGGGACTGCCTCGCCCTCCGCACCTCAGCGCGATCCCTTCAGTTCACCGAGGGCGCCTTTTTGGAGGTCCCCCGTGTAAAATGGGGGGCTACAATGGAGAAGGCGTTCTCGGTGACCGGGCCGCAACTTTGGAACTCCCTCCCCAGGTCTGCTGGCTTTTTGCTGAGCCTGCAAGACCTGGCTGTTCGCTCAGGCCGTCAGAGGGGAGGGTGGGGTAGGTGGGGGAAACTTTGGGGTTTTTAAGATATTTTTTAATGTTGCAGTTTTAGTATTTTTATTGAATTTTATTATGTATTTTTGGTCCTTGTAAGCCGCCCAAGATGCTGTAGGCATGAGGGGGCATCTAATTAATTAATTAATTAAATAAATAAAAATCAATTGCATTCTCCTACCAGTTACAACTTAATTGGTATTGACAGAGTATGAAAATAGTTCACGCTACTCAATGTCCAATATTAGGGACCTCGCTTTTAAAAAGGTCTGAACTACAAGTGTCTCAATTTCCAGTAACACCTAGTGTTATGTTTTAATATTGCTAGAAAACATGCTTCAGGTTATTAAGCTTGAAGCAGTTAAAGAATTTGGTAATAGACGTCATAGGTGTGTCATACTTTTTGAAATGGCTGTTCTTTGCTGCGGTGACTAGTATTCATCATCTTGTGCATTTAGAGGAAAATTACCTTCCTTATAAGGTAGAAAAAGAGGAAATAATCCCATGGTGATTTATGTTAATCTTGTCAGTTAAACAGGAATGTTGCTTAACAGTCAGTTTTACCATGAAAGGTATTTTTACTATAACATCTTAGTAAGTCGTTGTGTTTTTCTGTGTTCTATCTATCTATATATATATGCAGCATCAAAAGCAAAAAGACCACCACAGTTTTCTGGAAAAATAACTGTTAAAGCAAAAGAGAAAAGTTATTCAAAACTTGAAATACCATATCAAGCAGAAGTACTAGATGGGTAAGTCTGTATTAATTAAGCTTTAAAAAACTAAATTTATTCTTGACTTTTAAATGTTCAGATCCTGTGGGGTAATGTGTCCTAAGAGCATACTCTTAGAAGTATTACTCAATAATACCGTGAAATGGTCATAAGGTTTCAGACCAAAATGAACTTCAAGTCAGTGCTCTAAGGTTACAGTTACATTTTAACATGTGCATATGGATGACAGGCTCTCTCCTTCTTAAATATTGCAACTGTTGTTTATATGCTGGTCAAAATAGATTTACAGTTTTAACCCTCAACAAAATTTTAACCGGATTCTTGAAAAATATCGGGGATATGTTTCTCCTTTTTAGTTACTCAAGTTACTCTTTGAAATATTTCTAATAGTTCAACTCAGATATGACCAGCAGAACTGGCAGAGTTTTATTCAAGCAATGGTTTGTTCTTGGAGTTTGATAATAAACAAGAACAAAATGTTAAGTCTCTGAAAAGTCTTTCCAAAGCATGTTCAATCTGATTCATAGGGTGTGAAGGTACTAATGTGTCTGTCTTTTAAATTCCCATTTGGTATGTAGTTAAATTCTTAATATTGATGAAATCCAAACTGGTTATCTTAAATAGTCTTCTACTGCTGGGATAGAAGCTTAGCAAGCAGATAGAGTGGGATGTCCTGACCATGCTTTTGTGTTTGGTTTAAATATTTTGTTGTACATAAGGGCTCATTTCATTCAGAAAGCTTCAGTGTTTGATAACTTTTTTTTTAATAGATATTTGGGATTTGATCATGTTGCCACACTGTTTCACATCGGTGACACTCCTGAAGACTCTGTGGAAAGACCAATCTATCTAACGAACACATTTAATTTTGCAGTCCTCATTCATGATGTTGTTCTACCAGAAGAAGCAAAGACAATGTTTAAAGTAAGCCCTATTGATTTGTAATGATTTTTACTATAAAAACTTTACACTGAACTTGATCAGTTTTAAGTTTGATCTTGTTCTTTTCTAATCTAGGTCCAGAACTTCAGCCAACCAGTTTTAATTCCACCTAATGAATCCAGATACATTTTTGCACTCTTTTTCATGGCTTCCACATCATCTGCTCATATTGATAACAATATTTTGCTCATCACCAATGCCTCTAAATTTCATCTTCCTGTTCGAGCATACACAGGTTTTTTAGATGTAAGTATTTTACTCTTACCTAACTTCTGACAAGTCTTATAATAAAATACTTGATTGACTTGTTCTATTATTTTCTCCATCCTTGTAGTTGTTAATTTCCTTAATTGTGTTGAGGGAAAAATCCTATAGTGAATTTTGCTTTCATGAACTGGCTAATTGCAGTTAAGAATAGAAAGCGTTGTCCCTCTTTTTTACAATACCGACATAAACTTGTTGTTTTCTTGGTAGACTGGGAGGTAATATAGTATGTTTTTCGAATGCCACTAATGCTCTTTCCCATTTTTTAGTACTTTGTATTGCGCCCAAAACTTGAAGAACGTCTAATAGACTTTGGCATTTTGAGTGCCACAGAAACAAGTAGCATTTTATTTGCAATCGTCAACAGCAATCCAATAGAGGTAAATAAACTTGTTTAAAAATACCTTTTTAAAAAGAAAAAAAACTTGAGCTAGTGTAATTAAATTTGTCTTTGTCCTTTTTTTTTTTTTTTTTTAAAAGCTGCCTATAAAAAGCTGGTATGTTATAGGGGATGGTTTGGCTGTAGAGCTCCTAGCTACTGAAAAGGGCAACAGAACTATGATAACTGCAAGCCTTCGGGAGTTAGAAAATGCCAGTGTATCAGATCAGTCTTCAGTAAGTAAATCTTCTCCTTGGTTCTCCTGTTTAAAGCTGATGCATAATATTTGACTAAGTATATCTTAAAAGAAATTGGGAGGATAATAAAACTGATGTAGCAGTTCTGAACAAAGCGAATAATCTCATGCGGGGTCAGCTGTATCCCATGGCAATACTTGATCTGTCATCATTGTGTTGCAGACAGTTTCAGAAGCTGAAGGCTGTATTGCACTTTTTAATCTGAATAATGCCAAACTGTTATTTCCAAAGGCTGTGTTCATTTCCTAGAGAGGCAAATTTTCTAAACTGGCTATAGTAAGAGCAGTTCAGGAATGTGTCAGTTGCTAAAGCAAATAGCAACAGGTTCTACTCTGCCTGTTCCAGTGATGGTAAAGAAGGAAGTGGCATATGTAGTTTCATCTTCCTTGAGCATTTTGTGTTAGCAATGGGCAGTTGGGAGTGACTTTTAATGTTCTGTTCTTACAAGTAACTGTAAGGTTTAGCTGCTAACCCACTATTGCTTGTGCAAGTGACATGGAATACTAATTACTAATACAATTAAAATATTTTACAGGTCCATATCTCAAGCAGTGGTTCAACTGTTCATACCATGGTTAAATAGTGTATATATACTATCTTATAGCATAGGTTTCTCTTTTCTACTTCCATCAAGTAGTTGGGCCCCAAACTTTTTTTTTAAAGGGAGAGAAGAGAAATAGGAAGCATTATGCAGCTATGCTGCATTGGAACACTTGTTTGACTGAACAAAATGTCAGAATGTCTTACACTTTAGGAAGCTGTATTGTGCTGAGGCCAACTTATAACTTCTGAAAATGTTCTTATGTACCACTGTGGCTTTTCTTGGCCTTTTACAGACAAATAGGCAGGTTTCACTTACTCAAAGAGCTTGGGAGGCTAATTGAGAAAAATAGTGGGGGTGGGGGGATATTTTATGTTTTTAAACAAGTTTCTCTTTTAGTATATATCTCCATGTTGCTAGACGTAAGTTTTATGGTAACCATTTCTGTTTAACTACATGTTTCTACTACTTACAGGTAATACTAACATCTGGCTACTATGCTGTGTTCAGAGTAAAATTAATACCGAAACAACTTGAAGGAATTCATGATGGAGCCATACAAATCACAACTGATTATGAGGTATGCTGAAATGATACTGAGATTCCAAGTTGCTGCTATAGATAAAATGGCTTTTTAAATTTTTACTACCTAATTCCTTCCCACTGTTCAAATTATAGCTGCTTTGGCAATTTCAAGCTTTTAGCTCTCCTGAGGGAATTTTACCCTTGTGTGGAATGATAACTGTCTTGCACTTAAACTTTTGAAATTGACAAACTAACTTTGAAAAGCAAGTGCTGCATTTAAGCAAAAGACATCTGTATCTGCTCTGACGGAGTGAAAACAGTCAATTTTCATTGTGCTTTGCACTTTGTTTCCAGTAACCTTTGTCTCAGTCTAACACAATGCTTCGTGGCGAGTCAGTGCTCTGAGGCTCGACCAATCCTTTAAGATTCACAGAATGGACCATCTTGCCATGATACCTTGTAACACTCTTTCAATGTATTGCCAACTGTCAGTGTGGAGGTATGTCTCCTTTAGAGACATTAAGATGTATTGTCAGGCTACAGCACAGATTCATTATGCTGCTTTGGGGGGCGGAAAACAAAAATGTCAAATTCTCCTTGACCGTGTACTATTGCTGTTGAAAACTGAAATAGCAACTGACTGTTTCTATTAGAAATTGAAACATGCTTCTCATTCTTTCAAGAGAAGTCTCGTTCTCACCTTCTCCTCCCTTTGCCATTGTTTTCAATCACTGCATATATCTACACTGCTTTGCTCAGCCTGCAGTTCTAACTCCTGGCTTGCCTGATGAAGGACCCTATGAGGTCCGAAACTTTGCATACCTCCACCAACTGTAGTTGGTCCAATAAAAGATACCAGTATGCTTTGTGTCTATTTCAAGAGAAGGTAAGATTGAAGCAGATAATGTAGTCGCTTTCATTTTTAATTTGCTATTTCTCCTGTAATTCAGTATTCTTAAATATATCCACTGCACCTTTATAATATAGCATACTAAGAACAAAGTAGCAGTTGCAGTCCTGAAACTTACAGGCTTAAATCCCACTTAAAAAAGTGAGACTTGTGAGCTTATAAGTAGTTTCATGATTCTAATTTTAAAAGCTTGTAACCACAGTGTCTAGGTGGAGTTAGAGAAATTGTTACAAAAATCATTGAAATTTTGTATCGGATATATATTTTCCTACATAATCTGTACATGCATTTTTAACTCTTTAAGCAACATGGGAACCATTAATTTACTTGTGCACACGACCCATACTTTTTATTTGTGAAGATCTGGTTTTATTGATACGTGGATGTTACACACCTCCTACCTGCAAATATATTTGAATACCATTATTTATATTATTTTAGAGCAGCAGTGAGGTAGCTTCTCCTCAGATTTCCCCCCTTCGCTAAATCTGGGAAAACCCAAAGCAGGCAGTAATTAAGTAGTTGTGTTTATCAAGAAAAGTGAGGCCCATATAAAACATTCCATTAGAAAACGTTGCCTACGGTACATTCTTTTGGTGAAGTATTGACTGCCTATACAAGGTAGACTGTGATTAAATGGTGTGCTTAATATTTTTTTCATGATCTTTGGTCATCAATATTTGACTTGAGAAATTTTGAGAATAAAAGTAGCAGGTTGGAGACTGATTATTTTAAATTCAGTACACTTGTAGTGTCTTGCCATCTCAATTGCTTTAATTCTTTAGGTCTAAAATACAATTAACTGCTGTTTTTCTTCTAGTAAGAACAGCAAAATTAAAAAATAGAACGTGGAAAGTCAACTTCGGGGCTATTTTACTAAACTTTTTTTCTTTTGCAGATCTTAACAATTCCTGTGAAGGCTGTAATTGCTGTGGGTTCACTGACATGTTCCCCTAAACATATTGTCCTCCCACCTTCATTTCCAGTAAGAGGTTGCTTATAATATTGCCATAAATTTCCTCACATTGTTACTCTGTTGAAGTCTCTAATTTTTAACAATCATGTTGGCAGATGGTAGTGGGCAGTTTTTTGGTTGGTTGGTTTGTTTATACATGTATATTATATCGCTCCTGATAAGCATGGCTTCCCCCCCCCCCCCTTTTTGTCCTCCTTCCACTTACATGAGGCCTGGAAAATTCAGCAGACTCCCAAACTTGCTGCTTCTTCACAGCTTAATGCTGATGGGGTTGTGTTGTTTGGTTCTACCTAACTTTTCTTCAGTCTTACTGCTAAAAGCTAGCAAAGAGCATCTACTTGTATCACAGTTCTTCCAGATGTCTTTCTTCTAATGAGTTATTGGACAACTGCTCTGTTGAAACTTAAAACACATTCTTTTTAGTAAACTGGTAAATGTACTGATATTGCAGTTTCAGTGTACCATATTATAAACTCTTTGGGATGGTGGTAAAAGAGAGTAATAGCTTCAGACCTAGCTACTAACCAATGTGTCCTCCTGAAAGTACAAGACCCATCAGAATAGAGGGAGTATGTGACAATTCTGCGATGCTCTGGCATGACAAGTTACATAAATGTTTCCAGAGTGTTAAGAAAAGGACATGGGAAACATGGAACAAATTGCATGATTCTGGCTCTGTTCTAACCTCTCTGCAAACATACATAATTGGTTGCTCCTTGGGAGCTGCCCAACTTCATATGTGCTTGCTTCTGCAACAGCCCTTCTTGGAGTGAGCCACAGGCACAGCTGCTTGGAGTGAGCTCAAGCAGCAGCCCATTAACCAAATCTTACCTTACCTTCTCTGCTCTCATGGCATCTAGTACTGCCATGGGAGCATACGCAGCCTGCCCCCACTGAGCCGTCAATGGAGAAGATCCCCCAACTCTGAACAGCATGTAGTTTTCTGGTGAGTAGGGAGCAAGGTTGAGGGAAAATCATCAGGGAAAGGAAAACAGACTTGAGAGCAAAAGACAACATAAGTTACAAAAACAAAGAACTAATTGGAGTGGAAAGCAGGCAGCATAGATATTTGGATGCGATGTTAGAACTGTATTAAGAACTCCTTGGGATGGTGGTAAAAGAGAGAAATAGCTTCAGAGCGTTTTGAAGCTGTCGGTTCATAAAGGGGATATCTTGGTGCGCTAACCTTCCTCTACTGCACAGGGTTTAGAAAAACTGAAACCAACACTTTTGCTACATTCGAACAACAGTTGCATTGTCAGAAAATTAAGGCTTTTAAAAATTAACTATTTGAAAAGAATGTTTTCAGTTGCTATTAGATTGTGTACCTGATTTGATATGATTGTATGTCTTGGTGCCATAAAATAAAAACTATGCATAGACTTGAGTTCAAAGGCATCCCCACATACCCATTTAGGGGTATTGGAAGTGTGTGCAAATTTTCATGTGGAACACTGTTATAGCCATTTATATTGAATGTTAATACAACAAAGCTTCATAATAAAGTATCATTTGGTTGTTTATCCTGAACTACTACTGATTTACAGGGAAAAACTGTGAAGCCACCCTGGGCTCAAAGACCACAGCTGTTTCACTCCTTTCCACTGCACCCTCACTTGGGAGACTAAGGGCTCATTCAGATGTGTGTTTAAATCGCACAGCGACGGTGGCATCGTGCGATTTAAAGAACCCCGCACTTCCGGATTGGTGTGAATGCGGTGAGCGCGCACATTTCCATCTAGCCCGAATTTTGGGAGCGTGATTTGAAAAGTTGCTCCGAGCAGCTTTTCAAACCGCGCTCCAAAAATTCGGGCTAGGTGGAAATGTGCGCGCTCACCGCATTCACACCAACCTGGAAGTGCGGGGTTCTTTAACTTGCACAACGACAACGCCGCAGCTGTGCGATTTAAACACACGTCTGAATGCCGCCTAAAATGCAAGGTGAAAATGTACATGTAGGCTTCATTTAAATGGAAAATGCCAATTTCTCACCCTCTTCCTTTCAAGACAACTTTAAACATAGATTTAAACTGCTTATGCAGGCTGGAAGCTTGTAAAGCTATCTTACTAGAGATTTAGGGGGCAATTCAAAGGCTCTGTACGCTGCTCACAGGCGCTGTGCTCAGGCCAGAAGGTGTGTGCTCAGTTGCGCGTGCGTGCCACATGCATTCAGTTGCACATGTGTGCCACGTATGAATGCATGCGTGAGCATATGCATTCTGGCCTGAGTGCGGTGCCTGCAGGTGCTGTACCCAGGCCGTTAGATTGCCCCCTTAAAGAGTACACTCATTGTTCTGTTCCCTTCTTCATGTATGGTTACCTAATGTCTGCTATGAGATCAGTGGAAAATCGTGGCTATATGTCCCAAAAATATTTTTGTGCGGTTATGGGGTAGTAAGAGAGGAATTACACAGTTGTGGCACAAGTGATTACTACGATTTACAGCTAAGCAATCTCCCTTGCTTAATAAATTTGTTTACTTTTTGCCCTGAGGGAAAGGAGCTTGGTGAAGCAGTATGGCACAGTGGACTAGACGTGGTACCAGGGTCGGCCCCAGGGTTTGTGAGGCCATGTGCGAAATCTTGGTGCGGGGCCTAATTTGCATAATTAGGACCAACCTAATTATGCAAATGTATAAATTTACATAAAACTTACTCCCTCTGGACAAGGATTCCCATTCTCCACCCCTCCGAGCAATCATGGAGAAGCATGGGCTCCCAATGCTTCCTCCCCGTCTCCAGCCGAGTGTCTACCACCACTCCCCAGGAGTGGTTCCACTGCAGGGGCAGCCAAGCGGGCAGTGAGAAAGGCACAGAGAGACTGACTGCGTCCACTACCTTACTGGAGGAGGGGGTGAACTTAGCCAGTCTGGCCTCCAGGGCCTGTTGCTTCTTGCTGCTGGTGCCGCCTGTGCCTTGTGCACGCATGCAGTGCGACCAGTCCAGAGGTGCTGCTATCACACACACAAGACACTCCAAATGCAGCTAGCTTATTAAGCGCATTATGCCATGAAAAGAGACGTGTAACCAGTTCAGTTGTGCCCCCATAATCAGTTCATGCTGCCCCCACTCCATAACCATTTTAATTTGTGCCCACGGGGCAGCGTGAATTGATTATATGGGAGCGCAAGTGAATTGGTTATGGGGTGCGAGTTTAAAGACACTATTCCTGATAGCAATAACTTCATTAGGAAGAGTTAGTGAAATAGCAGCCATAATAATCTCAGAACCATATTTGCAGATTTATTTTCCAAGACAGAATAGATATTGCTTTACATCCTAAATTCCTACCTAAGATAGTATAAGTAAGACAGTTGTGAGAATGTGGCCCTTTTTATACGGGCCTCTCCTCCCAGCCATGAACACGCAGATTTCTGTGTGTTCATGGGTGGGGGAGCCCCGTGTGAATGACGTGGTGCACGCACCCATGGTGAGTGGGGGGTACGTGCACGCTCGCCTAACACACATCCCCTTTCACCCCCCCACTCATCCCCATGCACGGAGCAACCGGGGGAAATGGTGGTTACTATGTGGGTGTGGATGAGTGGTGGGTGAGTGGGGATGTGTGTGCAGCCGTGTGCATGACCCACCCATGCACTGGCGCACCCACGAATTCCCCATCTGGCGAAACCATGTAAAAATATCATGTGAGGAGCCACTCGAAGAAGAACAGAAGGTTGCTACCTTGTAAACAAGTTTCTTTGAGATGGGTCTGAACATTGTCACAACACCCACCCTTCCAGCCCTGCATAGAATTATTTTCTTATATTTCTAGAAAGGGTTGAAAGGAACTGTCATTCAGAGGGGGAGGGTTCTTTTTATACTAGAGGAGCTCGAGACCATCATGTGGTCTATTATTTGAATAGGATGAGCATGTACAACCCAGTTGTGAGAAGGTTGGGAGCCATCTCGAAGAACCT
The DNA here is from genome assembly GCA_003113815.1 of Sphenodon punctatus. Classification (NCBI taxonomy): domain Eukaryota; kingdom Metazoa; phylum Chordata; class Lepidosauria; order Sphenodontia; family Sphenodontidae; genus Sphenodon; species Sphenodon punctatus. The sequence continues at coordinate 712,515 of QEPC01009397.1, read as the reverse complement.
TCCTTACAAGGCAGCAACCTTCTGATCAGTATATGGGGAGGAGCTGTTTGTAAACAAACAGCCTTATCTCCCAGGATCGAGTGTCCCCGCTGCGCTACTAGAAGGCAGAGTCAGGTGAGGGATGGGGTCTGGAGCCAGGGAGGGGAGGAAGAATCACTTACTGGAGGAGAAGCTGGCTGCAGCCTGCCACCCAGCCAGACAAGTGCGGGGCCCCAGCTGCCGGCGGGGGCGTGTGTGACCACACATATGGCGCATGCCTGGGGCCGGCCCTGCTTCGTACTAAGAACAAAGGACTGTATTCTAATTGCAGATCTTACCAAAAAAACTAGCTCTGGATCTTGTTAAAGATTGCAGTTATCTTCTGTCCAAGACAGATTGCTATCTTAACAGGTGGAGGGTTTAAGTAGTGCTTAAAAAGTACAACTTGTGCCAGAATTTTCAGTAACATGCAATAATATGCACTTTGACCCCTACCCATTGGATTCCAAATACTAGTTGATTGTAACTTGCAAAATGTGTTTTAAATGTTGTCAGCACTGTGTGTGTTCCAGAACAAGCAGTTGATCTGTCTTCTGCGGAAAGAGGCTGAATGATCTTTAGTATCATCCATTTGTGTCTTACCATTCCTTAAGTAAAATTGTTCAGTTAATTATGGGAAGCATCTCAAATACCTCACTAACCCTCCTCAACTTCTTGTTCTAACTCAACATAGTGATGTAATTGTTGGCCAAGACTTTGAGGAGCTGGGAAAGAAGAGTGGTAAGATTGTTGTGTAAGTGTGCCCCAAAATGCTGAACCTTGGATCTCGTTGGGAATACCTCAGTCTAATTTACTAAAATTGGGTCTTGCTGCTTCAGATAGGTAGGTGTCTGGCTTCTGGTCCAGCATTTTTCTTCCAAAGCAAAAATACGTTTTCTTTCCTTTTAGGGAAAAGTAGTCCATCAGAATTTAAATATTATGAGCTCCTTCTCTCAGAAAGTGAAATTGCAACATATACGCTCGCTGACTGAAGATGTGCGATTTTATTATAAAAGACTAAGGAGCAATAAAGAAGATTTAGAACCAGGAAAAAAATCAAAGGTATGAGACTTTCAGGACAGTCCTTCACCATTAAGGTCAATGGGAGTTTTGCCATTGACTTTAATGGTGATTTGCACCCTTAGTAAATCTGAGCAACTTTTCTTCAATCATAACTCATTAACATTTTTTTAGACACCATGAATTATTTCCCTGTTTTACTTTAGACTGTTCTTGATTTAATTGTTTTTTGTCTTGCAGATAGCAAATATTTATTTTGATTCTGGCTTACATTGTCGAGATCGCTGTTACGTGGGATTGCCTTTTTTATCTAAATGTAAGTAACGTTCAGTTCTGCAATGATCTTTTTAAATTCCACCACCTCTCCCCCCCACCCCAAAAATAATAATAATAATAATATTGAGCTTGTTTTCATGAAGTTACTCACCTTTGTTCTAGCGGAACTTAAAGTACAGCACAGTCTAACTATGCAAGAAGATGCATGGGATTCTGATTGGGATTTGCATGAGAACTTATTCAAAGAGTGGATGACAATAAAAGAGAATTCAGGCCATAGGTGAGTGTTTTTATCCTCTTTAGCTTTGGACTTCTGAAATCATTAACATGCTGGGAGAGAGGAGGGATAAACAGTGAATGAGTAGTGCTTGAGGGCATGTTGGGAAGGAATACAGGAGAAAGCATTCCTTCAAGATGGATGTAACGAAGTTTACAAAGCTCTCCAGATTCCATTAAAGTAAGCCAGCAAGAAGTTACTGGATACAGAAAGGTTTGAGGCTTTGGCTCAGTTAAGAACTATGACTAATAATGATCTGATATTAGACCCATTTTGTAACTGGTTAAGGTGGCAAATTAAAGTTTTTTGCACTATTTTCCTCCAAGTATTTATGCCACTACTTTGAGGATCCAGACCCAAGTGTGTGACATTTTTATTTACTACGTGTTTCAATCAAAAATTGCACTTCTTGGAAGACAAACTTGACAAAATGTTGCTTCTTCATTGTCTTAAGTATAATATTTCTTTCACATGCTGGATTCCATCCCTGTATTTCTAGATTGAGTGCTATATTTGAGGTGGACACAGATCTTCAGAAAAATGTAGTATCCAATGTCACAGCAGAACTGGCCTGGCCATCCATACTCACGTCACCACACCAGTTACATTTCCCACTTACTAATAGAAACAGTTCATCCGTAAGTACTGGTGTTTATCAACTTACGGTGATAAATGTTTAAGTGTCATAATATTGGAAATGTCTCACTATATTTACACCTACTAGGATCACAAACCTACTCACAATTGTTTTTCTGTAAGGATGAAGAAATCTTCCTAGAAAACCCAGCAGATGTTCCTGTCTTCGTTCAGTTCCTTCCTTTAGCTTTATATTCCAACCCTTCAGTCTTGGCGGACAAGCTAATAGAGCGGTAAGTTTTGTTTAGCGTAAAGTCTTCACACTTGGTAAAATATTTAATTTTTTTTAAATGATATATATATAAATGATAGCTTTGTAGAGAAATCTGGGCCTTATGAAACTGTAGAGTGCAGCCAATTGATACTTTGGGACAATCCTGATGAATTAAAATGAAATGCTTGGGTTTGCTCCCTTGAAATTAAGGCTAGTGATGAGAGAAATCATACATTTTAAATTTTTGAGTCAATTTCAGCAGTCTTCATCGGATGCTGTAATACACACCATATGCTGCTGGCTTTTGTAAAAACCCAAATGATTTGAAAGTGCAGATAAAGCCATATTGTCAAATTATAAAGGGTTAGATTTTGTTCGTGTCAAAAAAGGCACTTGTGCATATAAGTTCCAATGGAAATCAATGGCAAGTTCCCGATGTGCCTTTTTGCCTTTGAAAATCTATGGCAGGTTTCATAAACATCAAATTTTAGTATAATGCAGTTTGGAAAGAAGCACATGTTTTGCTGTGTGTTTTTTTAGGTTTAACTTGAGTAAGCCAACAAACTTCAATTTGGGAACGCTAGAATTTCAGGTCTTCAGGAACTGTGTAAGTATTTTAAAATAATTTTAAACTTGAATGTCTCTACACCTCCTCCTCCCCCATTGTTTTACCCATGGGCTAAAATTTGTGCGGGATGCTGACCCTCATAAGCTCCTCACCCCATATTCCTGGAATTGGAGAGGTAGGAGGATATTTATGGGGATGCATCTACCATATCTTCCTCCATTGATTACAAACAGGCATGACGGTAACCCGCTTTGTCGCGGGAGCCACTGGCACGTCTGTTTTGATGCCGCCACATGTTAGCCCAGGATTGCCCTGTGGGGAGGGTAGGCGGCTAGCCCAGACCACCTACCCTTCAGAGGTCGCAGTTCAGGTGAAGGACCATCCATAGAGGGCCACAGTGGGCCCGCATGTCTGTCCTGACCCGCCTTGCCTGTTGTGGGTCAGGAGCCATCATTGGCTGCTGTGGTGATCTGTCTGTCATTGGCTGCTGTGGCTGTCCGTCATGCTAGGCTGCAGGGTAGGGCCAGCTGCCTGCACATTTGTTCAGTACCCCGCCCTGGGCCAGGCTGTGTAGGCTGCAGTTTCCTGGGCCGAGCCAGAGAGTTGCCATACCACCTGCATGTCTGTTTTTTATCCTGTAATTCTCTGTATTCTTATGGATACAGCCGTAGAAACTTACTCGGTGCTCGTTTTGAGTAGCATGAACTATTTGTGTTAATGAAGATTGCAGAATAGCTTTCTTTCAAGTCTGGTAACTTTAACTTAGATATTATTATTATTTACATTTTACATTTTTACCCTGCCTTTCTCCGGAGACTCAGAGCAGCTCACAGCACTGAAATTAAAAAATCTAAATATAAAATACAATATTCCATTAAAATCCCTTAGAAACTCCATTATCCCACCCACCTGACCCTTTACCCCTACTTGCCACTCACCAATCCTTCCCCCAAAACCTCTACCCAATCCCATCGAACCCTATTCCTGCCTGCCAAATGCCCAGACAAACAAAGGTCTTGCATCTCGTCTGGAAGACCAGCAGGCTCGGGGTTAGACAGACCACCAAAGGGAGGAAGTTCCATAATTGTGGGGCAGCAACCGAGAATGCCCCCTGCATGTCCTCAATGTAGCAAATTCATGGACCGTTGGCACTCATAAGAGGGCGACCTCGGAGACTGCAACAGGACATAGGGGAAGAGGTAGTCTTTCAGATACCTGGGGCCCAGGCCGTTTAGGGCGTTATAGGTTATAAGACCAGCACCTTGAATTGTGCCTGGAATGGAAAGCTATTGGCAGCCAGCGCAGACTCTGGAACACTGGTGTAATTGCTCCCAGCAATCTGTCCCTAGCACGAAGGTGGGCTGCTGCATTCTGCACCAACTGCAGCTTCTAAACCATCTTCAAGGGCAACCGCATGCAGAGCGCGCTGCAGTAGTCTAGCCTCGAATTATGATGACAGTGGACAGATCTGAATCTGATGATAAAAGGTTGCAGCCTTCTCACCAGATGAAGTTGGTAAAAAGTGCTCCTGGCCTCCCCCACAATGTGACCATCCAAGTGCAGCAGTGGATCCAAGAGCACCCCAAGGTTGCAAACCTGAGTGACCAAGGGAGGCCAGACCCCATCAGTGATGTGGCTTCCCACATCCCCCAGGTCACAAGATCAGCCAACCATCATCACCTTGGTGTTGTATGGATACAACTTCAATCAGCTTGCCCGCAGTCAGGCGCTAAGACTGCAGGACCTTGGTCAGATTTTAAAAAGGGGGAGAACTGGGTGTCGTCCAGGATGGCACCTCACTCCAAATCTCTGAATGATCTCACCCAGGAGCCTCGGATACAGATTGAACAGAAGTGGGAACATGATGGAACTCTCTGGGACCCCACAAGGAAGTTCCGGAGGGGGCCACATGCCATCACCCCCCTCTGGGTGTTCTCCCAGCCAGAAATGAGTGGAACCACTCAAGAACAGTCCTGCACACCCCAACCAGGTCCAGCAACCGTGACAACAACATTTCATGTACAGTGGTATCAAAGGCTGTCAAAAGATCTCATAAGATCAGCAGGGTAAGATTTCCCCTGTCAACTTCTAAGTGGAGATAATTCAACCAAGGCCACAAGTGCAGTCTCAGTGCCATGCCCAAGACGAAAACCTGACTGACATGGGTCCAGGAAACAGATAGCATCGAGATGCACCCAGAGCTGCAAGGGGACCACCCGTTCAGTAACCTTCCCTAAAAAGTGGAGGTTAGAGACAGGGTGGTAGCTGGCAGGGGAGTCAACCTCAACAAATGATTTCTTGAGCAGGGGGCAGACGACCACAGTTTTGAGGCTGTCAGGCACTCTGCCCTCCCTAAGGGAGCCATTGACAACCCCAGCCAGCAACACCCCCCAATGTCTCCCGGCTGGCTTTCACCAGCCAGGATGGGCATAGATTTAGTTCACAACTGGTCACCTGCACTTCTCCAAGCACAAATCCGCATCAGTGTGGAAGATTAATTGCAGCTGATCCAAGTAAACTGGAGAAGACCAGGCCTCCTCAGCCCCAAACTCTGACTCTGCACGCAAGCTAGCAGCACTCAAGTCGAGCCAAATATGAGGGACTTTGTGAAGTAGGTGGCAAACTTGTCACAGCGGACAACCAATGAGACTAATTCTGAGTGGAGACAGCCAGGATTTAATAAACATTCACCACCTGGAAAAACTCCACTGGACGGCACTTTGCAGATGCTATGGCAGCAGCAAAGAAGCTTTCTTCGCCACAGCCACGACACAGACTGCTTTTGAATGACGGTCGCAGATGGTCGGCTTTGGCACGAGTCAAGAACTACCTGCACTCTAACCGCCTACCCACTTGTTTTAGCAGCCTCAGGTCCTCCATATACGAGGGAGACCTGTGCTGCCGCTGCAAAGTGGACACCTAGGTGCCTCTGTGTCAATAGCCGGGGTTAGATTGTCATACCATAAATTAACCAGGGCATCGACAGGGAGGCCATCGAGTGAGTAAATCCCTCCCCCCCTCCCCCCCAGGGCATTTTCAGACAAGACGCTACCCACCCACCACCCATCCATTGTACATGTTGCAGGGCTACAGTGTTGTCCTGTGGGTGCCCTGTAACGTATAGTGGGTGGGAGGTGGGTGGTAGTGTCTTGTCTGAAAACGCCCAGAGTTCTGGAATCCCGTTAGATCCATTAGTCTCCAGGGGCGGACCATCCTAACCAGTCCACCACCCCAATGGGGGCAAAGTAGGGCAGTAATTGGATGACAAAGATCTATTGCCATAATTTAACTACACTGTTGGAACTAGTTACTGATAAAGACAATGTTGCTAGTTTTAAATTCTCATTTGACCCATGTGAAATTGTATAATCCTAGAATTGTAGGTTGGGTAAAGACCTTAAATGGTCATCTCTTCCATCTTCCCTCCATCCCTAATTTGAATTAAACTGTTTACAACAGACTTAACTTTGGTTTTCAAAAAAAATAATTTTTTTTAGTTTGTTCCTTTGCTTTTGACTAGAAAACTTTAACTTATTTTTCATGATCCCAGTTTAATCTTTATTCAGTTAAGCTATACCTATTTGGGTTGTTCAATATCTTCTCTAAGGTCATTGCTATTTAATACCAGGCTCAGCAAAAGGCCCCTTGAGTCCTGTTAATTTGATAGTTTATCTGCCCTAAAGGGTGTTCTGAGGCTTTATTACTGTAATTGAACAGCAGGCTGATTGATGATGTAAAGCATTAAGTGTTACTAAGATGCACATCATCCAAAACCCCATGAATCAGTACGCTTAAGTGTTAGGAATCCAAACCTGTCCTGTGGCTCAAATGCCTCTCAAATTTTGTTGCCCTGGTGAATAATCCAGCTTGTAACTAAAGTTAGTAGGAAATGGAATTTCTTCAACAATTGACCTCTGCCGTCCCTTCCTTTTTGTTTTCTTTTTAAAGGCTTAAGATCACTTAAGTTTCATGCTACTTCAGATTTTTAATATTCCCAAATAAAAGTACAACTTCTAGTATGTTAGTAGATAATTATACCAGGAACATATATATAAATACATATATATAAATATAAATATACACACAATTATACCAGGAAACATATTTAGGTGAAATATATATTGAAGGTAAAGTTCAAACTATGCAAAACTTCCTATTTTTTAAAGTGGTTTGTTGCTTATTGTTTTAAGGGTCAGGCGTTACAGAGCTCTACGGGATTTGCTGAGGGTTTGTCTCGACAATCAGTTTTAAATATAATCTTAAAGCCTGGCGAAAAAAAATCTGTGAGAGTGAAATTTACTCCAGTTCTTAACAAGACCGTTTCATCACTAATTGTTATCAGGTACAGTAGTTCTGCTAATTGGAGATTTTTATTTTACAGTTAGGTCATGTGTTGACCAGCTATGAACAATATATATGTTGACTGACTGTTTCAGAATTCACATTAGAAACTCTAGGATATGGAGTGATGGGGATAGCTTGTATAAATAGCAATAAGCAAGGACCCATGTACACTGTGTGTTCCCCATTGCTGCCAATGGGGGACAACTGTGTGTATGGGATTCCTTATTCTAAGACATGGTCAAAGGCACATTTGGCACACAATATCCAAAAATCACCGTAGGTGTACTAACAACTCAAATACTACGTGTCGGACATATTTACCACAAACTATTATTGTAGTGAGTTTAACTACGTGTATTATATGAATAAAAAAGTGGAACCCTTGCTATTCGGTTTCATGACAGGATTCTCTCCTGAAGCATGCTTCTTCAGGTGTTAACAGTATATTTTATTTAAGTTACTCAGGTGCTAGACTGCAAATACTTACACTAGCAATGGTCAATGGAAGTTATTTGTGTGTGTTTGCAATTTGGGATCCTGTGTATAATTTTTTGTAGAAATACTTTAAGGACAAGTAGAATGAATAATCATTTAGTAAATATTTCTTTCCCACTGTTTAATACAGAAATAATTTGACTGTGATAGATGCTGTAATGGTACAGGGAGAAGGAACAACTGAAAGCCTGAGGGTTGCAGGCAAGCCACCTGGTCCAGGAAGTTCTCTGCGTTTTAAGATCACTGAAGTATTATTAAAAGACTGTACTGAGAGTGAGTATTTCATTTACAGCTAAAACTTGCAGATTAATAGTATATCTCTTTCTCGAAAAGCAAAGAAAATTCCTTTTAAAAATATGTAAAACTTGTGAATTACCTTTTGATAACATTTGCCATATTTCTAAATAAAATTATTCATAGGTATATTTCCACTTTTAAAATGGGGAATGTGATTACAGCTAAAGGCATATTCAGCTACTTTAGTTAAAGGGTAATAGCTGCTAGAGGTTTTCTCTTTCCTTTTTCCCTGCTTCTCCAGTTGTAAAAGCCAAAGAGATGAAAGCACCAGAAAAGCCTCTACATTGAGGTTAAATCTGTCAGTGGTAGGGGAAGAAAACTAATTCAAATTCTTCTGAAGCCCTCTTCCATTAATAATTTGGTTAGGGTAGTGGCACTTACCTTGCAAGACTTCATCCGTGACATACTTGAGGGGAAAACTGTAGGAACTTCTTGTGACTACTTACTCTGTACTCCTAAGTCTCTTTGTGGGAAGGGGAAACTATTACAGTTAAATTCCTAAATGACTGTCTCTCTCAGGAATTCGATCTCAAGAACATGTCTGAGCTGGCTACATTAACAGCCATGTGTGTTCAAGATTATGAAACTCCTTGTTTACTTCCCATAGTCTGTTTTGTCCTGTTAAATGATTAGAAAACCTTGTTGAAGTTTCTAAAAGTGGAAAGTAATGTGAATATTACTTCACAATGGAATATTTTAAAGGCCTTTTATTCCACGCAGAAGTTCTGGCGTTGAGCTTTTGACAAAATTCACAGGGCATGTTTTCAGAAGAAAGAAGAATTCAGTTTGCAGTCTGTAGCATTTTTCATGGGTATTGTATCTATACAGTTATGTTAAATGCTACACAAGCTTGGGCAAAATAGACACTTTTAGTGAGAAGAAATCCCAGTAAAGACTAAAGTTTCCTCTCATTTTGGTTTGTAGAATACAGTTCCATGGAATTTAACAAAATTCCAAACACACCAAAGATTGACAGGGACTTCTGTTTAACATCCTATGTATAGGTTACTCTCCTGCTTACTCATTAACTGTACTGTTGTACTATACTGGCTTCTTGCTAACAGCTTTGTTTTGTGTGTCTTTAGAAATGAAATTAAAGGAACCAAATTTCACACTGAAGAGAACATTCAAAGTAGAGAATACAGGGCAGCTTCCAGTTAATGTCAAAGCTATGGAAATCAGTGGGTATACATGTGAAGGCTATGGATTTAAAGTAGTTAACTGTCAAGAGTTTGCACTAAGTGCCAATGCCTCTAAAGACATTGTCATATTGTAAGTACAAATTTTTTATCAATTTATTCTGTATAGTACAAGTGAAATTTCCTTTTCTTTCAGAAATGGTGCAAACTTAGGCAAGAACTTGTGAAAAACTAAAAGCTGTTACTGAATTCTAATTAAAGCAACTTGGTGTATATGCAGAGATGCATCATCATTCAGAGTAAGCCAAGCTGTAGACCTGTCTTACTGGTCCTATTAACTAACTACACTGAAATATTTCAGCTTATCTATACGCACTTCTGTTGTAATACGTAGTGCTTAGTCTGGAATCTTTTTCTGTTATACCGACAGTGGTGGTGGTCTCTCCATAGTATAAATAAATAAAACACAAGTTAGCTATAGTAAGGACTCGCCCTGCACCAAAATACAATGAGTTGCTCTATGTGAATTGTATATCTGTATTCATTTTACTAGTATTAAATGTATTTTAAAACACAAGACTGTAACATTGTTTTGACCAGCACAACAGATCATAATTTCACTGGTATTATCCTGCAGGGAGCCCAATCTTTATGATGGTGGTAGAGGAGGGATGAGGAACCTCCAGCCCATGGGCCAAAACCAGTCTGTGGCTGTTAGTTTGACTTCTTTCTGGTTCCTGGATCTGGCCCCTGGATCTAGTCATTAGCTAACCTCTTGAGAGAATCCCTCAAGGAAAGGGGATGAACCCATGATGTAGACGAATGATCTTGGCCTGTGGAGATTAGACTAATCTTCAAAGTGGCCCATGGGAGGGGGAAGGTTCCCCGCATCTGTACTCAGATACATTTTTTGAAGACATCCGTCTTAATTGAACGACTTTGAAGTTTGGGGAATTTGCTGCATCATTGGTTAATTCTGTTAAATTTGCATTATATTTCTAATAGGATTTTGGTCTAAAATATAATAATTTCTAACCAACCAAGATAAATGAATCCTGTAGTGCTGGCTGTCTTCTCCTTGTGTAGGTACTAGATAGGCAGTGATTTTGTAGCTGCTTGATTTATCGGAGGAATATTCATTATAACTATGTGGCTAGGTGTGAATGGAAAATATATACACATTATTCACATGGATGCAAATACACTTGCTGCAGCAGCTATTTATTCTTGTTTTGTTAAGACAAGTAATGCAACCTGCTCAGGACTAACTGGTATGAATGTTTAAACTATGAATAAGTGTAATGACTCTCCAGTTTTTTCTTTTTAGGTTTACACCAGATTTCACTGCTTCCAGAGTCATTCGTGAATTAAAATTAATTACAGCTGGAGGCTCTGAATTTATATTTGTATTAAATGCATCCCTTCCATACCATATGTTAGCAACATGTGCTGAAGCCCTGCCCAGACCCAACTGGGAGCTGGCACTGTATATAATCATCTCAGGAATAATGAGGTAAGTCCATAGCAGTCAACTTTGATTAAAAAACAATATAGTGGGTGCATGCCATGATAACGTGAAACATTATAGTGAGAAGGTTACTTGATCTGGACATTTATGTTAAAGTTGGACCAGTAATGAATCATTTATATAGGAAAATAAAGCTGAACCTTAAGATAATTATCGTATGCAGTTCTGATCGTATTAATGGACTTTCTGAAAACCCTTCGAGAGCCAGTAACCACCAGTTAAATATTTCATAGGAGCATGTGAATAAATCCTATCCAGTAGGAAACAATGCATAAAACTCTTTTGGGGAAACCTTTTCTTGTTATATTTATATAGTTGGAATTGCAATCTACTGTGTTTAAGTTGTCCCCTGTCAGGTCTCTTCACATCTCAAAAATAAATCCCCTTAAACAGTTATTGGTCGGTAAACCTACCCTCACAAGGCAGACAGCCTGGATATTACAGTGGTACTGGTGAAGCCACTTTCTAAATCATCCCTTTTTGAGTTAGCGCTGAATCAGTGTCCATTTGCGGTGATAAGATTGCTGTGCTGTTCTGAGTGTCTGTCTGTAAGCTGCTGTGAACCTGAAGGTGTCTTCGCAGTATCTCATACTTGCATTCCTATACCCATAGTTCTTCTTCGAGGATCTCCGTGATTCTCACTAATGAGATCCACTTCCTGCTTCACAGGCACCGGAGACCTAGTTGTCAGCAGTTTCCAGGCAGATTACCTGGAATAAACTAGAATGGGGAGAGCTCCGCCCCGTGAAAAGCGCGGGCTTACAGTCTCGCCATAACGGGGCTGCATAAAAGGAGGGAGGAGCCCTCGCCGCCTCAGTTCCTTCCAACCGCGTCGCGTTTGGAAGACCTTCAGTACTTGTCAGTCTGTTTTCCAAAGATCTGAGTAGAAGCTGAGTGCCGTGCCTAGCCCGTGGGGTTCGCCCGCGGACTTACCTTCCCTCCTGGAAGGCGCACTGGAGCATGCCCAGACTACCGGGATTTAAGTGCTGTCGCTTCCACCCTGCCATGCTTTCGGTAAGCGATCAGCACGACCTATGCTTGGCCTGCTTAGGAGAAGCGCATAATACAAGCACCTGCCGCTTCTGTACTGTTCCCTTGTCCAGGGCAAGACGAGTGAGAGCTCTCCGCCTCCGGGACATATTAACTAAACAGGCATTGCAAGGTGGAGAAGAGGGGCCTCTCAGGCTCCCCACCAGGCACTCACCAATGTAAAAAATGGATTCTGCTCCAACAGCGCCGACGGACGTACCGGTCCTGCCCTGTACCGCTACCGGTCCTTCCCTCAGTTCCAGCTGGAACCAGGGACACCTCTCACTCCTGCACGTTTTCTAAGAAAGACAGTCGCCACAAGCAAGGAGACGAGCGGAAAAGGAAGCACAAAAAGAAAACCAGCGCTACCGCGACTTCCCCGTGGATGCTCGTTGTGGAGACGGTACCGCTGTGTGAGGAAGTGCATTCTCAGGATCCAGCGGTACCGGTATCCATTGAAACGGAGCAGACATCACCGATTCAGATATCTATTGAAGGAGCTCAGTCTCCACCGGTACGGTCTGAGCACCAGCACCTCTCCCGCTCGCCCCGGCTGACTCTGGCCCAGCGGCAGCAGCGATCACAGCTCTGCGTGCTCAGCCAGACATACCAGATCAGCACACAGATCTCCCAGATGAATGAGGTCCATCCATAGATCCCCGTTGCATTCGAGGCACGACGGCGGTGAGCGTGATTCACCATCAAGAGCTTCGTGGAGGTACCGTAGACAGTGCCGAGAACTCTCATCTTGCTCATGCTGCTCTCCACGCTATACCTCCCGGTACCGCTCACATCATTATGATGAGTACCGCCGGTACCGATCTCCGTCCCACAGCCACTCTCCCTATTCTGTCCACAGGGATCTTCGCGCACTAGAGCTTGCCTCTCTACCAGTGCATGAAGCTTCGCGCTATGTGCCCCCGATGCCTCCCAGAGACCCACCCATGGCTACGGTCTCTCGGCTGCCTTAGGACACGGCAACTGTTGTGGCAAGCTTCCCCACAATGGGCATTCAGACAGGACCGGCTCCGACGGTATCGTCGGTACCAATGAGGTCTCACTTGGCACAGGAAGACAGGTCAGTTCAACCTACAAGAACCGCCCTTTTGAACTCGATGCTTGGGCATCTCCCTCAGCACCTTCTGGAAGTAGACCTCCACCTCTCGCAGAATTCTTCGGGAGCTTCTATAACTTCATCACCCTCATTTCAGGACAATGTGGAGGAGGAAAAGACCATCTCCCCTCCCCCAGTGGATTCGGCCTCGGACCCGAACCTTACCTTGTCCACAGAGGGATACCAAAGCCTTTCAGGCTATGTTGAAGAGGTTAACTTTTGCTCTCTCCAACCTACCCACCAAGGTCTTAAAAAGACTCAATCTGGCCCCGTTTTTGGCATTCTCGCTTCTGGGGAGCTAGGGCATGTCATGCTGCAAGTGCTGGAGCAGCTTATGGAGCCATCGCTGGCAGTGTGGGCCAAACCTTCCTCAGCCCGCCCCCCCCCAACTAGCAAATTAGCAGACTCCCTGTATGCTATCCCTAAGGAGGGTGCTCCAATCTTTTATAAACCTCTGACCCCGAACTCTCTAGCTGCTGCCTCCACTAAATCTCAGGCAGGAGGAGTCCACATGTCTCCAGCTGACAGGGAGGGGAGATACCTGGCTGTGTTAGGCAGAAAAATATTTTCTTCTGAAACCCTCTTGTTCCAAGCCACCAACTATCCCTCAGCCATGTGTGGCTATCAACACTGGCTCGGGGCACAACTTTCCAAGGCAACTGAACCTACCCAGATCGCAACCCTACAAAGAGAAGGCATGCTCATTGCACAGTTCCAACTATCTGCAAACATGCACATAGTGGATTGCAACATCAGGGGCATCACCTCCTCTATTTGCCTTAGAAGGCATGCATGGCTCCGCTCCACTGCCCTAACCCCTGATAATAAAACCCATATCGAGGGCCTCCCTTTCGATACCAAGGGCCTCTTTGCTGCCTTCACAGATGAAGCCTCAAACGAATAAAAGAGACCTGCCAAACAGCCAGGTCCGTGGGGGTAATCCGTACAGTTAAGAGGAAATTCTATCCATCAACTGCCCCCTATACTTACCAACCCCGCCATAAGTCCTCCTACCAATTCTACCAGGGCAGACGTTCCCAGCAATACCAACAACAATCTTCCGCCAACCAACCCCAAAGGAGGTTCCCCAAACAAGGGGGACAGGGCCGAACATCCTCTAACTCCTCATCGGGACAGCCCCCCAAGCAACTCTTTTAACCCTGCTGAGGTCAAGAGAGGAGAGGTACCTGCCCTCTCGCCATTCCTCCACAGATTGCGGCCCTTTTTCGACACCTGGGCATTGATTACCTCTGATCATTGGGTCAGGGATATAATTCTACAAGGATACGCCATTCAATTCTCAACCTTACCACCCAATTCCCCTCCCCATCCCCGGGTCCTTTGGGACTTCCCCCCCCCCACACCTCAAATACTTCTGGAGGTAGACAAGCTTTTAGCTAAGGGCGCAGTAGAACACGTCCCCTTAGCAGAGCGTAATCGCCTAATCAGGGGTTTTACTCCCCAACTATTTTCTCATTCCTAAGAAGCATGGCGGAATTAGACCTAGCCTAGATCTAAGAAATCTCAACCGCTACATCAAATGGTTCAGATTCCGTATGACATCCCTGCCTATCATACTCCTGGGCCTTCGGCAGGGAGATTGGCTATCCTCTCTTGACCTCCAAGATGCTTATTTCCACATTTCTGTTATTCCTTCTCACAGAAAATACTTACGCTTTGTTGTAGGAGACAATCTCCAATACACGGTGCTCCCATTTGGACTCTTCAGAGCCCCAAGAGTTCACGAAGTGCATGGCAGTAGTCGCCGCCCACCTAAGGACAGACATAAGGGTGTTTCCCTATCTCGACGACTGGTTGCTTGTGGCCAACACCAGACTCCGTCTTTGCCAGCACAGACAACACACCTTCGATCTTCTCCGAAGCCTGGGCCTTCTAGTCAATCTACAGAAGTCCCACTTAAACCCCACCCAGCACCTTCAGTTTATTGGCACTATTTTGGACACATCCCAGGCATGAGCCTTTCTACCACAAGACCGATTCCTCAAGATACGGTCAATTATACACCATTTCCCGCACCGACCTACCAGAACGATCCACTTCTTCCTATGTCTGCAAGGGTTCCTAGCAGCCACCACCGCGGTGACTCGGCATGCCAGACTCCGCATGCGCCCCCTCCAGCATTGGCTCAAGATTGTCTACTCCCCATCTACCCATCCACTCTACAGAAACATTTCCATTTCACCCAACGTCTACCAGACCCTTCTATGGTGGATGGAACCCTCCAATGTCCTCCTAGGAGTTCCCTTTGAGCCCCAGCAGATGCAGATGACTCTCACAACAGACACACCACCTACAGACTGGGGGGCGCACATGAACCATCTCATAGTCTCTGGCCTCTGGACCCCCGACGAAAGGGCGCTGCGCATCAACATGCTAGAGCTCCGCACCATATGATGGGCTCTAAAAGCCTTTCTCTCATACATCAAGGGGAGAAATGTCCTCATCACCAGACAATACCACAGCCATGTGGTACCTGAACAAGCAAGGCGGAGCTCGCTCCACCCGTCTCTCCCTAGAGGCAGAAGCCATCTGGGAATGGAGCATTTTATACAGCATCCAAATACAGGCCATTCACCTTGCAAGCCCAGAAAATCTCCTTGTAGACCATCTCAGTCGCCAGACCGCAGACCATCACGAATGGTCCCTCAACAATTCTGTTTTAGAAAGCATCTTCGACGCTTGGGGCACTCCCCTCATCGACCTCTTTCCTTCCTCAGAAAACGCAAAGCTTCCCAGGTTCTGCAGCAGAGCGGGCAGGAACCCTGGTTCCATAGCAGACGCCTTTACGATCTCCTGGACTGGGGCCTTCCTTTATGCTTCCCCCCACTCTTCCACAGGGTGCTCAGCAAGATCAAAATAGACCACGCTCAGGTTATACTCATAGCCCCTTTCTGGCCTCGCCAACTGTGGTTTCAGACTATCAGGGAGATGTCTTCTCAGATCATACACCTGCCCAAATGCCTCGATCTGCTCTCCCATTTCCAAGGCACCATCCTGCACCACGATCTCGATAAGCTCCGCCTCTGCGCTTGGTTAATTCTTTGACATCACAACACTGGCCCTCGCCAATCGCAGACATACTTCTCAATGCTCGCCATCCATCCACCAGAGCCTGTTACGCAGCCAAATGGACGTGTTTTCTGATATGGCTCAAGAAGCAGGCCATACCCCTACCCTCCCTCAACATGACCCATTAAAGTTCACTTGGCGGCTCTGTCTTCACGCCTTCAGGTAGCCGGGATAAAGTTCTCACCCTTTAGTGAGAACTTTCTGGAAAGGCCTCGTCAACATCTCTCCCAGCCCCCCAGTGGGACCTCAACCTGGTCCTCGCTTAAACCCATGGGACCTACTTTCGAATCCATGGCATCCTGCTCTCTCAAGGACCTAACCATCAAGACTGCCTTTTTAGTAGCCATCACATCTGCTCGTAGAGTTAGCGAGCTCTCCGTGCTCAGGGCCTCTCCTCCCTACATACGTTTCTCTAAAGAGAAGGTCGCTCTCTGCACTGACCCTGCCTTCCTCCCCAAGGTTGCTACCTCATTCCATGTCAACCAGACCATTTCACTACAGATCTTCTTCCCCAGACCTCATTCTTCCGCTGCCGAGCAAGCTCTGCACACCCTTGATGTCAAGAGAGTCCTCTCTTTCTATAGAGATCGGACCAGAACCATTTGAGCTTCCGATGCACTCTTTATCTCCCAACGCCTTTCCCGTTGGATCCTCCTATGCATTCAGTGATGCTACTAGAGGGCGGGTAAGACACCTCCCATCCCGCTAAGGGCTCACTCCACAAGAGCAATTGCCACCTCGTTGGCCAGCTTACGAGGAATCCCTATTGCGGACATCTGCAAGGCCGCAACTTGGTCTTCACCTCACACCTTTACCAAACATTATTGCTTGGACATGGCGGCCAGAGCAGACACGGAAGTTGGAAGAGCAGTTCTCCAATCCCTCTTCCTCTAACCTTGACTCCCACTACCTGCAGGTAGGTGACAACTGCTATTCACTCTTCCATTAGTGAGAATCGCGGAGATCCTCGAAGAAGAAATGGAGGTTACTTACCAGTTACTCTGTTCTTCGAGAGAGCTCCGCGTATTATCACAACCCGCCCACTTTCCCCCCAGTCTCAGAGGTACTGGTAGATAGTCTTCCGAGACGGGTTGGAAGGAACTGAGGCGGCGAGGACTCCTCCCTCCTTTTATGCAGCCCCATTATTGCGAGACTAAGCCTGTGCTTTTCATGGGGGGGGAAGAGGGGGCGGAGCCCTCACCATTCTAGTTTATTCCAGGTAATCTGCCTGGAAACTACTGACAACTAGGTCTCCGGTGCCTGCGAAGCAGGAAGTGTATCCCATTAGTGAGAATACACGGAGCTCTCTAGAAGAACAGAGTTGCTGGTAAGTAACCTCCGTTTCCGTTTCTCCCTTGGGTTCCCTGTTTGGCACTCCTAGTTTGAGGTTTTCCAGAGGGATCATATAGATAAAAGATAGACATCCATAATGTTTACAAATGAGATGGAGGTTATTTTGTGAAATGATAACGCAATAATGTTTCACTCAAGTTTACCTCATGTGTCTTAGTTTCTCTTACACTGCAAGATACTTAGGATTGTCCACTCAAAACCTTTCACCTAATGCAGAATAACTGCCCAATTAATCTGGGTACAGGCCACTGAGTGTATACCATCTATAGAAGTCTATCCTTTCTTCCTGTATGATTTAGGATCCATTCAAAATTTCTATACCACCACTTATCCAGATGCCCTCTTGTCCTACTTCCCATTAGTTATATATGATTAGTTTGGAGACTCCCTAGCAAGACACTTCCTAAGCTTGAGCACTTCATTACTAGTAATAGATTTCCTTGCCACAAGTCACCTGTTCTGGAATTCCATGTTCTGGAGCCTAAGGTTAGTAACTCAAAAGGTCCTTTCATTTTGTCTACCATTTGGTTCTCAAAAAAGCAAATTCGTCTTTCTGATCTTTAATTCCAGCTCTCATAGAAGTAGATGTTTGCCAAGAAATTAAATAAACTTATCATGCTGAGACGTACTCCATATTTTTCTGACAAGCAGCAACTAAACTGGTTCTTGGCCATGGTTGTCCTTCTAACCTTTCGTTGTCAGTACATGCACTTTATTTGTCTTTATAGTTTGTCCAGCCTCTTCAACACTCAGATGACAAACTCGGTGGTTATTTAACTCTTATGTTCCCTGTAGCTTTCTCTTTCTCTTGGTGATTGGAACAGCCTATTTAGAAGCTCAAGGAATTTGGGAGCCATTCAGAAGGCGCCTGTCCTTTGAGGCATCCAGTCCTCCCTTTGATTTGGGGAGGCCCTTTGATCTCAGGAGAATAGTTGGAATTTCATCTGACGGAAAGTAAGTCCATGACTTTGACAACTTTATATAGCAGTTTCTCCCCAGCACAAGAGATGACCTTACTAGCACAATAATTTTATAACCTCACAATTTACTCAAGGGAATCCTAACAGTGGGTGAGGGAAGGAGACAATATAGCTCTTGTAAAAGTGAAAAGAGCTTACATATAGTTCCTGCTAGATTTGAATAGCCAGAAGTACAAAATACACAAGAACCAGGGCAAACAGTCTCTCTGGGGATTTTAATGAAAGGAAGCTTACTATTTTCATGTTCCTCCTTACAGGTAGGTTCTGGAATGGCATATGTAATGATCCCAGTGCATAGTTGATAGTCACCATTACAGACTGGCCAGATGAATTTCATTGACTTTTTTATTTCTTGATAATTGGAAGATAGTACATCTTGTCATTTAATGTAATTAGGTTTTCTCCAATGTGGAGGAATTACCATTTTTAGGTTATATTAAAATCAATTTGTTCTTCTTCCAGCTTGAATACACTTGGATCAGATGCGAATCATGGCTCCTCCTCCAGAGGAATCTATGGAGCAGGTGGTTCTGCAACACGATCCAATGCAGGAAGTCATAAGCAATGCACCTCAGCGGCACATCTGCACAGCAATAGAAATTCAGCTGATGTTGAAAGCTTGAAATTTAAAAACAGTTCAAATGTTACTAGCAGGACTATGCAGGCAGTTTCTACCACATCTTCTAACAGAGCAGGGACCCTTATCCTGGATTCAAGTGCCACAATTCAGAATCACACAGTGAGCAGGAAGTCCAGAGGGGCAAAGCAGAACCAGCAAACAAATCAGCAACATGCTCCTGTCCTGCTAGAACAGCAATCGCCACAGCCACCAACTGTGCCTCTGCAGCAAGAGCAACAGATGGAAAGCTCCTTGACGCAGTCATCACACCCTCACCCTCCACATCCAGAATGTGCCAGCACCTCAAGGCACAGCTCAGAGGACTCTGATATCACTGGTCTTCTAGAAACCATGGATAAAGACTCTGATCACCCAGAATCCCCATCCCCAGATGTGTTTACAGAGCAGCCCCCATCTCCAGTAGCAAAAAGCAAAGGTAACAAAAGGGGTGGGGAGGCATTCAAATTTCTACCCCGCTCTTCCCCTAAGGGTCAGGGCGGCTTATACAAGAAAAACACACAGCCTAAAAATACAATAAAGCTCAGTTTAAAAGCCTCATTTAAAAAAAAACCCCACCCTCAGCCCTAAATCCCCCACCTCAACCCCTAACTGTACCTACCAAATGCTTTGCTAAAGAGAAATGTTTCACACTGCCTTTGTAAAATGCTCGGGCTCTGACAGGCCTCCAAAAGAAGGGAGTTCCATGCTCTCCTGGATGTTCTGGAGCACCACTGGTACGGCTTGTTCAGCCTTCACGTCTGGGGGGCTGCCTTTAAATGGATGGCCACCCAGGAGTGAGGTGAGGCAGAGGCATCGGTGTTGTCTATGTGGAAACATCCATTGTGTGTTGAAATGTCAAGAACGTGTCATATTGGATTTTTAAATGGCATATTGGGGGGGGGGGGTTACATTAAAAACCCACTTTTAAGGAATTGATAAGTAATTACTTGAATGAGCAGTCAGTTTTTGAGGATGTCCTTGTCCAGAACATTTCCTAAAAAGCCATTTCAGTGATCTTGGCCACTTCAGTATCAACTTAACTGTTTCAGTGGCTGAAAATTCAAATTACATCATCGTGTTTGGGGTTTTAAAAATAATTTTAAGCAATGTATTTTGTGAAGTAATGTAAACATCACATCTACATGTGGAGATAGAATGACAAAAGTGTTATAAAACCACATGTAATATTGCCTCAGTTCAAGCATTGTTTAACCAGGTAAATTGCCATCCTGTTTTTTCATTATTATAGCCCAATAACAGAGTTGCTACATACACAGTGGTACAAACTGATTTTGAATAAGCTGTATCGGGATAGTATCTATAAGGGGCTAGTGGAACTGTGTATTACAAATAATTGAGTATTTCATCTGTACAAAGGAATTGTTTCCTGACAATAGCAATTTCCAGCAGTTTAGGTAGTTGAAGGTCATCTTAAATTTTAGGTTTTAAGTAACTCCTTTAAAAGTGCCAAATCTTACCTATTCATTTTTCTAAAAAAATTCAAGCACCAGGTGCTGGGCAATCAATCAATGTCTGCCTCTGTCCAAAGAATCCTAACATTGCAGACAACCATAATGAATCACTAGGACAAATCCTTTTTTTCTTTTTTTTGTCCTCTCCTGTTTTCTTAAAACACTAGAAAGCATGAACTTATCTGTATGTGTGGTGTTCTCTTCGGAGTTGGTGCTTCTATCTCGTTTTGCACGGTGGAAAGACAGAACTGACCAGTTAAGTCCCTACTCGCTCAGCAGTAGGAAGGATGATTGCCAGCCACTGCTAGCAGGAGGGACATGCCCCTGCACCAGCTCCCCAGTCTGTTCTTGCCTTGTGAGAGAGTAGGGAGTTGTTTTAGGCTATCGGTTTTTATTTTCACTTTTTGTTCTGGGGGGGCAAGCCTTCCTCACCATCCCCTCCTTCTGAGGAAGGCAGGGCTCTGAGCTTTGTGGCAGGCAAAACCTTCCCCTGGTTTTGTCCCTCCCTCTCCCCCACTTTTTAGTCTCCTTAACAGGGGCCCCAGTTACAGGGGAGGGGAGTATTGGCTTTGCGGGCTTCTCCTCTCTCTTTGGGGGCTTCTTCTCTCTCTATTACTTACAAGTAGGGCTGGCTTTAGAATTTTGAGGGCCACTGTTTCTCCTCCCCCCAACTGGGGCACCTTCTATGGGACCCTGAAGTCATGTTTGGGGCCCTGCTGGGATGGAGTGGGGCCCCCACGCCCTGCCCTGGTGCAAACAGGCCACGGCAGGGCTTGGGGCAATCACTCCAGGTCGCCCTGTGGCAAGGCCAGCCCTGCTTACAAGTACTCAAATAATTAAAAGTGTTGAATTTGAGGGGGAACCAAAGAGAAATAAAATGGTAAATTGTAACCAGCCTCTGCGCTGTTTTGTGTGAATTTTTCCTAGATGTCTGGGTGCCCATGACCATTCCAGCTACTTCTCATAGCCTCTCTGGAATTTTATTTATTATAAAAAAATGTAATATAAAATTTGTATGCTGCCCCTCCTGCTAAAAACATCTCGGGGTGGCTAACATATTAAAAAACAACAATACAATTTTAAAACCCACAGTAAAACAAATTTACCTACCCCAACCCACCCAGCCCATCTTCCTCGAAAAAGGCATGGCGGAACAGCCAGGTTTTATATTGTCTATGGAAAGAGGGAGGGAGGGAGGTGGTCAGACGGACCTCCGGCGGGAGGGAGTTCCACAGCCGCGACACAGCCACAGAGAACGCGCTCCGCAAGGTCGACACCCGGGGGACCTCGAGGAGGGCGCCACCAGCCGACCTCAGGAGCCGATCCAGGATCCAGAGGGTGAGGCAGTCCTGCGGATAGGCTGAGCCCAGGCCATTTAGGGCTTTAAAGGTCAACACGTTGAATTGGGCCTGGAAGACTATCAGCAGCCAGTGCAGAGAGTGAAGCACCGGTGTAATGTGCTCGTGTCGGCCCATCCCCGTTAGGAGACGAGCCGCCGCGTTCTGCACCAGCACCAAGGGTAGCCCCACGTAGAGTGCGTTACAGTAGTTCAGTCTCGAGGTAATAAAAGCATGACCAATCGTAGCCAGATCAGAGTCCAAGACGTATGGCTGAAGCCAACACACCAGATGTAATTGGCGAAATGCCCCCTTCACCACAGCCGCCACCTGGACATCCAGGCGGAGCTGCGGGTCCAGGAGCACCCCCAGACTCCGAACCTGAAATTCCAGGGCAGGACGGACCCCATCAATGATGGGGGCCACCACTCCCCTGGCCTTCCCCACAACCATCACCCACAATCTTGTCGGGATTTAACTTCAGGTGACTTGTCCTCATCCAATCCCCCACAGCTGTCAAACACCAGGTGAGCACCGAGACGGCCGGGCCTGAGTCAAAAAAAAAAAGAGAGAGATAGCTGGGTGTCGTCAGCATATTGATGACACCGTACGCTAAACTCCCTAACAACCTCCCCCAAAGGCTGCATGTACGCATTGAACAAGAGACGGGACAGGATAGAACCCTGTGGGACTCCATATGTGAGGCCCCGGGGAGAAGATGAAAAATCACCCAGGACCACACATTGGGTTCTCCTGGCCAGGAAAGAGTGTAACCATTCAAGAACGGTCCCGCCAATCCCTGCCCGGTCCCGCAGCCAAGTCACCAACAACTCCTGATCAATGGTATCAAATGCAGCTGAAAGATCTAGCAGGGTTGAACGACCCCGGTCCAACTCACGGGAGAGGTTGTCAACCAAGGTCACAAGTGCAGTCTTCATGCCATATTCAGGATGAAAGCCAGACTGCGAGGGATTGAGAAAATTAATCCGGTCCAAATGCGCCTGCAGCTGCCAGGCCACCACCCATCCAATAACCTTCCCTAAAAAGGGAAGGTTAGAGACCAGCCGATAGCCGGCCAGGACGCCAACGTCCAATGATGGCTTCTTGAGCAGGGGCCGCACCACAGCCTCCTTGAGACAGTCCGGCACCCTGTCCTCCCTAAGGGAGGCGTTGACAATCCCCGCCAGCAACAACCCTGCTGTCTCCCGGCTGGCCTTGACCAGCCAGGATGGGCATGGATCTAGTTCACAATAAGTGGCTCGAATAGTCCCAAGAGCATCCCCCACATCTGAGGACAACACATCCCAAAATTCATCCCGCAAAACAGGACAAGACGGGGCTTCTACTGCCTCTGCCTCACCTACTGCTAAAAATGTTGCGTCAGAACTGTGGTGGGTTTGAGCAATTGTATCCTCAAAAAAGTCCACAAACAAATCACAGCGGGCATTTGATGACTCTAAATCCAGGCGGAGGGAGGCCGGACTGACCAGCCCCCTCACCACCTGGAAAAGCTCTGCTGGGCGTGACTTAGCGGATGCAATTAGGGCAGCAAAGAAAACCTTCTTTGCTGCCCGCACCACCACGGCATAGGTACGCAACCAGACTCTATGCCCCAGTCGGTCAACTTCAGGATAAATTTTGGGGTATATCTTTCCTGCTTTGACCTGTAATAAGTTAGTATATCTTTGCCTAAAATACAGAAGTTAGTCTTCTGTAGTAAAATAGTTTGATGCAAAAAGAACAATATATGTTGGAATGATTATGACTTAAGATTGTGTTCCATAGATGTTGCCTGATTTGGACACTGTAATATTGTGAATACTTTCATCCTACAGTTGTTGCAACTCAAGACCTGCAAAGTACCCCATTTGTCTATTAAGATACTCTATTTTTCATAGTGATTGTCCTCTACATCTAGCCTTACGTGTTTTCTTAAAATAATAGTATTGAAACATCCTTTCAGTCAAACTGTAGTCAAAAGAGCACACAGGCACATGTGCCCTGTATCTGTAGAAAGCTGATATTGGTGGAATTCAAGGACATGAGTATAATAGAGTATTAGTATTTACCAAAATTCTTTAGGTTTGATACCACTAATATAGGCCCAGTGGTGTAAAGTGATATAAAATTTCTCATTTTTAAACTTTGTATGATAGAGAAAAAAATGTTAAAAAAGGAAAAGTCAAGACAAATAGTCCTTGACTGAGGAGCTGCAGCTGTCTGGGGGACTAGGAGGGGTTAGTGGTGAAGGGTTGTTTTTTCAGTACCTTAAGTGGTAGAAAAATACTTCTGGTTACAGATCGGAGCTGCCTTTATTTCCCCAGGGAAAGGGAAACCGTTTCAACGCAAATCTAAACCACAGAAGAAGCAGGAAGAAAAGGAGAGAAGAGGAAAAGGGAAGCAACAGGAGGATGAACTGAAAGATTCTTTGGCAGATGATGACAGTTCTTCAACAACCACAGAAACCTCCAACCCAGATACAGAACCACTTCTGAAGGAGGTACAAAAATAAGTGAAGAAAGAGGTCTGGGTGCTTTGTTTCGCCTGGATAAAAAAGCAGTTGGCGTATGGCTTGGCAAAGCCCTCTTTATAGAGAGGAACAGCTCTGTATACAGTGTTCACTGACATTCAGGAATGGTGTTAATAAGCAGCCTATTTTCAAATCACTGTCTACAAAGTGGCAAGAGTGCTACTTTACAGGGGAAGGGTTAGCAGAATCCTGTATCACATTTTGTTGACTTATCCAACTGTGGCCTAGTCTCGTAACACTATTGCATCATTACTATCCTGGCCAGACTGATGTGTATCAATGCATGGTGAAAGCAAAATTAAAGTCAGTGAGAAGAGTGAACAGATGAAGCGGTTAATTTGCAGCTGGAATAATGATGCTGTTTGAAAACTTTAATAGGCAACTAATAGTTGTTAGACGTTCTTTGGTTTTGCTTTACAATGTTGTAAAATGAGAAACATCTTGAATAGTAAAAATGATTGAACTTGTTTAAAGAACGGAAGGAAGTCTGTTGAATACAGAACCTTTCCTTTCAAGTTCATATGTTGAATTCATTCCCGCTCCAGTGACTGTTGCCATCCTCTGATCTGGTGCCTCTTGGTCTATAGAATCTTAGAGTTCGAAGGTACCTCGGAGGTCATCTAGTCCAACCCCCTGCTATGTGTAGGAAATCTGCAGCTACAGCATCCCTGACAGATGGCGGTCCAGCCTCTGTTTGAAAACCTCCAGCGAAGGAGAGACCACCACCTCCCTAGGCCGTGTCTGTTCTACTGTCAAACAGCTCTTATCAATTGAAAGTTCTTCCTAATGTTTAGCCGAAATCTGCTTTCTTGTAATTTATACCCATTGGTTCTAGTCTTGCCCTCAGGAGCAACCAAGAACAAGTCTGCTCCGTCTTCTACGTGACAGCCCTTCAGATATTTGAAGACGGCTATCATGTCTTCCTTTAGTCTTCTCTTCTCCAGGCTACACATACCGACCTCCAACCTTTCCTCATAGGACTTGGTTTCCAGACCCCTGACTGTCTTTGTTGTTCTCTTCTGAACCTGTTCCAATTTGTCAATGTCCTTCTTAAAATGTGGTGCCCAGAACTGGACACAGTACTCCAGATGAGGTCTGACCAGTGCAGAATAGAGTGGAACTACTAATTCTCGTGACCTAGACACTATGCTTCTGTTAATGCAGCCTAAAATTGCATTAGACTTCTTAGTAAAGTAATATTTATTAACAGTCATTGACCAAAAAGTCTTGTTAGCAGCTGCATCACATTGCTGACTCATGTTCACCTTGTGATCAACTACAGCCCCTAGACCATTTTCACATGTACTGCTGCCAAGCCAGGTTACCATCCAGCCAATATTTGTGCATTTGGCCTTTTCTTACCTAAATGCAAAACTTCACATTTATCTCTGTTGAATTTCATTTTGTTAGTTTTGGCCCAGCTTTCCTTCTTGTCAAGATCATTTTGAATCTTGTTCTGTCTTCTAAGGTGTTAGCTATCCCTCCCAGTTTTGTGTCACCTGCAAAATGTACTCTTTCATCCAAGTCATCAATAAAAGACGTTGAACTGTCCATTTCTGAGAAGACTTGACAAGGAGTCTTAGCTGTCCTAAAACCCCTTGAATAATACATTGGAGCAGCATGTTTACATTTGTACTGCTGAACTCCATGCTAGGCCAGATTTGCAGATACAGGGTGTTTTAAAAGGAGATGCTACCACATGTGGCCACGCAGGAGCCACTTGTCTGAAGGTGGAATGAGGGGGGGACTGCGTGCTCCCATGAGCCACGCTGCACCCACCACAGAGCACTGCCAAGAGATCCAGAGTGCGCCGTGTGGGGCAAGCCAAAAAAAATGTGTGGCAACAGGTGCCCCCTCATCCCCTATCTGTATAAACTGGGGTGGTCAGCTACACCCGCAGACTGGTCTGCCGCTCATAGGCACTGGGTGGGGGGG
>QEPC01009397.1:612033-662523 GCA_003113815.1 Sphenodon punctatus | reverse complement strand
TGGTTACTATGTGGGTGTGGATGAGTGGTGATGTGTGTGTGCAGCTGTGTGCATGCCCCATCCATGCACTGACGCACCCACGGATTCCCCACCCAGCGGAGCCATGTAAACATATCATGTGAGGAGCCACTCGAAGAAGAACAGAAGGTTGCTACCTTGCAAACCAGGTTCTTTGAGATGGCTCCGAACATTCTCACAAATACCCACCCTTCCAGCCCCGCATGGAATTCTTTTCTTATATTTCTAGAAAGGGTTGAAAGGAACTGTCATTCAGAGGGGGAGGGTTCTTTTTATACCAGAGGCGCTCGAGACCATCATGTGGTCTATTATTTGAACAGGGTGAGTGCGCACAACTCAGTTGTGAGAATGTTGGGAGCCATCTCAAAGAACCTTCTTTACGAGGTAGCAACCTTCTGATCAGCACGTGGGGAGGAGCTGTTTGTAAACAGCCTTATCGCCCAGCCCGATCCAGTGTCCCCGCTGCTGCTGCTGCCGCCGCAGCTGCAGCACTACTAGAAGGCAGAGGCAGGTGAGGGATGGGGTCTGGAGCCAGGGACGGGAGGAAGAATCACTTTCTGGGGGAGAAGCTGGATGCAGCCTGCTGCCCAGCCAGGCAAGTGCGGGGCCCCAGCTGGTGGCGGGGCCGTGTGCGGCCGCACATGTGGCACATGCATGGGGCCGGCCCTGTGTGCAAGGTTGGATGGAAGTCTTAATTTTCAATTTCCATGCTTTTTAGAGTATGTTTGAATTCAACTTTTTCCATTAATTTGAGAGTTTTTGTTTTTAAATTTGTGCAAGCCGTAACTATTTTCTTAAAATGGAGGTTTGTGGTTGATAAATTGTATCTAGAACTGGTCTGAAGGTTTTGGTTACAATAATGCAGTTCCGGTATTATCTTTCTAAATCATGAAGAAACATTGGTCTTTCCTAATTTTTTACTTTGTCAGTGTCAGATTTAGAAAGGCTTATATTCGGTATGTCAGTACATGGAATCCAAAGCAACACTTAACAGGGCGTGTGTGACTGCAGAGGGCTTAATGAGTGAAATGTTTCCAAATTCTTAATATTAAACAAAACCTTCAACATAGTGTGTAAACACTGACTTGAAACAAAAATTACATTTCTCATGAAACTGCTTCCAGAAATACCGAGTGAACGAGGGTCAATGAGATCCTCAGGCCAGCTATTGATAACTAGAATACTGGCAAGTTGTTCGAGGAGAGAAATTTTTACAAAGCTACAGGATTAAAAGACCTGGCTGGCTCCATCATAATCATTCCCCCACCTGATATATTAACAAGCTGGTAAGCACTGTTGAGTAGTAACGTCGTCATTGCTAAGTATTCCATCCCACTTGATGCCTAATACACACCAGTAGAGCAAACTCTGAAGTTATTTAAAGCACATCCTTTGTATATGTGTAGACTTGTCTTAGTTCCAACAGGATGGAGTGTTTTCTGTCTCCATAGCCAACAGTGCCTACAAAGCCAATGCAATTCAAACACTGAGTAAAAACAGTGTTAGAACTCATCGCTATAAAGAGAAGGGTGCTTGCTAGATATGTGTGGCCTCCTTACTCTGCAGCTGCACAACTGCCCCTCCCCTATTTAATACTACCTTGTCTGTGACCCCTTGCTGGTTAAGTGCTCTGTCAGTTCATAAGCTGACCACTTCTTCACTTGTCCTGCCTCAATGCTAGTACTTGGTTTGGTCTGCCTCGCCATGTGACTGTGTTTGTGAGTTGTATTCCTGCATTTGTTGTTTTACCTTATTGGTTTTAGTTCCTTAGTTTTCCTCCTCCCCCCTCACCCCCCAGTTTCCTGAGAGTTGTATACCTGCCTCCCTGCACCTCCGTCCTTTAGTCTACTTGGTGTTTGTCTTTTCCTTCACCATTGCTGGTGTCTTGTTCAGCCTTTGCTTAGTTTTCCTCTTGTAATGCTATGCCCTGTTATGTAACCTTCCTCCCCTTTGTTCCTTACTGGGGTTGCACTCCCTTCTGCCTCCATGCCATTATGGCAGTCTCGGTGCTCACCAGGTGTTTGTCAGCTGTGGGGGACTGGATGAGGGTGAGCCGCCTGAAGTTGAATCCTGACAAGATGGAGGTGATGGTTGTGGGAAAAGCTGGGGGGAGTGATGGCCCCCGTCCTCCCCTGGTACCTCAGGTCTGGAAGTGTTCCTAGACCCTCAACTCTGCTTGGATGTCCAGGTGGTGGCTGTGGCGAAGGGTGCATTTCGCCAATTACATCTGGTGTGACGGCTCAAGCCGTATGTCTCTCTGACACGGACCTTGCCGTGATCATCCATGTTTTTTATTACCTTGAGACTAGACTACTGTAACGCACTCTACGTGGGCCTATCTCTGGTGACGGTCTGGAGACCGCAGCTGGTGCAGAATGCGGTTGCTCATTTCCTTAGGGGGACGAGTCGTCGCAAGCACATTACTCCGGTGCTCCGTTCTCTGCACTGGCTGCCGATGGTCTTCCGGGCCCAATTCAGGGTGTTGGTTCTGACCTTTAAAGCCCTGAACAGCCTGGGCCCACTTATCTGCAGGACCACCTCACCCCCCAGGTCCTGGATCGTCCTTTGCGTTCATCCGGAGGTGCCCTCCTTGAGATTCTCAAGGTATCCTGGGTGTCGACTATGAGGAGGGCATTCTTGGTGGCCGCACCACGGTTGTGGAACGCTATCCTGTTGGAGGTCCACTTGGCCTTAGACCTCCCCTCTTCCCATAGCCAGTGTAAGACCTGGCTGTTCCACCAGGCCTTTGATGAGGGAGATGGGTGGTGGGGTTGGGTTAGGGTTGGAATTTTTTCTGCCTGGATTATTTTAATGTGTTATATTTGGGGATTGTATGTGTGTTTATGAAGTTGTTAGCTGCCCCAAGATGCGCAAGCAGGAGGGGATGGCATAAAAATGTGAAGAAGTAATAATAATAATAATCGTACCTGGTTCCTTTTTGTACTCCTCGTTCCCTCCTTGGTTTGCCTATCCTTCTTGTCCTTTCTTTCTGGGCCAATGACAGACCGAACACAATCCCTGTGAGTGTCGGTTTTGCCCTTGAGGGTACTAACCATTGATCACCCTGAGGGAACTTATATTAATGTACTCATGCCTTTCCTGAATAATATCCAGCTGTGGTCTTTGTATCCCCTGGTACTATTCTCTGGATTCCTTTCTCTTGCCCTCTGGCCCCCTCTACTGACCCTTTATCCTCGTATACCTAACAAACAGATGTGTGGACAGCATGGTGACTCTCCAGGACAGGAAACAGCGGCCATGAACCACCACTCCCTTCCCCCAGGTCCAGGCACCGAACTAACATTCCCGCAGACAGAGAGCTCTCCCGCTGTCTGTCTGCCCTGCATAGGGTGGGGAGCTCAACAAATGCGCATACAGCCGGCCTCGCTCCCAGTGCCCCACCCCCTG
Source organism: Sphenodon punctatus (assembly GCA_003113815.1). Lineage (NCBI taxonomy): Eukaryota > Metazoa > Chordata > Lepidosauria > Sphenodontia > Sphenodontidae > Sphenodon > Sphenodon punctatus. The sequence goes on along the minus strand of QEPC01009397.1, from coordinate 659,097 downwards.
CATGGTGACCAGGGCGATGTGGGGACAGCGGGGCCAAACAAGCATGCTAGCCCATGTTGTCGGCCCTTGACCCAGTCTGCATCCTCTGAGATTTTCAGAGGACACAGCCCAGACTTAGCCACCTACCCACTCTGGGGCAGTCCCAGGCCAACATCTGGCAGTGTGGGAACACATGTGAGTGAGTCCTGGGCCAATGTGGGCCCACGTCACGTTCGTTTTTACACACTGTGACTCTGGCAAATAGCCAATAAATCAATTTTCATCAGCATGACGACTGCTTCCCTGCACTGACATTCACCAACACTGTTGGTGGTGTATGTTTAAAGCAATATTTTCTTTTTAGAAGTCTTCAGCAAACTTGGACTCTCACGATCGGCGTATGGGCAAGATGCGCAACGAAACTGGAGTGAGTTTAGTAATGTTCCCGCATCCATCTGGGACTCGTCAGCTGCAGATCCTGTACCCTCCTGGCCAACAAGTTCAGGATCCCCAACTCGCACAACTTCTGTAAGTACGCTTGTTTTTATAATATTGCATTAATCAGTCGTGGCCTTCCACTCCATAAAAATTCTGTAACTGTTAAAAACCATTTTTTAAACTGATGGATGCTGCTGAAAGCTGCAGTCTGGATTTGTAACACTGCTGATGGCTGCAGGGGAGAAGACACTTGGAAATGTGGTATGTTTCTGCTTTATGTAGTTGGGGTGAAGTGACTGAATGAAGAGCGAGTCAAAACAGATGATGGTAAAAGAGAATTTGGCACTTACCTCGTGAATTCTCTTTCTATCAAGATACCGGACAGTCTTCACTTTGGGGTCATTCTCCCATCTCACCAGCAGGAGGCAGAAATACTGTTTTCTGGCACATGCGCAGTGGAACGATCCTCTCTGCCACTCCAGTAAATCCGAAAGGCGAAGAACCATCTGTAGAACGATACTACAGGCTAATCTAAACCAAATTCCAATGGAATAACTGAACCAGTTAACTGATTGAGAAAAAACCTCCACTCTTTTACCTAAAAGCAATATATTGACACAGTCCACAAGACCGTCCTCTGGATGTGTTTCCTGGTTGCTGTTTGCAAAGAGGGTGGGTCAGAGGACTGTCCTGTATCGTCAATAGAAAGAGAATTCACGAGGCAAGTGCCAAATTCTCTTTTCTCCACTAGGATACCGGACCGTCCTCACTTTGGGGATGTACCAAAGCGGTAATACTACCAGTAAAGGGAGGGTGCAAAGTGAATTAGTCTAAAACTGCTTGCAAGACCCTTCTTCCAAACGCAGCTTCCGCTGACTGAAAGGTGTGAATCTTATGTTGTCTCACAAAAGTGTGTAGGGAAGCCGAGGTGGCAGCCCTACACGCCTTTTCGTATGAAGCTCTTGTGTGAAATGCAGCTGAAATAGCTGCCCCACGCACAAAGTTGACCCAAATGTTTCCGGGAGGAATCTTGTTTTTAGCTTTATATGCCTGCACAATACATTGAGTGTGATCCACTTGAAAATAACTGCTTTAGAAGCCATGAGCCCTTTCCGTCCCGCCAAGTGCCTGAATTCAGAAGTCCTTTTAGGGTAAATTTTCAATGCTCTTCTGAAATCCGGGCAATGCCACTGCTTTTCCCTGGGATGTCTCGGATGAGGGCAAAATGAAGGCAGCACCAGTTCCTGAGCCTTATGAAAAACTGAATTCACTTTGGGAAGGAGTGACTGAACTAGCCTAAGTACTACTACTTCCTTCTGAAAAGTGCAAAAGTTGCGTTTGACAGAAAGAGCCCCTAACACTGACATGCGCCTAACCGAGGTCACTGCAACCAAAACAGCTACCTTAAGGGACCAGAAATGGAGATATCCTTTAGGGGTTTGAATGGGGTACTCGAAAGAGCCCCCAGGAACAGGTTAAAATTCCAGGATGGGTACCTGTGTACTACAGGGGGAGACAAACCATCTAATGTGGGTATGCCCCAGAGATTTTAAGACCTGGCTGCCCAAAATACCAAATCAAGGGCAACCACCTGCCTGGTTAATGTGCTGGGCTTTAACCATTTGTCTAATCCTGCCTGAAGAAACTCTAGAACTTCTAGGATTACATGAAGCTGTTTTCAGGAGGGGTGGGATATAAATAAATAAATATTTTGATACCATTCCCTGAAAACTCTCCAAGTAGACTGGTGCACCCTACAAGTAGACCTTCTCTGGGATGACAGAAGGGTTTTGAGCAGAATATCCCAGGTCCTTTAAGACCTGGTACTCAGTTTCCATGCTGTCTGAGTCATTTTGATCAGGTCCAAACCCTCTTATAGGATTGGGCCCTGACTCAGTAAATTTGGTAATTTTGGTAGTTTCAGCGACTCTGCTATGCTTAGTTCTATCAGATCTGAGAACCAAGGTCTCCTCAGTCAAAACGGAGTCACCATCATTACCAGCACCTGTTCCTGCGAATTTTTGCCAGTTGTCCACCCTATGAGGGACAACAGGGGAAAGGCATACACAAGTGATGTCAGCCAGTCCTGGTTGAGAGCATTCATGGTCATTGTTTTCCTTTGTCTGAACCTTGACCACCTTTTTGTTTGCTGGTGCCGCAGAGAGATATATCTGAGGCATGCCGAATCCCTTTGGTGGTAGCTGGAAGGCTTCCTGACAGAGTCCATTCTCCTGGATCTAATTAGCGTCTGCTAAGCCAATCCACCGTTAAATTGTCTGGTCCTCGAATGTGTAGTGCTTTGAGGGACTTTATTTCTGTGTCTGCCCAGTTCAACAATCTGGATGCTTCCATGTGAAGCTTTGGGCACCTGTACCTGTACTTTTAAAGTTACCTGGGGGGGGAAAGAGACAACAGCACACAGCTGTAGGGAATCCTCCAGGCAGCTTCAGCAGCCAAGCTCTCCCAGATCAGGACTACCCAGCCAAGCCCCCTCCACAAGGCTGAAACAATACGCCACATGCATTCACAGATTTTCTTACCTTTTGTAAGATAATGTAATGTAGTATTTAATTATTCTGTTATAGTATTTATTGTGTGAAGCAATATGTGTGTATGTTTTTGTATTGGAGCCATGACAGAAGCCTGTGCCTATTATTAATAAATGAATGAATGATCGCTAGGAAGTGGGAATGTCTCGTCTGCAATCTGGTCCTCCTTAAGTGGGGGGATTTCTGAGTCACTCTGGGAATTGGATCCAGAATCCCCTGCTCTAGCTTCCTCCTCTAAGAAGTCCCTTATCAGAGGAGGGCGTTTCTTTATTTCCTTTAGGTTTGTGTTTGGGGGGTTATCCCCTTTAGGAGAGGCAGCACATGTCCCCTGACTGTTCCTCTCATCCTCTGCCCTGTCTGAGGAGCTGCCTTCCTCGGCTTGTGGAGGGGGCTTGGCTGGGTAGTCCTGATCTGGACTACTCCTCTGGAGTGTCTAGCTAGCAGCTGGGAGAGGCTGGGTTTTGCGAGGTGTTTACCTTTTCCCACCATTTTAGATCTGTCTTTACTGGCAGTTTTCCTTGTTGGGCCAACTGATGTGGAGGAGGAGTGCCTCCTTTTGATTCTGGGGCATAGCCAATTCTAGGATGACATTATTCTGTCATGGGCTTCATTTAGGCCCTGGATGCTCCTCTGGGGAAGGCTTACTTGGTCCATGGGGGCCGTCCCTACATCCTGTTCCTCCTCCTCAAGTTGTAAGACCTTCTTGGAGGCTACTGGACTTCCCTGGCACCATTTCCTCTCCATGGGGACCTGGGCTGCAGTACAGGCTGAAGAGATGTGGCTGGATTGACCTCCAGGTCCCAGGCTGCAGTGTGGGTCCGGCTCGCTCCGCTGGTGGGGGAGGGGGTTTGGGGGGCGTTTTTCTGGCCAATAGTGCTTGCTGTGCGTTCCCTGCTCTGCCGGGAGGGCCCATGGCTGAGTTCCCCTGCATGGGCTCCAGCCCGCTGTCACTCTTGACCTGCCCTATCTCCTGGGCTTTCTGACTGCCTAGCTTGGTGTGTGCCTTGTTAAAGGCACCTTTTTTAGTGGTTTTCTGCTCTGTCTAATGCTCCTCTGAGGGGAGCGCCAAATTCCTGCTCCTACCAGTCTGGAGGCAGAAACGAAACTGGAGTGGGAGTGGCAGGGAGGATCGTTCCACTGTGAATGCTCCAGAAAAAAGTATTTCTGCCTCCTGCTGGTGAGATGGGAGAATGAACCCAAAGCAAGGACTGTCCAGTATCCTAGTGGAGAAAACACTCTTACACTCCTGCGGGTGCTCAGTGTTAATTGCTTTGCAAATGCTGGTGGCAGTGTATTAAGCACCTAGTATCCTTGTAAAACACTCCGTGAACTTGATACAGTCCCTGGAGTGACCGCTCAGGGCACCAAGTGGTTCTGCCACCTTCCATATCCAGATTCCCTCCTCTATCAGTTTCATTTACGAATGAGAGCAGACAAAGCATGACTAGGGTGGCCATACCTCCCCTTTAAAAAGAGGATGCTTATGAAAAATGCATGTTGCAGGGCTGCATTGGTTCCAGTGCAACCCTGCGCCATGTATTTTTCATAACAACATAAGTGCCATACTGGGTCAGACCAATGGTCCATCTAGCCCAGCATACTGTCTCCGACAGTGGCCAATCACGGTGGCTTGGGAGAAGCACCCAACAGGTCACAATGGGGGATCCATTCCCTGTTGTTTTCCCCCAGCTCCCATCATGTTCCCTGATCCTGTCTGGCTAATAGCTGCTAATAGACCTATCTTCCAGAAATCTCTTTTAAACTCAGCTATAGTACTGGCCTTACCACAGCCTCTGGCAGTAAATTCCACAACCCAATTATACACTGAGTGAAACAGTATTTTCTTTTATTTGTTTAAACTTGCCACCCATGAGTTTCATGGAGTGTCCCCTAGTTCTAGTATTAGCTGAGAGGGAAAGTAACTGCTCCTTGTTTGTTAGTTCCACATTAGTTTTATAGACCTCTATCGTATCTCTCTGTCGTCTCTTCTCCAAACTGAAGAGCCCCAACCTACCAAGCCTCTTCTCATACGGGAGCCCTTCCGTGCCCTTGATCATTTTTGTTGTTGTTCAGCTATGTCTTTTATGAGATGGGGCGACCAGAACTGCACACACTATTCGAGGTGCGGTCGCACCATTGATTTGTATGGAGGCATTACAACATCCTCAGTTTTATAAGTGTCCTCTTTTAAAGGGGAGGTTTGGCCACCCTAAGCATGACTAGTCCAAAGCCACCACAGTTTTCACAGACATATATTTTTAAAGGCCCCAGCTGTCCTAACTCTGGGGCTTGCTTTGGTGGGGTTCTTTGAGAATTAGGCTGATTAGTGGAAGAATTAAATCAGAAATTGAAGGACCCTGAATTCGGACAGCAGCTTCCATTTACACTATGCAGTCTGTCACCTAGTTCTAAACAAAAATCTTTGTTTTGTTGCTAATCCTTTAGTTCTAGCTTGCCATTTCAGTGACACTGAGAAACGATCTATCACAGCCATATAATCCATCACCTAAATTTCCAGTATAATACTTTATCGGTGATTAGTTTTCATTAGCTTCTAATAAATTACCTGAAAGGATCCGGGTCTCAATTTTTGTGGGATGACACAGAGCAACTGAAATATTAAACAAGGAATGTGAAGCCCTCGGGCTCGGAATTCAGCCTATTACTATTACTTCTGCAATATGGCCTAGTTTACAGCCCTCGGGAACAGAATAAACCTGTCAGACAGTTATACGTACAGAAACTGATCACAAGTTCAAGAGTGCTAAAGCACCTCATATGACAAGTACAATGCCCTTGGTAGTTTATAATTCAAAATGCAACTGGTAAAGGAGAATGATCAGGCTTTTTTTCTCAGCAGTTTCCCAGCTAAGAGTAGCTAGCTATAAAATGCTACTATGTAACTAAGTGAAGCACATCCACCTGCAACTTCTCAACTTCATGAATGTACTCGTCTCTCCCGATGTTCGCCTCTCCCTTTTCCCCCCCTCCCTTGTCTGTCTAGGAACCTGTCTGTCTATTGATTGTTACAGCATCAGATACACTATTGGTGCTATGTAAATAATACTTCCACAATTCTTTTTTTTTATTTCAGTCTATCCTTGGCAACCCCAGCGGCCTATGGTCTACTACTACCACGCCGTTCAGCAGTTCCATTTGGTCAAGTAATCTCAACAGCACCCTTTCTTTCACCACTCCAGCTAATACACTGCCAGGCATTGATCTCATGGGGAGTGAAAATTCTCCTCCACCTCCACCTACTGCCTCCACGGTGAGTAACTCGGCTGAAGACATGTGACAGACATACGATCCTTGGAGAATTTGGAGCCCTACAATTGGAAGGAGAAGCTCAGATCCGTGGTCTAATTCACACTATCCTCACGAAAACTGAAATTAGGCAAACAAAGGGACGTATCCAGATCAGATCATGATGCAATTGTGTAAAATGCCAATTTTTGGATCACCATTTTCCAGCTGTTGCTTTTTTCTGCCCCATCTGCCACACCGTTATGACCCAGTCATGCTTTCACCACTTGTTCCATTTTAAAGTCTCTTGCAATTATGGTAGTGTGAGATTGCTGTTAAGCTTGAAAAACTTTGGACGTGGTCACAAACTAAAACACAACAAAGACTTGGTTCAGGCTGGTTTTAAAGAAGATACCATCTCCCATTCTTTATTTAGAAAACAATCTGAATTATACAAATGTCCCAGCATGCAATGATTTTAACTACCAGGTTTGGTTTTTAATTTTTTTTCAGTATTATGCTCCAGGATCTAATTTTAAAAAGGCACCTTGTGCTAAAATTGAAGAGTATTTTTTTAAAATAAGGCTGTCTTTGTTAACAAAGGTTCTAAGGATGTAAAAACCTTACGAGCAAAAATGGCTTGAATGTAAGAGCATTTTCTTCAGACTGTATACATTTTCTGTGCTGTTTGTACATTTGTAAACCGGAATGCATTTTTAAGTTGGACTGAAATGTGCATAGCCAAGACTTGTGGAAGAAACAAGATTCCTTGTGCATTTCTTACAGACACAACCTTGAGTTGTACTTTACAATAAACCAATGCTTTTTTCAAGAACCTTCTAATGTAATTCTGTATTTCAAACTCTTCTGCAAAACTACACATATTGTTTGTGTGCTAATTTACTTATCGCTAATAACCCTGGGACAGCTTTGACCTAGCGATAGTGGACTGCTTTGTGGATTGGAACATCTTCCATCACAGGCACTTCAACAGCAGTTGAATTAGGCAGAATTCAGGTCACTATGTACCTCTGCTGCATGATACTGCATCGCATAAAACTAACTACTCAATCTCTGGTAAACATTTTTCTCTATGCCAGCTGCCGTGGTGTTCACTGCTACCCTAGACTGCTGTATTCTTTCAATTGCATTTCAGTCACCAGAGAACAGCAGCCACACTGTCAGATTTACTCTTGCACTGTGATAGTGCCCTTGTCAACCATGTGTGTATTTTGCACACAATGCTTCATCTGCAGTAGGAGCTACAAGGGCAACCAAGAAGATCTTTGGTCACTTAAATCATTTTTTATAATGCAACCAGGACCGGCATGTTTAGTGTGTGTGTGTGAATGAAACATTGATATTTAGGTTGCAAAGTTGAGGGCACAAGTTAGGAAATGGCAGCCTTAATGTTAAATCTTAATTTACTCCCCTTATTTCTCCATCGGATGCACTAAACCAATGTTGGTTTGCTTTTTAAAAAACTGAAAATCTGTCATGTCCATACAACATCCTCTTGCAATAACTAGCTTTGAACCCAAGGTCTTCAGAACTCCAGCTCACTGTTCTGTATAGTTGTTTTTTAAAGAAATCAGTTTGAATTGACTAGAGTGTTGAGGTAGAGTGCTACAGTTTGCTAGAAGATTACGGCAATGTGGCTGAGCGGAGTAAACTTTGGAGTAATGGTATTTAGAGTTCTGAGTTTTACTCTTCATCAAAAACCCCAGTAAACTTATAGGGCACATATTTTACCTTATATACATTAGGGCAGCATGACTTTCCTCAAACACAAGAGGGAGAGGGGCAAGGAAGCAGGAACTTGTTGGTAAAAATAGAATTTAAGGTCTGGACCTAATGTGTCTTTCACAGCACATGTGCTCTCCCTGAAACCCAGCTTGAAAGCATTGTGGAGATGGTCTGTCTCCTCTTACAACACCTAGGATCATCAGTGTGCTATTCTCTGCTGATAGTTCCCAATACTTTCTTAAAACCAGGCCAAGAATTAAAGTGAGCTTGGTCAGGCATTGTCTTAACATGGAAACACAAACTGTTCTGTCCTCAAGAAAACAAACAGTTCTGGTTTCTTGCATTACACATGGCAGAGATAATCAGACTTATGGCCTACATTAAAAAGGGAGCATCCTACTAGACAGCACAATGGTCTCTCTCGTTCTGCCACTCCCACTGCCAAATCCAAGCCATAATCCGCTTCCAGAGCTGAGCTGTGCTTGCACACTACATACTTTTATGTAAGCTGCTTATAACCTTAAGGGGCCATTATAGCAGCCTTGGTGCAATTCTGAGAAGCTCTGTATGTGCTCTTGTACCAGTCATTGGGAAGAGAAAATAAATCCTACCTTGCCTATCACCTTTCCACCACTGGATGATTCTCCTGACTCAGCATATGCAAAGAGCATCCTCAGTGATGGGAAGCTGGTCATGGGTAGAGCTAAGATTTTTGTCATGGCATTTTTTAAAAAAAATTAAAAAATCAGAAGTCACAATAAAAAACATAAGTCTTGGGAAAATCAAGGTTCACTTTTAATTGTATTCAATGGTTAAATAATAAAGAAGTTCAAATTAAAAGCATCTTTTAAACCACGCAATTGCTTGATTACAGCTTTCCCTCATTCTGAAAGAGCATATTATCCATTGCTAGGTTTCCCTGCTTGACGGAGCATCTGTCATCGCATAGAACATCTTTGTAGGATGAGAAGGAATGCTCGCAGTCCACGCTGTTGGCTGTGACAGACAGGCATCTTACAGCTATTTCTTTCTTTTAAAAAAAATTTTTATTGAATTTTAAATCAAAAATACAAAGTGTACTAAATGAATTTTCAATAAGTCCCATATTAAACTTAGCAGCATCACATTGGTGCTGCCCCACTTGTATAGTTTGTTCATCAAACCAAAAAATACACCCAACAGCAAGTAACTGACATACACACAAATTATAAAAGAAAAAGGGACATTTCTCTCGTGTGCTCAAACTCTAGCCGATTAAGTGTACAGCCGGGTGTCACAGTCAAATTGACTTTAGTTTAAGGGAAATGTCTGTCTATTCCATATCTATATGGTCCGTAATTAAGTTCCAGCTCGGAGTCCATGTCTCATAGAACTTTTCCAGTGTGTCATGTAGACCAGCCGAGATCCTGTCCATTGTCAAGACATGCCATAGTTTCTGAATTCAGTCTCGGATTGTCGGGCCCTCCGGTGCTTTCCATTTTTGCAAAACTGAATGGATGGCAGCAAGGATCATCACCTTTCTCCCCCTGCTGCAGACACTGTCCTCCAGCTGGGTAGTACTGCCTTGACCAGCAGGTGGCAGAAGAGTAGAAACTTTGTGCACATGCACTACTGCACCTCCGCTCCCCTCACCAGTTCATTGTTCTGCCTGAACAACCGACAGGTTGGACCTTCACAGGCTCTGGAAAGACGAGCCGGGGAAAATTGATTTCAGGACTCACGGGATTCGGGGGTGGGGGGGGCATTAACATACAACCTCCCCGCTGGGATGGTTTGCTCCCCCTTCGCCACCTCCTGCGCCGCTGCCTGGGAGGTAGGAGGAGCCCGCAGGGCCCCGCGCTCAAGCCCGGGTGCCCGATTCTGGAAGGATCGGGCTCGCTCCTCTGTGGCACAACTGTCCTCTGCCGCTGCAGTAGCACAGTTGGGGGGAAAGATCTTACCGGCCCGGCCTCCCAGGAGAAGAGAGGCAAAGCCGAGACCCCGTTCTCTCCCTCACAGCAGTGATGGGAGAACGGGCTGGATGAGAGAGAGAGAGAGGAAAGGTCACCTCAACATGGAGGTAAGAATGGCGGTTAAGGCCTCGCATCACCTCACGTCTCTTCCTCCATCCTTCCCCCCCTCCCCCCCCCCGTCCCTCTCAAAAGAGGAGGAAAAAAGCTTGTATAAGACATTGGCAGCCAGTCCTTATATTGGCAGCCCTCGCTCTCCGCCCTTCCCCCTCTTTACCTCAGCAGAGGAAAGCAGATATTGTAACCTTTTCCTTATATCGGCAGGGCTCCGCAGACGCGCCGACAAGCCCCCCTCAAAAGGCCCCCTCCCAGCCTCAGGACACTCAGGCGGACGGGCTGGCGCAGTTGAATTTAAATATGGCCAAGCTGGTTGAATCCATTTCATGGTTATGCGAGAGGCAGGGCAGGAAAAGGGCTCCCAGACCTTACCAGGCAAGGGCTCCCCTGACTAAAAAAAGGAGGAAAAAAGGAGAGAGTAGGGAGCTGCGGCCACCAGAGGACGCAAGTTCCCACCATTTAGGCTCGCCACAATCCTCACACAGCAGCTCTGAGGAGATTTGTGGGCCTTCAGTCTCTTGCATCCTGCAATCAGAGAGAGATTCTGATTCCTCTTATTCAGAGGAAGAAGGAGGAGAGTGGCAGGAGCCAGCACAACCCAATAGGGAGCAGGATAGGCATTTTCCCTTCTCATTTAGGGAAGAGTTAATGGAGCAAGTGATAAAGACCTTACAGTTGGAGGAAAAGCCCTCAAAAAATAAGGCATCCGAATCTGAGGAGGAGGATGACAGACAGCTCCTGCCATCAGCCTTGGGCAGGGATCTCGGGGTTCCCTTAGACAAGGCATTTTAAAAACTCTTGATTACAGAGTGGAAAGCCCCAACCAAAACAGCAAGACTGACTAGAGCCTCTTGTGACTTATACTGATTCTCCAGGAGGAAGGAGTACCTATTTAAGGTGGATGCAGCGGCTGCCTCCTTAGCTAGACAGACGGTGTTTCCAACAGAGGGGGACTGCTATCCGAAGGACTCTTCGGATAGGGCGTTGGAGAGCGATCTCAGGAAAACCTTTGAGGCAAACTCCACCGCTATTAGAATTAACATCCTCGCATCATACGTAGCCAGGGCATCTATGGCATGGCTACAGGAGATGCAGTCACCGACAGTGACAGAAAAGAGGGCCAAAACCTTATCAGCTAGGGTTGTTCTGGCTAACGCATTGATGACTGATGCTACTACAGATGCGCTGGCCTGGTCAGCTAGAGCAGCAGGTCTAGAAATCATGGCCAGGCGTAGGGTGTGGCTCAGGACATGGTTGGGGGATAACACAGCAAAGAACCTGCTGGTGTCTAGTCCCTATAAGGGGGACAAGCCTTTTGGGACTTGCCTTGACAAAGTCCTGGAGGAGACGAATGATAAATCTAAGAAAAAGACACTTCAGCAGCTGGGAGTGAGAGAGAAACCCTTTCGCACCCCCTATTTTCGTTTTTGAAACTCCCGGTATTCATCCTCATTCCCCTCAGGGCAGAGAAGAGGGCAGTTTCAGAACAGGGACTGGCACAGACAGAACTTTCTTTCAGGGGCCAACACCAGCGTAGACAAGAATGTGGCAGACCACAAGAGCAGTCTGGCTCGCCCTCAGCCAAGCAAGCATGACTGTCTGAGAAGGGGAGGAATAGGAAGACATCTATCAGGTTTTGTGGAAATCTGGGCAGAGTCCATATCAGACCAGTGGGTCCTCCAAGTCATCACGCAGGGATACAGATTAGAGTTCCTCTAAAGACCAAGGGGCCTTTTCATTCCCTCTCCCCTGTCAAAAAATCATCAAAAGGCATTAGCCATGTCCTCAGAGATAGGAAGATTAATCAAGGGATTAAAAGGGATGCGGCCTCTACTCTATAATTTTCCTGGTGCCAAAGAGGACAGGGGAATGGAGGGCCGTCCTGGATCTGAAGAGGCTGAACCAGTGGATCTCGCCCAAGAGATTCAAAATGGAGACGGTCTCCTCAATCTGCCAAAATCTCTACAAGGGAGATTGGCTAGCCTCACTAGACCTGAGAGAGGCTTACCTCCATATTCCTGTCTTTCCAGCCCACAGAAAATGACTGCGTTTTGCCCTCGACGACATTCATTGGCAGTACAAGGCCCTTCCCTTCAGCCTATCATCTGCGCCACGGATGTTCTCCAAGACGCTGGTGATGTTAATAGCGAATCTACGCAGGGAAGGGATACATGTGTTCCCTTACCTCGACGATCTACTGATCAAGGCACAGTCACAGGAGTCAGCATCCCAGAGTGTGGACAGGGTCATATCGTATCTCTCCCTCCACGGCTTCATGGTGAATTTTCAGGAAAGCCACCTGACTCCCTCATGCGGATTAGAACATTTGGGGGTGATCATAGACACAGCCCTAGATATCACTTGCGTTCCAGAAGAAAGGAGGGGAAAAAATTGCCGCCTTGTTCTTCTCCTTCAAGCCAGTTCCCGCTTGAGGCTGAAGACACTAGCCAGACTACTGAGGCTCATGGTCTCTTGCTCCCACCACATAGCGTGGGCCAGACACAACCTAAGGCCCTTGCAGTCCTTGCTAGCCCCTTTCCAGAGAGAGCTTACACGAGGGGCAAATCCCTGGGTCTCCCTCTCAGGGCAGTTCAAACCATTAATGTCTTGGTGGTTAGATCCAGAAAGATTCCAACAGGGGGTGCCACTCACAGAGCCCCCTCGATCGGTGGTCATCACCGATGCGAGTCTCAGGGGATAGGCGGCTCACATGGACTCTTCCTCAGTACAGGGGTTGTGGAGCCAGAGAGACCAGGAAAAATCCATAAACTTTCTGGAGCTAAAGGCGATTCGCCTAGCTCTTCTAAGGTTCGGGCCACGCCTGAAAAAATCACATGTGTTGATTTACACAGACAACACGACAGCAAGAGTCTACGTCAACCACCAGGGGGGATCCAGATCCAAACCCCTGCAAAGAGAGGCGTGTCTCCTTTTTACATGGGCTCAAGTTCACTTGGCGCCTCTGAAGGCAGTCCACATCAAGGGATCAGAGAACTCTCATGCAGACTCGCTGAGCCGGAGGGAGGTGGACCCTCACAAGTGGTCCCTCAGCAAGAGAGTCTTCAGGATGATTGTCAGGAGGTTCAGGATGCCAATCCTGGACCTCTTTGCAACAAGAGAGAACGCTCAGGTGGAGCTGTTCATAACAGGAGTAAGGGCACAAAACATTTCCCTCCGGACGCTTTAAATCAGGAATGGCCAAAGGGTCTGCTATATGCATTCCCTCCCTTCCCATTGCTTACCCGCACAATAGCAAAGATCAGGCGGGAAGGGTCCCAGATAATCATCATGGCACCATGGTGGCCGAGACGTCCGTGGTTCTCAGCTCTGATGGAGCTGGCAACCCAGAATCCATTTCGCCTGCTTTTGACTCCGGACCTTCTCTCTCAGGGGCCGGTACTCCACGAGAATCCCAGCGTATTAAATCTAACAGCTTGGAGGTTGAGCGCCTCGCGTTGCAGAACATGGGGTACTCTAATCCTGTTTTGAAAACTCTTCTACAAGCTAGGAGACCAGCGACTAGACGCTCCTATGCCGCAATGGAGGGTCTTCTCCCTATGGGTGGCGGAAAGGAATTTCGATCCCTGCACAACGACTATTCCTCAGGTATTAGAATTTCTTCAGCAGGGGCTCAACAAGGGGCTGAGGTATAACACACTGGTGAGACAAGTGTCCACGTTCAACTCAGTCCTTGGGGCGGTGTCCAGCAGTAACATAACCTCCCATAGACACGTAAAGCAGTTTCTGAAGGCAGCAAAGCACCTGTGTCTGCCCGTGATACATCGATACCCTTCTTGGGATCTTAATTTGGTGATTGACGCTCTGACAGGGCCTCCCTTTGAGCCACTCACACATGTCTCGCTGTATTGGCTATCCATCAAGGTAGTGTTTCTGTTAGCAGTCACTTCAGCTCACAGAATGTCAGAGCTGGGGGCTATCTCCATGGAAGATAACTTCTGTGTTTTCCAGAAGTAATCTGTCACATTGAGACTGGACCAGGCATTTATTCCTAAATGCAATACAGTGTTTCATAGAGCGCAGGAGATTGTCCTTCCCTCATTCTGTCCTAACCCAGTGCACCCCAGAGAGAAAAAATGGCGCACACTCAATGTAAGGCCATTAAAATTTATCGACATAGGAAAAAGGCCTTTAGAAAATCTTCAGCTTTATTTGTCAACGTAAGGCCCAGCATAGTGGGAATCAGAGCCTCAAAGACGTTAATTTCAAAGTGGATTAAACAAGCCATAGTGGAGGCATACAGGGCTAAATGCAAGCCCCCTCCTTTACAGATTTGACTCCATTCGGTGCGAGGAGTTGCAACTTCATACGCATTTAGGGACAGGGCGTCATACGCTGAGATCTGCAGGGCTGCAACATGGGCATCAGTCCATTCCTTTGTTCGGCACTACAAAATTGACACCTTTCAGTCATCAGAGGCAGCTTTTGGGAGAAGAGTCCTACAGATGGTATTGGATCCTCCAGGAACTGTTCCTTATCCTCCCTAAATGTCCTGATAGCTTGGGTATATCCCAGCCGGAGGACTGTCTGCAGCAGGGGTAGAAAAGAGAATTGGTCACCTACCTTGGTGAATTCTTTTCTTCCTCTGCTAAGCAGACAGTCCTCCGGCCCCTCCCTAGGAACAGTATAATCCTGAATGAGGGATACTTACAAAAAGATGTTCCTTTAGTTATGTTGCTGTATTCGGCTTAGGCCTCCAGTTAGGAAATTCTTCCGTCTCGGCTGTAGGTTGTTAGTTTTAAGGTTAAATTGTTCTGCACAGTTAGCCATTTAATTATAAACTGAGTTACAGGCTGCCGGTGATAAGCTTTGGAACTCACTGGTGAGAGGGGAGCGGAGGCGCAGTACGTGCATGCGCACAAAGTTACTACTCTTCTGCCACCTGCTGGTCAAGGTAGTACTACCCAGCCGGAGGACTGTCTGCTTAGCGGAGGAAGAAAATAATTCACCGAGGTAGGTGTCCAATTCTCTTTTCCAGCAGGGACCTTTTGAGTGCTTTCCCAATTCTTTGGGCCACAGCCCCAACAGAGCTAACTGTGGCGTAAAAGGTATTTCCATTCCAATATGCAACTCTATCTTCTCCCATACTCTTTGCCAGAACTTGTTTATTATTGGGCAGTCCCACCAGTGATGAAGGTAGGTGCCTATCTGACCACAATCCCACCCGCCAACACATCACTATAGCTCCTATTCGCCTGATGGATCCTCTGTGGAGTTAAATAGAATCCAAGAGTTAATTTTATTTGCGGCTCTCGGACTATCAGGTCACATCTCTGCATGTGAGTCCAAAGTTTAGTCATACATTTATTTGTAATTGTAAGCAAGATCTAAGCTCCTCACTCCAAGCAGTTATGTACCCCACATCTGGAGGGTGAAATAAATTTCTGACAATTTGGTAGAGTCGGGACATGATTTCCTTATGCGGGGTATAGTTAAACATCTCCAATTCAATTGGGTGGGGTTTCCTCACAAAATCAGGCTTGTTTTGTGGGTGCAATAAGTAACTATGTAGTTTGGTATACAGCCATCCATCAATTCTCTCTCCACACCTAGCTTGTAAGGTGTCCCTAGTTAATAAGACATCTTACAACTATTTCTGAAAGATTAGGAAAGTAGACTTCAATGTTCTAGAAGTCTGTCCCTGAATTTCAGGCCACATACATTGCATTCTCCAAATGTGCTCTGGCCCTCCCTCGATCCTGCAAGCCTTTGCCTCCAGCTACTTGCCTGCTGTGCCACTCAACCTTCTGTTCTCCATCTCCCTCACCTTTTATTCTCTCCTTCTCTGTGTCTCACCTATCACAGCTCTCTTTCCTGCACATCGTGCAGCCACCACTGCTTGTGCTGCTGCCGCTCGCCCAATCATGCAAGACAGCTGTCAATGTACAGCAGGCAAGATCTCGCAAAGAGATGGGGGAAATCATGGAAAATGTGACCTCTGCAACTGCTGTGACAGAATTGTAGCCCTAGGAGTCCTTTGTACTTTTACTGGCCAGCAAGGTTGTGGGGTAATCTTCATTTTAAATAGTAACATGTCCAAATATGTGAGGAGCAAGCAATACACTCCATTTTTGCTGCTTAACTGAATAAAGGTTGCAGAATAAAGACTCTGGGCATTAGCTGGTTCCTCAAGTGTTACTGCTGGTGCTGAGGTGATTGTATGATATTGTTATAGCCACTTAATTTTTGTCACCCCAATAATCACTTCTAAACTCTTGTAATTTTACTTTATCTGCTCTAGACCCTATTTCACACCTTCCCATTTGTTACTTTGTTGCCTATGGAGGAATAGGGAAGTGTCTTTGTCTTCTGCTCTTTTCTGCTTTCTCTCCAAACTGCAACGTTTTTGTTCACTTTTCATGTTCAAGTAAACATACTGATGGCCTTTGGCCCATTAGTAGAAGCTACCAGTGCAGGTCTGAAGCTGAGACTCGGAGCTGCCTTCATACCATTTAGTAGGGATGGGCGAACGCGGTTCGGAAGTTCGGAGTTCAGACCGAACTTGGTCTGTTCGGTCGACTCAACCGAACTTTAATTTCAAACAGAACCAAATTTCCAAACTCTGTTCTGTTTGCCCATCCCTACCATTTAGAGTAGGTACTGCTTCCTCTCCTCTGCAGAGGATTTGAGGGTGAGCAGTACATTACACCAGTAAAATCCAGTAGAGATGATACTGGAGATTTCTCAATGAGATAAGTGTGTGTGACCAAATGACCTAAAACTCTATGGACACCATAGATGTAAATTTAGGGTACTGGAACAGACATCCAAAATCCAGGCATTCTGTGAGTTGAGAAGCACATTTAAATCATGTGACTTTAGCACTAAGAGGGTTTGCAGATTCCTTTATGGGGCAGAAAATGAAAGATCAGGGAGTAGCCTTAGTAACACTTGTGAGTGCCATGTGGAATTTAGTCAGATGTTTGTAGGAAATATTTACCTGCTCAGATAAGTGAAAAAATTTGTCACCGGGGGGGGGGGGAAGAGCACAAAGGGGGTCTCACACTCTTTTCGCATCCGCTGGGTATCTTTCGCAGCGGCTCTCTCTACGTGGCAACAGCGTGGTGTTTCTATGCCCGTCAGGATAGTGTGTTGGCCGTTACCTCTAATGAAAGAGAACAGGCCGCTATCATCATAGGGCGCCTGGATTGAGAGAGCCCGCTCGATACCCCCATACCTGTCTCTTATACACATCTAGATGTGTATAAGAGACAGCTGCACTCGCTTCAGGCACACCAGGGAAGATTCAATGAAGGACGTCACGCCTGTCTCTTATACACATCTAGATGTGTATAAGAGACAGCCCTGCACTCGCTTCAGGCACACCAGGGAAGATTCAATGAAGGACGTCACGCAGTCTGAAGGTTTTCAGAGGGGTTCTAAGCAGCAAGCTCTCGCAGTCTCTTTGCTCAAGCACAAGGGGGCCGGTTTCTCACAATCACCAGCGTCGCTCTAATTGCGGCGCTGGCCTTTATACAACAGGCCCCGCCCCCGTGCGCGCCCGAAGACGCTCTGAGCGTCGCGGCAACGACGGGGGCGTGGCTAAGGGCGTGCCCTGCTCTGCAGGGAGAATCCTTGAAACGGCCTCTGGGGGCGTGGCCCTGGCCTCTGCGTCGGCGGCTGGTGCGCCGCTCGTGAGGGGCGTGTCCCGCAGCCCGTCCTGCGTCCCTGCATTCTGGGAGCCCTGCTGGGCTGGGGAACGCTGCGGCAGGCGGCGGCGGCGGCTGACAAAATTATATAAATGCATCGTATTACCACCATTTTCTCTATTAGTCCATTTATTGGGAGAGAAGAACACTTTTACTATTGTCAGTACAGCAGAATCCATCTAGCTGCAAAAATGAGCAGGAGTCTAGGCTACATTATTGGTAACATTACCAGGAAAGTCCCACATCTAACCTCTAATGTTGATGGGAAGGAGCATGATTTTCACATCTTGGCTTAGAAGCAGTAAAAGAAAAAAAGTCTTGTTTGACTTGCAAGCTGGAAATTTTAATAGAACAAAGGTATTTCCATTGAATCCTGACCTATGTGCACATGTTAAGCAAGAACTAAAAGTGGAAAGGCTTTCATAGAGCAGCCCAAAACAGCCTTGCTAGAGACCAAAAATTGTAGCTAGCAGCCCAATCCTGCTCCCAGTGACATCTATGGGAGTGTTGCTGTTGACTTTCATGGGTGTAGGAGCCAAAGAATCGTGGGAAAAACATCAGTGGGTCTCTCTCAGTATGTGATCTGTTCCTAAGAGAATACATCATCTGAAACTTGGAAAAGCTATCGCCCTTTTCACCAGAGAGTGGGCACTGGGCAGAAATTAATTGGAGGAAATGGAACTTTGTGCTGACAAGACATAGTAAGAATCAGTTTGTTTGTGACCAGTCCAAATTTGGTATATTTGAGAGGAAGGGGTGCAGTAAGAGGCAGGAGACAATGGTTTAGTATTTTGGTGTGGTGAAGACATGCTATTTTGCCTGGAAAAAGTTATGAAATTTAAATGGTATAGACTCTCAGTGGTGAGTCACAGTGGTAAGAGAAGTTGGACTGTTGATGGCTTTTGAAGAGGTGGATAAGTGTGTAGATTCTAGGGATTTCTAAAAAGCAGTTTGACTCTGTCTGGCTTGATTTCTTTCCAGCTGTTCTGTGTTAAACCTCCAGGGCTCCCTGAAGCAGTTGGAGTAGGATCACAGGACTGAGAATTAAGGGGGTGATTTGATGGGTAGCATCTGCCTAGTTCTCTCAAAAACTAGACTTGCTGTTTAGGGCAAGATGCTTTTTAGTTGGATCATAGTAAGTTTGATTCAATTTAAATTGAATTTGTTGTGGTTTTAAATAGACAAAGGCATGGGCATTTGGAATCTGGAGAGCCCTTGAGGTGGCAGTGAGCTACACTTCAAAGATAAATCTCTTTAGAGAGGGGAACTACAATGGGGGTGGGGGAGAAAGTAAAACACACATAGGGAATGTGGTTTTGAAAGGAGTAAAGCAGTGAGCATTTGCTGTTCTTAAAGCCAAATGAGCCTAAAGTAGCATCACATGCCATCCTACCTACTAGAGCACACAGCATAAGTTGTTGCGCCCATGTAGAGGAAGACTTGGCCATTGCTATACAGAAAGTTTGTTGCTAAAACTGTACATTTAGGAGTCTGTCAGTTACCCTAGGTTTTAATAATGGTCAGAGCCACTTATGAGAACCAAGGACCATTAATCATAAACGAATATGGTCAGCAAAGTACTGTCTTAGGAAAATCAATGCTGTTGCGGTTAAGACAGTTAAAAGCAGAGGATTGCTGAAATCAGCAGGCTCCTGCCAGACAGCTGAGGCAAATGCGTAATATCTAACTGTACCTGTCTGTGTGGAAGCTCCTGTGAAGCTTCAGCTAGCTTGCGCCTCAGGCTGTGGAAACCACAATTCCTGGAGGTCACCGGGGCTGTTGCCAATGTAATCTAAATCAGTGATTTGCAAAGTGCAGCACCTTTAACTCAATAGTAATGCAGTTCACTCCTTGCACAGCAAGGAGCAGGACTGTCACAGGCTGCAGCTGTAGATCAACATCGCCACCTTGCGGCTGAAGAAAGGGTATGCTGTGGAATGCCACCTTAGACTCCCCATAACAGCCTCCATCCTCCCCCTGCTGCCTGCTCTTAAGAAACAAAATTGCCAGTGTAATTAGCACCTCATCCATCGCAACTTACCTTGCTTCGTTCTTCTATCTCTGCCCCAAAGAAAACAGTCACAAGGCTAACTAGGGCTATTTGGTGATTACAGTTAACCCTATCGGAATGGGACGAAGCTTTATTCCTTTTGTTTGCAGCAGCCCACATTCAAAAAGAAGCCATTATAACGAGGCCAGACGAATGGTGGTTAAAGCTGTTTGGCAGCAGCTCGCGGTAGGCCCCCATGTCTCGTCCCAGTTGGCAAGGGCTGTTCTGTTTTTTGTTGTTTGTACTGCCTGCTACTATCCAAAGAGCTTTCTGCTGCATAGACCTAGCAGCTCGAGAACAGATGCAAATAATTGACACAGCATCTGTTTGAGGGAAGGTGAGACCCAGAATTAGCTATGCTGACTAAATTTGCAGATGTACTAAAAGACAACTTTCTCCAGGAAAGTTGAGGCCTGCTGTGATGGATGTAGCTCCCCTGGAAGGAGTCCCCTCCTTTTATGCTAAATGGAGACAATCCTAGCAAGGGTGTAGCTAGGTTGGAATGGGCCTGCCACCATCCTCTCCCCTGTTCTGCTCCCTCCCATTTCCTTCCCTAAGTGTTCTTATTGCAGAGAATAAGACTGTTGCCTTCATGTATTTATTTACTTCTCACAGAGCCCTTCCCACCTTGGGATATTGCTCTTGGGGTTGGTTTTTTTCTTCATGTTTTATTTCTAAATCTGTTCCACATGCCTTTCTTCCTGTGGGAGCTAAAGAAACGGGGTGTGTGTGTGTGTGTGTGTGAGAGAGAGAGAGAGAGAGAGAGAGAGAGAGAGAGTGATTTAAAAAAAAAAAACAGGCTCAGTCTCCTGCATGCCTGTACCAGCCTCTCCTATACCCTCTGTGACCCTGGGGCCTGTCAGAGGTAAACCCAAAGCCTAATGGTCAGCTACAAGAACCGTTCTGAGTTCCTCCCAGCCCACTTGGAAAGTTACTACAAGCCAAAAAAAAGTCATGGATGGGGATGCTTAAGGGATGTGTTCAGAATGGAAGAGCAGGGTCCAGATCATGGATTTATGCCATAGTACATCTGCAGTCCTGGCCTGATGCACACCCTTTCCCTCAGCTTGAGGGGAGGGATGGGATCCAGGAACTGGAAAGGAGCCAAAACCAGAATTGCCTTGGGCTGGGTTGGGCTCATAAGCCACACCCCTCTACTTTTGCACTAGATTGAGACACTCCCTCCACAACCCCCAGCCTGGATAGCTGTTTGCTAAAAGGAGGTAGTGGAATGGATTAGTTAGCAGCTTACTTGAGTAGCTGAGCTTTGGGACCATGTCACTGTGCTGGGTTCTAGGTTTCACTGTGCCCGGCTCCCTTATCTGGCAGGCCAACAGAAGGGAATCACTTTAGGCACCCAGTCCCAAATTTGCTAGTGGTAGCAGCAAATACAGAGTGTCTCCGTAAAGACGCACAAGATTCAGCACCAGCAGAAAAAGAAAGCAGGAAACTAGATGTTTTTGGCAGGAAGGCTTTTGCCTCTGCCATACTGTTTTGAGGATTTCAAATTATACCTCAGTCATGGCTTCATATCAATACCAGCTATGGGACCAGTTAAATAAATACCTGCCTGCTCTACCAGAGACAGAAAGGCAAGGGATGTTAGCCCTAGTCACTGAAGGGAAATTAACAAGCAAGTTTCAAGTACAAGCCTCCCAACATTCTTCTGGGACTGCAGCTCGATCGTTGGAGAATGCTATTACTTTGCGACGGCATGTGTGGCTACGTGCCACTAGATTGGATGCCTCTAGGAGAAGCCTCGAGAATATGCTGTTTGATGAGCAGGGTTTATTTGCTCAGACAACAGATGATACTTTAGTGAAACTTCCAAAAACAAAGGCGTTGGCCACAAAATTTAGATATTGACCAAGAGACCACAACAGCATTTCTACCAATATCAGCCTAGATACCAGGGAAGATATGGAAGATTTTATCAATCCATATTTCCCCAGTATGCTTGCTGACAGCTGAGCTACAGTGGCAATAGATCCCAAAACAACAGAGCCTATTTTCACCAGGGTAAGCCACTGGCACATTTGCAAACAAAGTCTGTAAGGAAATGACAATTATTGGCTCAGTTACCAACACACCCATGCCAAGAAGAATTAAAATTTGAGAATCGTTTAAGGGACACGTTTAGGGTGTGGAGGAGTATAAGTACTGATACGTTGGTCTTATGCATCATACTATATAGGTACAAGGTAAAGTTTATAAGAAACCCACCAAACAAGTCCCCAAAGAATAGTTTGTTACTGAAGGGTGTGACAATAGATCGTTTGAGAAATGAGATTGATGAACTACTTCATAAAAATGCAATTGAAAAGGTACATGACTGATTGGGAACAGGGTTATTACTCAAGATACTTTTAATAGAAAAGAAAGATGGAGGATACCGCCCCCTTCTTGATCTAAGATGTTGAAACAAGTATGTTACCTATTTAAAATTCAAGATGGTTACTTTGCATTCCTTGAAGAATCATCTCCAAGGGCAATGGTACGCAACATTAGAAATGAAGGATGCTTATTTTCATGTATGCCTTCATGAGAAACACAGAAAATATTTCAGATTTGTATTTGAGGGATGACGCTACCAATATCCTTCTCTCCCTTTTGGCTTGTCCTCAGCACCGAGAGTATTTACAAAATGTATTGCCCCAGTGATGGTATACCTGAGGCAACAGGGTATTCAGATAGATAGATATCTCTCTATATATATCTCCATACTTATATGACTGGCTGATAATGGAACAAACACCAGAACAGGTTGAGACAAGTCTGGAGACTACACTTCAGTTGTGTAGAGACTTGGTCATTTACATCAATCACAAGAAATTGGTCTTGTAGCCAAACACCACTATCAAATATATAGGGGGCAGTTTTGGACTCCAGTAGGGGAAAGATGTTTGCCCCAGAGGACCAATATTTAGCACTCCGGGAACCAATCACACAGCTCTGGGCTAAAAGGAGACAACCAGTACGTTTTCCCACCATCTCCTCAGTTTGATGGTCTCAGTTATTGGGGTCACACAACATGCCAGACTGCATATGAGACCAATACAGCTTTGGTTTTTAAGGTAAGCTGGAATCACTAAAGGTAACCCCAGTAGAAAAGTGACCTTGCTCCCAAAGCTATTAGGACATTTGGAAGTAAAGTAGTTATGTCCTGGAGGGTTTACCATTTCGAGAGATGCAACCACAGAGGTTAATTACAATGGCTCCTTCTCTCTTCAGATGGGGAGCTCATTTAAATCACTTCTCTGTTGCAGGATCCTGGACGTTGGGAGAACAGAAGTTACGCATCAATGTCCTTGAGCTCCTTGCTGTAAAGGACACTGCAGATTTTCAAGGGAAAAATATGACGGTGAGGTACAAATTGCTACTGACAACCGCATGGCAATGTATTATTTGAACAAACAAGGAGGAACCCGGTCTGCAACCCTAAATGCAAAATCCAGGAAAACTTGGTTATGGGCAATAGACAGGTCGATACACTGGACAGCAATACACTTAGCAGGTGATCAGAACATCTGGGCGGATGCTCTGAGTCGCTGTGTAATAGACCCCCATGAGTGGGAATTATCAAGGAATGTTTACCTGGATTTGTGTGCTCGTTGGGGGACTCAGACTTGCGATCTTTTCCTCATGGAGACAAACAAAAAAAGTACAAATTACTGCTCCCATGCAGGGGATAGGTCTGATAGACGCTTTCCTCTTAAGGTAGAAGGGAACTCTCATGTATGCTTTTCCACCACAGTCATTAATGGCACAAGTTTTGGAAAAGATGAGACTGGAGGGATCAAATGCCATCTTAATTGTGCCAGCTTGGCCATGGCAACACTGGTCTTCGGAGCTCAAAAGCCTAACGAGCAAGATACACCTTTTACCAAAAAGCACAACACTGTTGACACAAAGAAGGGGTGTGTTGTTACATTCAGATTTACCACACCTCCATCTGACAGCATGGAGGCTGCAATTGCACATCTAGACCACAGAGTATCAGAGGTAGACTGGGTACTTTAAAATGATATCAAGCCAGCAACACGAAAGACATATCGCTGCAAGTGAAAACTATTTTTACACTGGATGCATAGTAAAGGGTTAGAAGTGTAAAAATGCACCATCAAGGAGGTGCTGTCATACATGTTATTTTTAGCAAGATCAGGATTGCAGATTAGGACCACAAGGGTCCATTTGACTGCAATATCAAGGTTCATAAAGTTGGAGAAAGGAAACACTGTTTTCACACACCCAAAGGTTCAGAAAATGCTAAAGGGCATCAAGAATATATTCCCAATGATGAAACCTCCAATAGCACTATGGGATCTAAACGTTGTATTAGGCCACTTTCAGACATTTCCCCCTGGCATATTCTGGCTGCAGGGTGGAATGCGCAGCTCAAATATGTGTGGATAGGCTGGTTTGAAAGCCCACTCCCGCACGGCTTTGCCGGCAGAAACACGCCAGGCCCCACGCATATTTGGGCTGTGCATTCCCCCCTCGTAGCCCAAATATGTGCGGGGAGGCCATGTCTGAAAGTGGCCTTAGAGTCATTCATAGGAGCCCCCTTTGAACCTATGCATACAACATCGCTAAAGAACTTGACATTGAAACTCAGTTTTTTTTACTTGCAATGACAACTCTTAGAAGGGTAGTTGAGTTAAATGCTATTGTCCTACAATGACCATATTTGTAGTTCCAGGACAATGGGGTGGTAATTGCTTTACAGTCGTCATTTAGACTGAGGTTGTATCAGTTTTTCATTTAAGTCAACAGATAGTTCTCCCAGTGTGCCATCCTAGACCGCATAACTCTCAAAGGGAAAAAGAACAACATTACTTTGGATGCAAGAAGATGTATGCTTTATTATCTGGAAAAGACATGAACAATTAGAAACACAAACCATCTTTTCATCTCATACCCCAACCAGGGGTTAAGACAGAGAGTTACACAGCAGAAGCTGTCTAGGTGGATAGTTGCCTGCATATACGCCTGCTACCAACTGAGGTGTACTCTACTGCCTGGACAGGTTGCAGCCCACTATGGAATTGACCTTCAGCCACCACTGCTCTCACCAGAGACTCAGGTCTCACTCAGTCGCTTGGCTTCCTTCACTGTCAGCTTAGTGTGCTACCGCCCTAGAGATCCTGAAGCTCTGTGGCGTGCTCCTGCGTGCTACCGGTCTGGCCTGGCCATGGCCACCCTGCCTCATGCTGCAACTGCCACAGCTCGACTCCTGTGCTGTGCATGCAGGGGGCGGCCAGCAGAAACTCTTCCATTTCTGGGCCCAACGCTGATCACTGATGCAGCTACTCTAGTCTATCTCATAAGTCCATGGCGGTGCTAGTGCCTGGGTTAACTGAGTATGCAGCGGAATAAAGGCAAAAGTGGGAGTGCAGCTGCAGTTTCAGACCTTGTTGAAAGTCCGTTTCTCTCCCCCCCCCCCCCCCCCGGTCTGGTTTATTGCCTGTGCTATTTGTTATGTACACTGAAGGTTAGTGGAATGCAGGCAGACACAAGGGAAAAAAATCAATCATGTGGTACCACCTATGGGAGGAAAAGAAACCATGGGATGATTTCATTTTTTTAAAATGTTAAAGGCAGCGTCATTTCTAAAAAAAAATTTTATAAAATCATTTCCAAAAACATTAACACAACTAGTTAACAATATGCACTAAGATACAAATGGCAAAAAGCTTGGAAATTAATTATGCTTATTTCTATAAATTAATCTGAGCACTATTTAATCTGAGCGGTATTTTCATCAAAAGAGGAATAGCAAAGTTTTGATAGCCATAAGTGTTTTCAACGCTAAGATCAAGGCACAATTTCTGTATGGGGCAGCTATTTAGGTTATTCGCCCCTATAATCTGGATACCATCCAAATGGAATTCCTGAGAACTATTATTTCAATACCAATAGGAATTCCATCTGTGGCCTTGCGTCTTGAACTACCTCAAGGGAACTGGAACACTCAAGCACTAAGGTATGCACTTCATCTTTGGCTAAGACTCAATTTCGAACTGTTGGGGATCTTTAGAGGATTGGTACAAGACTCCTTTAAATCTTCCTGGCTTAGGGTGATGGATTTACAAATCCAGAAGTTAGGATTTTCTCCATTGTATTGTGTCTCAAGAGGATTTGAGGCTGCCAAAGCCGAAGTGAACGCAGATTAAATGACATTTTGCACCAAACGGATCTATCGGTCATTAGGGTTACTCCTTCACTGGGTCCCTTTTGGGCTTTGGTCCCAGCCCAAGGGAAAATGGCAGCCTATTGGAAATACCATCTCACTCCACTACAGGCCAAATTATTTTTACTCGCTAGACTTAATGCTTTACCCACGATGGTATTGGAAGGGCGTAGGAGGGCTTTACCGTTTGAGCACCGTCTGTGCCCATTTGACCAAATGGACATAGAAACAGTGGGCCACGTTCTTTTTGAGTGCCAACTCTACAAGGCCCTAAGGGTGCAATATCTATCCTCACTTCTGGCCAGATATATGGGAAGAACTATTTCAGAGCTGCTTCTTATCTTTCTGGCGGACCAAGATCCAGTTTATACTATTGCAGGATCAAAATTTTTGGTTCAGGTCTTTATAAAAAGGGATAATTTTCTTAAGTTTAAATCTTTCTAGGTATTTATTTAGCTAAATTTTATTGAACTTTTGCTGGAGTTTAATCTTTGTTCCTTGGCCTAATATATCTCTGGCCAAGAAATGAGTTGTATGCGAGAGCTAGTTGGTTGTTCCAATTTATTGCTATTATATATATATATATATATATATATATATATATATATATATATTTATTTATTTATATATATATATTTATGTATAAGAGTTGGCTATGACCTGATGATTACGTCTTAAATAAATTTGAATTTGAGCACTATTTATTATTCGTCATTAATTCAAATTACATTTATAACTAACCTTACTACTTTACATTGTTCCAATAAATATTCAGTCTTCCAATGATCAGTTATTTATTCTTTCCATAATTACTTATATTTAGGCTCACCAACTTGCCACCCCAACATCAAAATTAATACACTTCATTAAACTCCATCTTCCTACATAGGGTAGTTGGTCTAGTTTTATGTAATAAATTGGATGTAACTTTTAAAGTAGTTCTATAATCTCAAGTTCTAATGTGGGTTTAAAAATACAGTTTAAACCAGTGTATTAATTTTGATGTTGAGGTGATCCTTCACAGAATTAGGAGGTCAAGCAGGAAGACAAAACCTCAAGAAAAAGAAGTCATATCAAATGTACTTGAGGTACAAATATGCAATATTCAAATCCAACGCAGTGCAACTGAACGTATCTCCCTTGGTCAAATAGTTTATACACCATGACCAAGAAGAGAAAAACCAGGAAGATGCTAGATGGGCTAGCATTCAGCAAACTAAAGAAATTTCACACAAGAATATCGGTTAGCCTGAAGTGGAAAGTAACACATGCATCTTTCCTGCTGTCATTTATGGCACTGTAAAGCAGAGTCAACCAGAATGATGGTGGACAGATAAACTAGTGTGTGGATCTGGCAACACAGATAGCTGCTGATATTAATGTGAGAAAAGGAAATAGCTTATCAGACACACTGCAAGGTGATGAAGGAAGATCTTAGAACAGTGGCTGTGGGATTGCAGATGATGTAGAGGACAGCCACATCTCAGATACAGGGGCAATCTGGTGGGAGCTGATTCTTGCAAATTCAAGGGAAGTGACTCCCAACTGAGAGGTCCCTTTGTTCAAGCAGTGGACTCAAAATGGCTGATTTCAGTTAAAAGATCTTTCATTTTACTTTCCTGTCAAATCGTTAGGGACAGATTCTCTTATCAGTGGGACTGTTCAGTGTCTAACAGAGCCCTAATCTCAGTGGAGTTTTTAGGTGCTACAAATAAGGACTAGCTTCATTCAAGTAATTACGAGGTCATGTCAGTTACGTTCCTAAAAAACTTAATTTTCAGACTTTAAGTTCTTATTTGTGACTTCAGATCTTGCTACAAATTTTATCCAGGGGAAATGAACAAATCCCAATGCTAAAGTATTTAAATGTTCACAAATTTTCATAGAATTCTCTGCTGTTATGACTGAAGCTGTGCAGACCGCCTACTCAATGAAAACTTTACCGGAAGTATAAATACTAGGGGGTTTGACTACCCATGCAATGTTGGTATTCTTTAAACGATCATTTATCTAGTTTGTAGTACTGACAAAGGGCCTACCTCTGTATAGCAATGAGGTACTAGTAAAAGGTGTTTAAAGCCATTAGCCTTGCAAACAACTAAGGGTGATTTCAGACGAGACAGGGCGGCATTTGCCCCATCCCGGAATCACCCAAATGATTCCGCGCTGGGATCACTCCGACACGTCCAACAGACATACCGGCTGATCCCAGCGAGGAATCGGGGAGGGGTCGCGCAGCGCAACGTACGGCTGCACGGCCCTGTCCCCCACGCTCCCCCGCCGCTCGCCCTCTGGGGAGATGGGCGGGCGCCGCGGCCAATGCAGCCGCAGCGCCCGCCCAATTTGACGGTCCGGAATCCCGCCGCGGATTCTAGGCCGTGGTTGCCAGCCAGACGTTATTTTGTTGGTTCCTGCCAGGAATCTCTTTGACCACGCTTGTGGCGATTGTCCCGCAGGGAGCCCCGGAAGCGTGGTTGAAATTGACCCCATGTGGGAATTGACCGTGGTGAACATCTGGTGGCCGCCAAACAGACGTTCAGGGCGCTTTGGCCCCATGTAGGTATTGACCGTGGTTCACTGTGATCTTGTAACATCTGAAAATACCCAATGTTCATATATGCAAACAGGCCTATAGCTGGAGGTAAATGCATACAACATATTTGAAGGCTATGGATATCATTGACATAGCACAATGTACTAATTACAGCTCTACAGGACGTGGTCATGTTACCAGTTACCTAATATCCACACTGATCTACACAACCCCTCAACTTCCCAAACTCTAGAAGTCATATAGTTTGTTCATCTGATCGCAGGATGTAGTATTTGAAGAAAACAGGTGGTTTACTATTTTTTTTTCTCTTTTCCTGAAAAAATTACAGGGTTTGGATAACATGACCAAATAGTTCTAGAGAATGTTTGTTTGTCTTTTTAAAGCCTCGACTGGGGAACAGATCTTGCACAGAGGATGAGTAATAAGGCAAAGGCGAGGCTGGTTGGGTTGAGGAACTGAAAAGACCCACAACTTGTCCCTTCATTTGCCCATAACATAAAGCAATGAGTTATCAGCTGGGGCATTTAGTCCCATCCCATATAGTTCCGAATGCCCCTGGAAAGTGGGAGGAACTGGGACAGTGCCTAAGGGGTATGGCTTCTAGTGACCAGGCTCACGTTTTTCTTTTAGGATTTGCTAACATTTTCACCCCATAGTTCAAACACACAGAACAAAAACAACTAGTCACAGCCCAATTGCAGTCTTCTATTTAAAAAATGAAGAGAAACTAAATGGCAACTGAATAGAAAATTCAAAGAGCAAAACACTAATATTAAGTCCATCATTTGTATACATGTATTATTTATCCCTTGTCTCTCCCTATGCCCCCTCTCCTTGTCTCTCTCTCTCTCCCCCCCCCCACACACACCGGTCTCTCAGATTGTAAGCCATAGGCACGGACCGCATCTAATTGTTCTGTAAAGGGTCAGGTAAACAGCTGGCACTATACAAATACTTATAATAATAATAATAAATAACATATGAAGTGCACATTAAAAACCAATGGTTACCTACCTTTAGTGAAAAACAGGAATTTATGTCCTGTTTTATGTGCATTTGAAAATATGGGCAACATTATTTCTTTATAATTCTCAACAAACTCAAGATTTCCAAGGGGGGAAAAAAAATCTCAACAGCTGAAAGAATATTGTCTAGTATTTAATGTTCTTCACTACCAAAATCATACATGCTTCTTACATTGGTGCATTTTGGTGCAATTGTCATTGACATTAATGAGATGCAGATTTACCATATACATTTTTTTTCCCAAGACTCACATTTGTAATACATAAAATTAAATGTGTTTTCAAATTAGTAGGAATGAAGTTAATGTAATACAAAGACAGAAAAAGATACATGTGTGAATTTAAAAAAAAAAATTTTTTTTGTATTTCTATAAAACTTTAGTTACAGAGGGCAAGATCCTCTGCCCTATGTTCCTTGGAAAGATGTTTTTGAGTGCTAATTAATTTCTTAAAAACAGAGTTTTGGAGTTGCTTATTTCTTTGAAATGTTGGAATAAGTTCTAAGTAGACAGGATTGCTTGGCAAAAGGGGATCTGAGACAGTGAAAGCTACTTAGGAAATTAGCACATGGCCCTACATAAATTTATCACATGAGTATCACTTCCTTGCATATGTTGCATGTAAACATATACACACTGGGATTTTCAAATGAGAATGAAAATAGGATTTGGGGCACTCATTAACTCTGACTCCTTTGAGAAGATCAGCATGTATTTTAAAAATATAAATCTGTTTGCATGAAATCACTTATGGTAAGTGTCCAGGTTTATCAAAATGCTTATTTCAAATGGTCTAACGCAAGGGGAGAATGTGAGTGTGATCCATTTTCATGTTGTAGACAGTCCCACGGCACTACATGCCTTTGCTAACGATTCTACGTGAACCAGTCAGTTTGGCATTTCTGGTGGTGCTACTCATCTGGTAAATATGAAGCTCTGCAGCAGTTGTTCCACATGCACATAACTAAGACAGAGGAAAGAGTGTGCAAATTCCTGAAAAGCTGTTAATTCCTCAAAAGTAAGTTATGCCAATATTTCAGCCAGAAATTTGCTTATTAAATAAGAATTATTTGTGTATTCTTAGCGGATCCCAAAAATGTATTCACGGAAAAGAGTTCAGTAAAATAATGGCTCACATCCATTTCTTTTGTTCTGCTCAATTATCTACATAATGTACAAACAAGAATGTTTTGTGTGATGTGAAGTGGTCTGAGATTATGAACACAATTCAGGGTCTAAAACAGCTGCCAGTTATTAAAGCTTTTCTTCAATTCAGTTCTACACTAATTAAGGATTTCAATTCAAAAGGCTTTACAGTTCATGGCTCGGTACCATGGTTTCTCCATCACATTCTCCATTTGTTAAAACGTATTTTATATTATATTACTACATGTTGAGCTCCTGAACGAAAAAATGGCTTTTCTCTGCAAGTTTTAAAACTTGCATTGGGGCCTAGCTACATCCTTTAATTTAATAACTGCTTAACTTCCCCCCCCCCCCAAAATTAATGCCTATCCCCCTATTAACATTACAATTCCTCTAATTAACAGTAGGTTATCATTTATATCTCTGAGGAGACCGATCTCAGTAAAGGAGCACATCAATGCATGCACCCTTCTGAAACTTAAGTATTTACTGGCTAACCTACTCTTCTTGCCGAGCAGACACCTTGTGCTTTTAAAGTTATCTAACAGCAAGACTGTTAGATAGCTTGTGCTATGAATTCTCTTGCTATTGTGGGTTTCAGTTCTGCCTTTCAGAGTTACATCCAAAAAATGCACATAAAATTAATATTTTATTTTTCTTAAAAAAATACCTTGCTTGTGAGAGCAACAAAAGCCCACATTTTGCTATCTGGCTAAAAGATCTACAGTTTAGATTTAACAAGACTAAGCCATGATTCCGTCTGGAAGCCAAATGTTATTTTAAAGCAGCAACCATGAGTGCCTCGAGCTTCTTTAAGTCACATTTATTCATGACAAATGCCTTGTTTTCCTTTTTAAGTTTGTCAGACCAATCCATTACCATCATGCCTCGAGTTAGTGATCCATTCAACTCCACACTTACACCCATTTTTAGGACTTCTGTGACAAAGGTCTCATCAATTGCAGCAGCCATAGCATAGGAATCGCAAGATACAAATCCTGATCTCCACATTTTTTCACCTGGATTTTCACCAAGTATTTTTGAGAATTCTAAGGAATGAGCAAATATTTTCTTCATGAATTTAGCTTTTTTTGTGTCTTGATTAACCCACTCATGGTAAAATTCCTGCAAAGTAAAGAACAAAAAGAAAAGAAAAAATTAGAAGGAAAAAAGTGAGCACTATGCAATTCATTCATCCTTTGCAAAACTGCCCAGATACATGTGTGTGTATACAGCACTTGTTACATAATAGCATTACAGTTGGAAGTGCTCTGATTTAGGGCCAAGTCTTGCAATCTGATCCATATGGCTAGATTCCTGCATCCATGTAGAATCCTACTGGCTTGAGCAGGACTCTTGTGGTTCATATTGCAGAATCAGGGGCCAGAAAGATGACTACTTGTACCAATATAAATTATAACCTAATATTCTTGCCTAAAAATGTATTTTTGACATTTCTCCACTTCCTGGATACTTAATTTTTCTTTCAAGTAACAGAGCCTGCTATTCCAACTCCACTTCGTGCTGCAATGACAGTTTTCCTTGCTTGGAATAATGCAACATTCGGTGCCGAGAGATCTGAAACATGCGGCTAATACAGCATCACTGATCACCCAACTATGGGTATTTTCAGACGTTACGAGATCACGCTCAATCCCGCGGAGGGGCCAAAGAGCCCTGAACGTCTGTTAGGCGGCCGCCAGATGTTCACCACGCTCAATACCCACATGGGGTCAATTTCAACCACGCTTCCCGGCGCAAAATCTCGGGAAGCGTGGTCAAAGAGATCCCCACTGGGAACCAACAAAAAGTAATGTCTGGACGCCAATCCCCAGGCGGAACCAAAGAAAATGATCCCCAGCCGTGGACAATGCATGTAGTGTCGCTGCCAGGCAACCAGCAACAACAACAACAACCACCGGAGGGAGATTTAAAGGGAAATCTGCAGCAGGGAAGCATGGCGGGATGGAGCGAGAAGGGAGGCAGAAGAGAGCGACAGTGCAGGAGGAGGAGGCAGCAGGGGCAGCGGTGGAGGGAGCACAGGCGGAGGAGGGGGAGCCGGAGGTCATGCTGACCATGGAGGAGGCGCAGGGACAACACCCGCAGCAGCAGGCAGGACATGACGCCCCAGGGACATCAGCCAGAACGGGGCCGGAGGAGGCACCCAGGAAACAGGTAAGGGGAAACAAGGGCTGGGGCACTGGGGGGGGGCATGGAGTAAGCTTGGGCTCCCGCCAGGGAGGAGGGGGAAGGGGGCGCCATGCACCAAACCCCTACCCCCTGCCCCCCGCAGACACGGAAGAGCGCCCGGGTGGATGAGCCCCCGGAAGACACCGGACCAGCCCGGGCGGAGGAGGAGGAGGACGAACCACAGTGGAGAAGAGGGAGAAAAGCGTACCACAGAGGGGGCCAGTGGGGCCTCCAGGAGACCCGGGACTTCATTAGGATATGGGGGACCCTGGAGTACCAATTGGAGCTCGCGCTCAACCAGCACAATTAGCATGTCTACCAGGACATAGAGGCGGCGGGGCATCAGCGCACAGCGGCACAGTGCCGCTCAAAGGCCAAGGAGCTGAAGAGGGGGTACAAGGCCATCCGGGACAACAATAGGCGGTCTGGACACGGAGCCCGGACCGCCCCATTCTACGATGCCCTGGACCGCATCCTGTATATGAAGGGGTCCATAGTCGCCCCACAGCTCGTCGAGAGCGCTGTGGTCCAGGGCAGGGAACGGGCTGAGGTACCCCCTCCCCTCGCTGCCCCACTGGTAGATTCGAGCTCCAGGGCCCCAGACCACAAGGAGGAAAGCCCAGGGTCCCCTGGCACCTGCAGGCCCCCCCGAACAGCAGCCCGGAGAGCACCCACCCCCAGGCTGGGCAAGCGGAGTCCGGGGCCGGCACCCTCATCACCCTCAGCCAGTGGTCCATGGGGGAGCACCCCCACTCCCACACGGAGGGGCCGGCCTCGGAAGGATCCGAGACCGACATTGAGGGTAAGCGGGCGACCCGGAGGGGGGAGGGACGGGTCAGGCTCAGCCCCAGAACGAGCCCCAGCCTCCTAATACCAAGGCGGGAGGGGGCCCAGTCCCAGGTCGGCCAACCACACACCCAAACACCCACAACCCCCCCCCCCACTCGCCCGCAGGCCACGGGACACCCCGGGTGAGTCCCGGCAAGCGAGCAGGCAGCCACCGAGGAGACCCACCAGCAGGCGTAGGAACCAGGTGAGGCAGGCGGCCCGGAAGGAAGGGCAATCTGGGGTGCAGAGAGAGGGTCTTCGGACAGTCAGAGGGAGTGAGAGGGGCCGGGGGTCCGCGGGGCCCCTGGCCCATCGTCGCCAGGGGTCAGGGTCAAGATCGGACTAACCTTCCCCCCTACCCTCAGGGCAACCCTGGCAGCCAGCATCCCCGTGGCCCCATCACAGCGCATGAGGGAGGACCAGGCGGAGGTGATCGTCTGGACCTCGGAGGAACAGGGGGAGAGGATGATAGCGGCCGTGGACCAGATGGAGGCGGCCATCGAGCGGTCCCTGGAGCGGGCAGAGGCGAGGGACCAGAGGCTCCAGGCCGAGGTGCGCCTGGAGCGGAGGCGGGAGTGCCGGCAGCACAGCAGGCAGGTGGAGGCGCTCGGGAGGCTGGAGCAGGCCATCACAGGCATGGTGCGGGAGCACTCTGCAAAGATGGATAGGTCCCACGATATTGGGACCTCCCTGCTCCTGCACGCTGGCACGATGTGCACCTATGTGATGGTAGCTGCGCCCCCGGGCACCCTGCCAGCCCAGGGCCCCATGCCAGCCCAGGGCCCCATGCCAGGCGCCCCCGCCCCCTGCGCAGGCGCCCCGCCGGCCCCCCGCCCCCAGGGGCCGCACATCCGCCTCCTGGTGCTCCCTGGGGTTCTCGGCGTTCACATACAGGGGCACGGGACCGGGGGTCATGTGGGGCTCTGGGTATTCCAGGACTGCCCCCTCGGTCTCGCAGATGTTGTGGAGCACACAGCAGGCCCCGATCACCAGGGTGGAGGTTTCCACAGTGTAGTCTAGGCACCCAGCAAGACTCCTCCAGCGCTGCTTGAGGGTCCCGAAGGCTCGCTCCACCACGGTCCTGCTGGAGCACAGGCGGGTATTGTATAGCACCTCCGCAGGGGTTCGTGCATCAGGGTAGACCTTAATCAACCAGCCGGTGAGGGGGTAGGCAGGGTCTCCCAGAATACAGGGGGGCATCGGTACCCCCTCGATCCAGGTCATCCCCATGTCAGCGAAATCCCCCCGGAACATCCGGGCATAGAAGGGGGAGATGGTCATGATCCGGGCGTCGTGACTGCGGCCGGAGTTGCCCGTGAAGATGTCTATGAACCGGCCCCGGTGATCCACAACTGCCTGCAGCTGCAGGGAGTGGTACCCATGCCGGTTCACATACTCTGCAGCCTCCCCTCCGGAGGGGCGGAGGATCTCGACGTGGGTGCCATCCACGGCTCCCATGCAATGCAGTTGGGGAAGCCTCCAGTCGCGAATCCTGCCATCATGGCCTCCTGGTCCACCAGCTGGATCGTCCTGTCCAGGAGTACGCCCTCCACAGCCTCGCACACATCCCGCAGGATACAGGCTACTGTGGTGAGCCCTACCCCAAAGTGCTGGGATACGGACTGGCAGGAGTCGGGTATTGTCAGGGCCCAGACCCCTATGGCCACCCGCTGGACCATGGGGATGGGGGTCCTCATGTCCTGGCTGGAGCGACAGCACACCTCCGTCAGGAGCTCCGCTAGGCGCAGCAGGGTGGCCTTGTCCATCCTGAGGTGGGTCCTCCAGGCTGCCTCGTCCCACTGGGCCAGCGCCCTCGTCCACCAACCCTGTGGGCACTCAGCGACCCATAGGCACCTCTCAATGGGCATAGTGAGCAGAACGGTCCGGCGCATGGTCTCCCTCACCCACAGGAGGCGCCTGGCTGCCTCACGGAGCGCCGTGGGCCAGGTCCTGCCCTGGCTCACACCCTGCCAGTCTGCCCCAGATAGCCTCTGTGCCCTGAGCCGGGCAAGGGCTCTCCTGCGGCTATGATGCGCCCTGCGTCTCTCCAGGCCAGTGAGATCTGCAGCCGGGCGGCCAGGTGCACCTCCACACCAAGGAGGCGCAGTTGCTCGGTGTGGTCGCGGTACCACTTGGCTGCGAGCGAGAGGTGCACCCAGTAGGCGGCTGCCCTGTCCCGGTCCATGGTGGTGGTGGCCCCAGGGGCTGGGGGACGCCTATTATGGCCCTACGCTGTGCACCCGTGCCGGGGGCCAGCCCCCAGCCGGGCGGGCCCCCCAATGGGGTGCTTGGGTCTGTGGGTGTGCCCATGGTTACACGTGCTGGCTGCGCATGGGCGCGCGGTTCCATGTGCTCCTTGTGCAGCTGCATGCCTTCACCCAGCAACCCCCACACCCATGGCTGTTTTCAACACCGTGGCCTTGGCTTCCCGATTAGCTGTTATGTGTGTGCTATTGTGCTCGCACCCCACGCCTCGCTCTGTTGTGCTACAATGTTGCAGTCCGTGCCCGCTTTTCCTGGCCTTGGGACCCCTCGGAGGCCCTCCCGGCCCTGGAGGGTTTGTGTGCCCCCTGTCCGTGGTGTTATTCTGTCTTGCAGGACCATGGCTGGTTGTCCGTCCACCGGGCTCCCGCTTCCCGGCCCCCATGGGGCCCCCCCCATATCTGGACCTTCCGCGAGACCATGTCTCTTTGTGACCTGTGGCATACCCCAGCTGTGCAGCTGCTCCTGGGCAGCCCAGCCAGCCGTGCGGGTGCCTTTGAGAGCTTGAGCTCCGGACTTCGCTACTTCGGCTATGAGGCGAGCGCTTGTGACTGCCGGCTGCATACGGAGACCCTGGGGCTGGTTCGCTTCCCTGACGGACGCATCCCGGACAAGCGGTGTTCCCATGTGCCCTGGGCTGAGACCGTGTCTGCGCTGGGCGCCTACACGGTGTGCCTTGCTGAGGGTGGCCCTGCCTTGGCAGTGTCCTACTTTGCCTGTGTTCACGGGGCGCGTGGGTACCAGCGCACCCGTGCGGCGGTGTACCACTGGCTGCTGGAGCTGGGACATCTTCCTTGGCCCCCTTCTGCTGCCTGCTGTGTCTTGGAGCCTTCCGCGGCGGAGATGTCGGCCCTGTTGGGGGTGTGGTCCCGTTTGGACGTCCAGCTGGGTCTCTCCATGCATGATCCCTTCGAGGCCTACTACCTGATTGCCCACCACATGTCCGTGCTGGGGTACCACCATGACTTGATCCATTGGCCCCACCTGGTTCACTGGGTGGGGCACCCGGCCCCTGGCCCCACGGTGGCCCCCAATGGCAGCCTGAGAGTCCCGGTGTTCCTCCTGGCCCCCCGGTGTCCTGCCCCCATGTGGGCTCCCACCCCTGTCCGGGGGGCCCCCGGTCTCCGCTGGCTGCTTCCTCCCTGATGTCTCTGCCGTGCTGTGGTGAAGCCTGCTTCGCGGGCTGCTGCTACCCCTGCCTGTGGCCCCGAGCCCCCTCTGGACCCCACCCCCCAGTCTGCCTGCACACCCGGGGTTCCCCTCCGTGGTTGCCCTCCCTGGTGCCTGGGTGCAGCGCTCTGCATGGTCTCACTGACCCGCCTGTGTCCAGCGGACTGTCCCCACCCGCCAGCGCTGCTGCCTGCGCCCCCCCTTGGGTGCTTGTCTAACCTGGGGGTTCCAGGACCCCCGGACTGGCCCTCAGTGCTTCCTCTGGGGGGGGTGGGTGCGTCCTTGGACCTGCAGCGCTGCTGCGGCTGTCCTGCCTGTCCTCCATCTGCGGGTGTGGGGTCTCCGTGTGCCTCCTGGACCATTCCCGCCCGGCTCGCTGTGAATTGCGGGCCCCCACTGTGCCTTGGTCCTGGGATCCTGGCCCCCCCCCCTTTCTGAGACTGCTTGTGTTGCTGTAGGGGCACCTGTGCGGACTGTGCTGCTGTGGGAGGGGGTTGCTGATGCCTGTGTCCTGCCCTGCCCCTTTGTGGTCCCACCCCCTCTTCCATGTCCCGCCCCCTTGCTCCCGTTGTGCCTTGTGTGTTGTCCGGGAGCCCGTGCCCCCCATCCCTTCCTTTCCCTTGTGTGTGTGTGCCCGGGCGTGTGCTCGTGCTGTGTGTTCCACTGTGCCTCCGCTGGCTGTGTGCCTGCTGTGTGTGGTACCTGTCCGGCTCTTCTCCTTCTCCCTCTCCCTTCCCGTTTTCCTTGTGTGGGCGTTCCCTTTTGTGCTTTTTGGCTTCATTTGCCCTCAGGCGGCCATGTCTGTGTCCCGCCCCTGCCCGGTGGGTTCTGGGTGTTATGACCACGGCTGGGAATCGGCGTCATGTCTGTTGCACTGCCCCGGTCCGTGATCTGGCGACCTGATTCCCGGCCGTGGTCCCGGTCCCGTCACGTCTGTTCGGGGCTTTTATTCGCCCCGGGGGGTGGTTGTTTTGTTCACCCCCACCAGGAATCCACCGTGGTGAACCGGTCGCCCGTAACGTCTGAAAACACCCTATGTGTTGGCTACTCATTTGCCCACACGATGAGCCCAAATTGCTTTTGGATTCACTGTGTAGGGCAAGGATCTCCACGTAACTATTGTGTGTGGGCACAAGTGGGGAGATCACAGTAGCAGCAATGGTAGTCTTTGGTTGTCACCACAGCTCCACACACTTACCTGGGCCATGGGAGTAGCTGTGCAGCAGACCCAGAGAAGCAAAGCAAGCAGCAGTGGGTCCCTGAGAATGGAAGTGGGTCATGCCACTGCTACTTAACTGCTTGGGATCCATCACTGTTGCTCCCCAAGACCTGTGATGCTGCCACACTCCCGGAAGCCTACCATACCTCCCCCACTATCTAGCTATCGGGTATAGCTGCTGTACGTTCAAGTGGCTACCTGATGATGGATACTCTCGTCAACTGGACGGGTGTTCAGAATTGCCCGTGTTGGCAATCCTGAACATGTACCTGGCATAAGATCTGTGAACACTCATTCAAGCCCCAAATCCACGGATATTGCCTTGATCAACAACTAACCTCAAACATTTCTCTACTGAACAGAACTCTCTTTCAAAATATCCTCTGAATGAAGCTGGCACAAAATGAGAATAGCAAAGGAACCAGACTTACTAAAACCACTAACCCCCCACACACTGCCCTTTCCCACTTCATAAGGCAAACCCTGGCCTTTTATCACTTTCAAAAGGGAGAGTTTTCTTCATCATGTCAAATGTCCCTAAAAAGAAAGATGATTTTGATTTACCAGGGGACTACTCTGCACTCGGTGTGACAGCTGTCCTTCCCAGCTACATAAAAGTTCTTGCTTTCTAATGTAAAGAAAATCAGCCAAGACAGCAGCAAAACAGAGCAAGATAAAATACATACATTTTGAGGAGTGTAGTGAATGTGATGGACAGCAGCTTTAACCTCCTTCTTCACCTCCTTTCTAAATGTCTCTAATAGCCGATTAATATTGACATTAATAAAAACTTAATATCTTACCCAAGGCAATGGATTGTTACATGTAAATTCCCAGGCTGCAATATAAGTAGGGCACGTATATTCATTTAAAACAATATAAGCAGCTTCTGGATCAGTTGCAAAATTGAATTCTCCACAGACTGTAGTATTTCCTCTGGCTAACAGGAAAAAAACAGATTTACAACCTAAAAAGTAACTGATTGGTATATCTGCATGTTACCCTCAGCTACTTTGCTTTTTATACTAAAGTATATATCAATTTTACTACACTGGTTCTCTTGCTAACCCAAAAAATAATAATACAAAAATGACATTTGATTGGTTTGTCAAAAAAGACTGAAATGCTATCATAAGAACTATATAGGAAAGTAAGTAAATTCCCACATATTAAAAGGATTTGTTAAGCTCAAGCTCAAGTTAAAGTTAACAAAGTATGTTTCCTGTGAATCCAATCGCTAAAAATCAAGGTAAGCACCAGTTGAGGCAATATTAATTTGACCAGCTGTACACCAAACCCAGATGTCCAGCCACAGAAACATAATACATTCAGAGTCAGTCAACAT
Organism: Sphenodon punctatus; assembly: GCA_003113815.1. NCBI lineage: Eukaryota > Metazoa > Chordata > Lepidosauria > Sphenodontia > Sphenodontidae > Sphenodon > Sphenodon punctatus. The sequence continues at coordinate 619,428 of QEPC01009397.1, read as the reverse complement.
AAAAAGAAAAAATAACTCCTGAAAAGGGCAGCAATATAACTATTAGATTAAAGGTTTACCTACTGATTACAGTATAAACTACTTACATTCTGTATTTCCTCCCATGATAAACACATTTTTAAGCTTCTTGGGAAATGTTGGGTCTAGTTTTACCGCCAATGCTAGATTTGTCAGAGGTCCAGTGGCAACCAGAGAAACCTGAAATATGTAAACAACCACTACTTTATTCCCCCCAAAAAGAAAATGTCACAATCACACCTTTCTAAAGGGACTTGTTCTGAATATTTATTTACAGCTACACTAACGCAAGATTCCACCTTTTGTTGTGACTTCTTCATTCACTTTCTTACTTTGCTGAAAAAGTTTGAAATCTCTGAGTACACTGGGAATTCAGACTGCCTTGAAATTACCAGGTATCTGTACTGGCTCATTCTTTTCCCATCTACAGAGTTTTTATGCTTTGGTCCTTTTCAAACGGATGCCCCTCCCCCATGTGAGCAGGGGTGGGGACGTCCGTTTGAACTCCGCGGTGGTTGCGAGGGATGTGTGGGTGTTTGTGTGGATGCCACGGCCGGTGTGTGCGTGCTACTGCACTCCACCCACCTCAGCCCATCACCCACGCACGGAGCAATGGACACCAATACCAGATGCTCTGTGCATGGGGGTCCATGGGAACACACTCCCATGCACTGCCCACCCACCATGACGCCCACTCATCTCCCATGCACCCACGCCCATTTGAAAAGGGCCTTAGTTTACAGTCATCTGCTCATTTGTTACAATATTCCAACATGGGAGTTGACCATGAGCAAGATAGCTCACTGGGTTGGTCCAAGTTGACATAATACACCCATTCTTCGCATGCTGTGTACCGTCCTCTGATTCGCTTATTGATTAAAATCAATATGCTGACTAGCACTAACTACTGTATTGTTTGGGACCTAGCTAATTTAGAGACTCTCTGTCTGCTTTTAAGGCTCTTTGGCCAACACCCCCTGAATGTACATTTTTGACAACTGGAGGCAAGATTTTCGTCAATGGAAAATCATCTGAGTGCAGAACCTACTCTGGACAAATCAAGTCTCCTGAACCTTAGCAGGCGATAGGTTCATGCTGGATCCTCTCCCCTACTGCCAGAATACCAAGGTCTGAACAGTAGGAAATTCTGAGAATTGGCAATAGTCACTTCTACCATTAACAATGCAAAAAAATTAAATAGTTAACTGAACCAAATCTATTAACCGATGAGGTGATGGTAGAGGTCAAACAGAGGAATTTCTGGAAGCGGAAGTAAAGAGGGCCACTAAAATAGAAACGAACTGCAAAAGACTATCAAAGATGGAATCAGCTGATAATGACAATCTTAAAATCTATATGGGACACTAACAGCGTGTTAGGAAATGTCCTTTCCAAGTCCAATGTCAAGGAGATGTGGAATTTGAGGATGGAAAAGTGTGCTACTAGTCTTAGGTCACTGATTTCTGAAAAAATTAGGATTTATGAGAGTCCTGATTTGCTAAATAAAAGCACCTGGCTTTGGGAAAGCAAATGAAACATTATTTTGAGTGAACTGAAAAGAATAAATTTGACTAGTTACCTTACAGGGAAAGATGCTGGGATGGACTAGGATATTTTATAAGTGGTTCTAAAAATTCAGATTTATTCCTAAATAATGTAATTTTATTTTAAAAAACACACAACCTTATCTATTTTCACTTGCCTATAGATTGCAATTGTTATTTTAGCAAATAGAAAACTTTATATAAAAGTTTGAAGAACAGAGGGAGGAATACTAGAATTTTCAATTTAATAAGTTACCTAAAGAACATAGGAACCTAATTCTAGAAGCATACAAGCAAAAGGGAAAAAAAAACATAGAAAATGAGATTCAATAAGTACAATTTAAATGTACTAAGAAAAGCAAGTGGTAAGATTAACATAGGATAGCTAAAACTCAAGGTATTGAGAAACATTTCAAGCATGGCAGGGGAGCTAAATAGTTTTGCCAAATGTATTCATGCTGATAACAAAAAAACATTTCAATAACTAGGAGTAGAGCTGTAGCAATGAGAAAGATATAGCCATGAGTCCTGTTTTTATAAAACTGAAAATATTTAAAGAAACACTGCAACGTATGATAGAGGCCACAAAAGTGAGCTGAGGTTCTTAGGAGGCATCCAAAACAGAACAACTGCGTGGGCGCCAGCTGTTTGGGAATGAATATTTAGTTATGGTTCCTGATACACAAGTTTACACAAACTGGCCAATCAAAGACTGGGAAGCAATTTCCTTTAGCCCGGGACATATTGCCATGGAACAAGGGGAGAACAGAAGCAAGAAGGTTGGTGACTAGACGAGAGCAGCCTGAAGCCTCCATTTGGAGCAGATAACTATAAGAGTTTTATGTGATTGCATTTTATGCAATTTATGGGCATAAACATACCTCAACTCTACTTGCCATTCTCTTTCTTTGTAGACTGAAAATAAATATATATAAAAATAAAATAAACATTCTTACCTGACCAGGTTGCTCATTAACTATTCTTAACATTGCAACCACAGCATGTTCTTTTTCCAGACGGTCTAAACCTGGAGCATCTGGGCAAGGAACATCACCCAAACCATCTTCTCCATGATAGAAAGTCCCTAATGCAGGACCACCAAGCATGGGGCCAGAAGCCCCTGGGTAAACTGGAATCTGAAAATGAGAGAATGAGCACAGAAACTAGATTCAGGGCCACCAATCTAGCTCTGCATGTGTGTGTGAGGAATATGTGCCAGGGGTCTAGAATGAATGGCAGAGGCAATGCGACTGGGGGTGTGGGTGTGGCAGAGCAGGAGGTAGAGGCAAGCCAAGTGTCAGAATTTGGCAGAGCCGCAGCCTGGGCTCAGGAGCTCCGAACCCCGGGTCTGAAGGGAGATCATGCACAAGTATGCTACAACAGCATGCATCAGTTCTGGGGACAAACGTTTAACCAGCAGTAGAAATGCTTTCTCCCCGAATGGGGGAACAGAGGTGTGATGGGAGAGACCATGTGTGAAGGTGATTGAGCAAGCTGGATGGTGTCCTTCCCCACACACATTTCCAGCTGCATTGAATTCTTAGGAACCGGCTGCCTACTGCAAAGCCCCTGTGACTGCTCAGACCAGATGCAGAGGCAGCACAGATGACTCATGAAACATCAGTGAGCCAAGCCTAGAGTGCATTTGGCTCCTTTATTTGTTTATTTTTATTTAAGTGCCACTTTGGGGTGGCACTGTGCCATGCTGAGTTGCCATAGCATCCTGTGTGGGGTTTGGATGGGCAGCTGTTTCACTGCCTAACCCCATGCCTCTGGGCAAAGGGGACATGGCCAGTGGTGATGAAGGGGAGGAAAGAGCTCCCTCACTGGTGCAGCATCCTGGCTGCTGGCATTCCACCCTAGCCCAGAACTTCCACTAGCATACGTACAGGGGGACACGGGTGCTCAGGCTGGAACATTGCCTGTGCTCCAGTGGTATGCTTAACTGAACTGGGGTCAGAACAACTTGACTGTGATGTAACCAATATCGTTATGTCTCCCAATACTGTTTTTACAATATAAACCTTACTGATATACAACCATATTTGCTAAGCCAGAGGTTCCTAAACTGCTGTTGCTGATAGCCGATATAGTTTGCATATATTTGTTATCTGGGTCATAGGCTCAATTTATGTTTCAAAATGGGGTTGCCCAGGCTAAATATTTTAAGTTTTTTTATTTCATTATTAAATTGACTATAAACATAAAACAATTGAAAGCAAAACAGATGAACACAATTTGTGTGTATTCAAAAAACCATTAGTGTCTGGCAAATGTTCAGTTATACCTTTCAGCTTCAAAAAAGGGCAACCAAATTATGTCAAATTTACTGGATTCTTTTACCAGATTGTCTGTCTGCCAATATAATCATTGCTATGACTTCCAAAATTTCTCTGTTCATGCCACTAACAAGGGGAGATGGCAGAGGGGTCCAGTGCCAGGTGATGACACGTTTTGTGAAAATAAATAAGATGAAATCAATGTGGGCTGTCACCTGCCTGTCTATTAGCTGTGAAGCAATCACTGTGAGGCTGCAAGAGAAGAGAGCTGCAAGTGGAGAAAGTCCTTCCTGCAGCCCTACTCTCTCCTCTTGCACCAACTTCACAGCTGGATTGAGTTCTACCTCTGATGGAAACGGGGGGATCACAGCTAGAGAAGACTTCTTCCCTGGCTGTGTCCCCCTTTCTGTCAGAAGCAGCACTTTTCTCTTGCAGCAGCTTCACAGCGATTGGTTGTGAAGCCACTGCAAGGGGAGAGAGTGGGGGTGCAGGAAACAGCCACCTGAGCACGGGAGTGCTACTTCTGATGGAAAAGGCAGTCACTGCCAGAGAAGATGCCTTCTCTAGCTGTGACTCCACCCCTTTCCATCAGAAACAACACTCTCCTCTTGCTGGGGTTTCCAGAGGAGAGAGTGGGGGTGCAAGAAGGACCTTCTCTTGCAGCTGCCTGAGAACTGCTGCGCGAGTGTGATGGATAGGGTGGTCACTGCCAGGGAAGACCAGGGTTGGGGAGAGGGAAAGTACTGAGTGGTGCCACCTGTGGCGGCTACTGCTAGCACATGAAATATGGGCAGAGGGCTACACTCCAAAATATGTGAGTAGGGGCTTCATGTGGACTCCAGGGGGCTAAACGTCTCATTTATAAACACCCTTAGTTTCTGCTAGCAGAAGTTGTGATATCAATGGTTCTTTCTCTGATTTATTGATTATTATTTTGGATAGGAACCTAATAAACCACTGGTTCCATGAGTAGTGTAACATGGTTTCAAATACTCTATTGGATATTTCCCATGAGTTCTTTGTATGAATTTCTAACTGGCTTATAGTTTTATATCATTTTAATTAACATTCTTTATACATTGGATTAAATAATCCTGGTTGAAACTCTGAATTGTCTCTAAATGGGTATAATAGGAGGGAGAAAAGAAGGGGTTCTCTCTTGTCCATATGAAGTTCCATATTCACAGCATAGTTGATACATGAGCTATTTCCTTTTTGTGTTCGCTTAGTTTTTGTAATAAAAAAAATAAATCAAAAGCACCACCAAGCTTATGTTTAAACCCTTGTTTTTTCTGTTTTTACCCAGTGTTTGCTCAAGCTGATGGAGACCTTAGCTAAGCTGCCCTAATAGTATTTTAATAAACTTGGACCTACCTACCATCTCTCAAAATGGGTCTCTAGAGATTTTTCCAGTTTAGTCTCAGGATTTGTTGTTCCACACAATTTGATCATTGTATTTTGTAGTACCTCCTCAAGCATTCTTCAGCTAGGGCTTGAAATTTAACAAAACAAAACAAAACAAAACCAACTTTTGGTAGCAAAATCCTTTTTACTGCTGCTATCTGGTCAAACCATGACAATGCAATTTTTCCCTATTCTAAAATATCATTTTTAAGTTTTGAAACGGTGACAGGGAAATTAATTTCAAATATTTGGCTGGGTCTAGGAGAAATATTTACTCCTAAATATTGTATTTTGCTTAGACTACACAATTCCATAGGTTTCTTGTGGCTGTTTCATCTTAGTTTCTTTCATCCCAATATTTAAATATTTTGGATTTTCTATCATTTATTTTGTAGCCAAAAGTTTCTGGAATTTATTTTACTCCTAGCCATGAGGGACTCGTATATTATCTAGTCAAAAATTTTGGGAACTACTGTGCCAGGATTTAAGTATGCTCCATGGCTAATCATCATCATCCTGCTTTTGCCTCTTCCTGTTGCTTGGCAGTCTCTTACTTGTGGTGTAAAAGTAATATTAACCTGTTTTGAACTTGAAAATGAAGTCATGGAGAAGACTATGGGGAAAAAAAATAATCACTCAGCGTATAGAATGCAATTCTATGCATGATCCTTCAAAGGGAAGAAATTACACTTGATTCATTCCTTCATATTAGGAAGATGGCAGGTAGTTGATTACATATCCAAGTTTCAACCTTGATTTATTAGTAGTTCAATAGCATAAAAATACTATTGTTTAAATACAGGCTTTCAGTAATTGATATGTGAATGTTGGTTTTTCTTCCCCTTTCTCCTGCTTAATTCTTTGTCAATTATATCTATTTTCATTTTCTTGTATTCTCACCGCAGTCTTGCTACTCAAATATTTTAGCTTAAGGAAATTGCACTGTTTTACAACTGGTGGTCACTAATCAAATGCTGACATAAATAAAGAACAATTGCATATGTTTCAAAGAAATTATTACCTCAAGCTTGCTGCAAACCTTTAACACACGAAGTACATTTGCACAAACATTGTCCAGTAAAGTGTTTCCATAACAACAAGTTATCCCCAGGATTTCAACACCGGGAGATGCCAGAGCTATCATTATGGCTTGAGCATCATCTACTCCACAGTCAACATCAACTAGCAGGGGCTTCTTCATTTTTGAAATACCTACATAAAAAAGAATATAAAGCAATTAAGCAAGCAACCTAATTGTTTCTATCATTTTTTGTTGTGGCAGGGGGGAGAAGAGGACATTCTAAATTAAAGGCAGGTAGTACACTCTAGGGGCTTGCGTTAGTGGAGTGCTTTGAAGACTGACTGATGAATCTTAAAAATATTCCCATTCAAACACTGAGCATGATTTATCAAAATACTATAGAAAGCACCTGATAGAAAGCACCTCCATTGCAGGTGGCGCAGCACTATTCATAGGGCTACGCTATTATGGTCTTTTTCACACCAGACACACACCCCTCGCCCATGTGGGCGACTGGGTGGGCATCCGTGTGACAGCAGGTGGGGGTGCGCACGCACTGCCCCTCCACCCATCACCCACACAGAGGCATTGGAGAAAACAGAGGTGCCTCCATGCATGGAGATGGGTGTACGTCCACGTGCTGGATCGCACACGGTCCACACACCCACCACCACCCATCCCCCACGGACCGCAGTGCCTCCAGGATCCATTTAAAAAGGGCCTATGTGATATGATCTTATGCTGGTCATCTGACCTAGGGTTTAACAGAAAGCTCAGCCATGTTGTATATCTGTGTTGAGAGTTAATGTGTGTGTTCTGATTTATACAGCACGAGGGATGGGCGAACACGGTTCGGAAGTTCGGCCCGAACTCGGCCTGTTCGGACGACCGAACCCGAACTGACCTCAATTCCGAATGTCGAAATGACCGAACAGTTCAGTCAGTTTGGATCGCGTTCAGGTGAGTTCGGGTGGCAAAAACGTGTCACTGGAAGGCAAAACGTGACAGGGAGGGGGAGTCAGCTGAGGAACAGACTTCCAGGCACCAGGGGTGGAGAGGCTTGGAGTAGCAGCCAGCCTGCCCAATCACCATCCCTTTTCGCCTCAGACCACTGGCTTCGCAGTCTGCA
>QEPC01009397.1:588588-602312 GCA_003113815.1 Sphenodon punctatus | reverse complement strand
TGCTCATGCCTGACTGCTGGAAGAGCCCCCCACACTACAGTACCCTCTCTCTCTGTGGCAGACATCCTCTGCTACCCGCTGATGCCCACTGTTTGTGCCTGATTGATGCCCACCACCCATGCACCCACCCGCACACCAGTGAGTTCACTCTAATGGATAGAGCCTTAAGTTTCTTGTCCTCAAAGAAAAGAAAATGTTTACAAACCTGGCAGCAGTGGCAGCAGCACCTCCTGTGCCCGCCGGCTCTTCCTCCTCCTCCACCACCTAAGATCCAGCAGCGGCCGGAGGAACCTCTTCCTCCACCACCTTGGCCTTCCCCCCAAGCCCGGCGTTTAATGGTGGTGGCACTGGTCACCTTCTTCTCCATTATTTAAAAAAAAAAAAAAACACACAGCCAACACACACAGACAGCACCCACCAACACTCAACTAGCCAAACCAAAACCAACACACCCACAGCCAAAACACACGAATCACAGCCAGCCACAACACACACGCTCTCACCCACACAAGCGCCGCACGCACTCGAATTTCCGGTTTCTGGTGCGATCACGGGCTCTTGCGATACTTTTTCAGAACGCCCAAACCGAACGGCCGAACCCGAACGTGGCAAGCGAACCGAACGGCCGAACTGAATAGGCGAACCCGAACCGCAATTTGTGCACCCATCCCTATACAGCACTGTTCCCATAAGTATTACAGAATCCTTCTTTTGTTATTTCCTAGACATGAGAAAAATGCCACCTATACTTCTGGAGACTCTCTTCAGTTTACTACAGTTGCCTACAGACAGAAGCTAGCCATGTCCTCGTCTTTCCCCCCAAATGTTCCCCTCCTACTTCCCTGTCTGTTTCCATTGATGGTGTCACCATCCAACCTGTCCCTCCGGGGTGTAGCCTGGGATTCATCTTTGACTCCTCCCTCTCCTTATGCCTCAGATCCAGACCGTTGCCAAGTCCTGCTGCTTCGCTCTGTATGATATTGCTAACATCTGGCCCTGCCTTACTGTTGCCGCTGCAAAAACCCGTCTGTGCTCTAGTAATCTCTCACTTTGACTACTGTAACTTCCTCCTTACTGGCCTCCCCTGCTCTGATCTCACCCCCCTCATCTCCATCCAATGCTCTGCTGACAGTCATCCACCTTGCCCGTCGCTTTGACCATGTTCAGCCCCTCCTCTCCACCCTACACTGGCTTCCCTTATGAGAACGCATTCAACACAAGCGCCTGGTCTTCACCTTCAAGGTTCTTCATGGCCTTGCTCCCCCATCTCTCTCTGCTCTTGTATCCTGCGACCAGTGGTGTAGTTAGGTAATTTTAGATACTGGACTTAATGGTCTTGTGGGGCCCCTATGTGCAAGTGCTACAGGGGTGGAGCCTAGCAGGGCAAGGGCAGGGGCAGAGCCTGAACCTGGCACTCTCCATTCACTAAGAGCTTTGGATTTTCACACACCAAAAGCTTTTGAGAAGCAAAAGGGGCTAATGCATTACTTTTAGAGACATGTCCCCAGCATTCTGGCATGCATATTATTGTAGACTATGTCTTGAAAAAACCAGAGAGGTAGTGATCAGTGTTGAACTTTGACAGGGGAGGCCTGGGTTCAAATCTCCACTGAGCCATGAAGCTCCCTCCATAGACAAGAACAATTCTGGGTAATTTGTCCAGCAATTATGTGGCTAAATGGCACTTAAGGAGTGAGGATCTGATTTTAAAAGGTTTGCAGGGAAGAGATAAATGATTCCAGGGTTTGGAAAATGAAATGTTTCCCTATACCACACATTTTCGTCATACTGTGAATAAAATATAGGAATCGTGGGTTTCTTTTTTGACCTTTTGTGAGAAAGAAGGAAATGGTGTCAACTAGTGAAATGCAGATTTCTCATGGCATTTCTTTTGAGTCTGTGGGGGAGGATGGGTGAGCTGGTGAGGAGAGCAAGACATTTGTTTTCTTCCCCTGTCCCTCTGTCTCAGGGTATGCTGCTGACTGTCTCACCAGTTACCCAGGCAGCTCCATTCCACCCCCCTAAGGAGGGTCTCGCACATGGCGCACACATGGACTACAAAAGCAGGAGCTTTTGTGTGCGAGTCAGAGTCCCTAAGCCACTCTGGCTCGCCTGTCCTCAGGCAGCAGCAGCAGTGCGGTGTGCCTGTAGCTGCTGCTGCAAAATCATGCAATCAGTGGGGGGGTGGGGAGAACAGTCAGGGACAAAGAGTCTCTCCCGACAGCTTGAACCTACCTGCACGCCTTTGAAGCTGGAAGGCAGGGGCTGGAGACGAGCCCATGGAGGTGGCCACTCTGGACAGACTAGAGCTACACACACACACACACGGTGGCACTAAGGAGAACACAGGCCAGCAACAATGGAGTCCAAAGCTAGCCTGTCTGGCCCCAGCAGCAGCACTGCTTAGCTGCTGCACACCCACATGCTGTCAATTGCCTCTTTGCTGCACAGTGCGCCAGCTGCTCCTGCCCAGAAGTTGCCTCTGACTTCCTGTAGCACATGGTGGTGGTGGTGGCCGCGGCGGCTGTGTTCTGGGGAGCCAACAATCCCAGACCCTGGGCTTTCACCGGCTTTTATATTGCCAGTACAAGCCACGCACTGGCCTCAGGGTGCAAATTCCCGCTGGGTCGGTCATTGAAAAACCAGCCAGGTGGCAACCTGCTCTTGAGGAGCAGGACTTCGTGCTGGAGCTGCTCAGGGGCCCCTGCCAGGCTTGGGGGATCAGGACGTACGACCCCAGGGCCAGCCCTGATGGCACCACTGCCTACAACATTCCTGTCTGGGCACTTCACTCCTCCTCTGCTCCCACCCTTGCCTGCTACCGCCTCCCCTGCTCCTCTAAACGTCTTTGCCCCTTCTCTTTTGCTGCCACCCATACCTAGAACTCCCTCCCTGGATATATATTCGTTCTGCTCCCTCTCTCCCAACTTTCAAGTGCCTCCTAAAAATCTCTCTCTTCTGTCAGGCTCCTCATAAGTGGTAAGAATCTCCTCCCTGTAACTGTAACCTCATAAATGTATCCTTGTCTCTACTAATGTTCACCTCTCCCTTGTCTCCCCCCCCCCCCTTCCTTGTCTCAGATTGTCAGCCCTTTGGGGTAGGGTCCTGTCTACAACTACTGATTGTACAGCACCAGGTACACAGCTTGCGCTATATAAATAACAACAACAACAATCTGACTTCATCTGTATAGGTTAGCTTTTGCTGAGCTTTCTCCTTTTGTTCTACCAGCACAAGTGATGGTGAAAATCCTGGTGCAGAAAGGCTATATACATTTATGTTTTCATCTTCATAACTAGCTTTGTACAGTTTAGATCCATGGTTCCTCCATTCCAGGCTTCTCAGCTCAAAATGTCAAAATAATGGAAGCGGTTCTGAAATATAAATTTGCAAAGTTCCAGCTACTGCTAGTCTCTGCTATTATTCTTACCATCTTTAACCTTATATAAATCCAGTAGACTCTGCTAGTTAAGAAGAAACAATGGAACCAGACTCTAAAGAAGAGGTGGGGAACTTCAGCCCCTCCCTTTGTCCCCACTCCACCCCGCTTGTTTTTATTTACCTCCTGTCCAGTTCCTCGATATGGGCCCCTAGATCCAGTTCCTACCACTAAACACTGAAAGAATGAGCTCAAGGTAAGTAAAAAAGAGATGGGGGCATGCACGCAGAGACAGGGGGCAGATCCTTGGAATAAATGCATGATCTGGACCACATTGTGAACAACGGTCGTGTGGCAGAGCTTTCTTGATTTGCCTTCTAGTTTGAGGCTTTAGGGCAAAGGTTCCCATGCAGGGGCATGAGCAAGTGCGGCACCTCTACAAAAAGCAATACAAGAGGTTTAAATGTTCTTTTGTTTATACAATGGGTTAAAAATCACTTTTATGATACTTTGTAAGCAATACTCAGGCTGGTCATTATTGTTAAAGGGGCCCTAATTTTACTTTAGACCTGAGCCCCACAAATTTAAATGTAAGACGCTCTCTGCTGTCTGGGGCGAGGGGATTATATTCAAGTCACACAATGGGGACATGGCAGGCAAAATATTTGTGAACGGAGGCTCCCCCCCCCTCCCTCCCTATAATTAGAAGCACTCATTAATCAAGGAAACCTGAGTTTCCAAGTTAATCACAAGAGCTAGGAGGGGCGGCTGAAAGAAATTTTAACCAAAACACCAAACCAAAACCCACACCAGAAGTATCACCAAACTTGCAATAGGCCGACACTGCACTCCCCCCAGCTATGCTCTGGCCGGGCGGGGGCCGCGCACCGGAGCCACCTCAATACAAACACCATGTTTTCAATATAAACTGTTTTCAAGTGCAAAATGTCTCCTCTTTGCCAGAATTTCAGTTTGAAAATAAAAGCCCATGCCCTGCTCCAGCGCAAGCACCCTGGTTCCCCTGGCCGCAGCCCCAGGGAGCGGGAAGCCTGTCGGGTTCCCAGCTGCAGGGGTCAGGCTAGGGGTGCACCTAGGACATGGGGGCGAGGACATGGGGGGGGGGGAAAGCGAGGGCTGCACGCGCTCCAGCGGTCTCAGCCGGGCAGGAGTGGACGGAGCCGACTGCTGCACGGACTAGAGCAAAAGAGCGCACGCGCCACCGTCCGCCAAGTTCCCACCGCGCAAGGAGAGCGAGCCGAGCGGCAGGTTGATCTCGCGCAGGCCTCACCAGCCGCTGCTCTCGAGACCGGTCCCGCCCAGACTCGCCTATCACAAGCGTTGGGGTCAGTCAACAGCCGCCTACACAGCCTGATCCCACCCAACCACGGCCGCATGCCTTGGTGACAACGACGGGACTGGGAACGAACAGGAAGCCGCTGGCGGGAGGGGGTTGTTATAGGGACCTGCGCTCGCGTGCTGGAGGCTGCGTGCGCGCTCAGACCGTTACCTCGGGGCGCGCGCGCGTGTCTAGTCGCATTCTCGCCCTGGCAGTTGCTGTACTAACGGGGGGGGCGCCGGAACGAGGAGTAACGGCACGAGGCGCCTCTAGTTTTGTCTCCGCCCCCCCGCTGATGGCTGTAGTCCTGCCCCCCTCCCCCAGCCCAGGTTCTTGGTTAACTCAGCCAGACATGTGATGCACCGCACACACCTGATCCATGGCCCTTGGCTAAGCCACAGCCTTGCGCCCCCCCCTTTTCAGGATTTCCAAGCATCCTCTCTAGGGTCAGGCCAGTAACACTCCGAGGTTAGTCAGCGAGGCTTCCCCCCCCACTTCCTGCATTCACATGCACGGGAGGAAGGGGAGGCGGCGCAGCATTAGCCAGACCCAGCTGCCACAAGCCAGTTCCGGTTTTGACCTCAGCCGGAGGGGCGGGGAAAAGGAGTGAAACGAAAATCAGGGCTAAATCTCTGGGTGCAGCCCCGTGAGCCGCTGCCCGCTTCCTGGGCAAACGCGCCACAGGATGCAGTGAGTCCAGGCACTGCCAGATGTTTGCCTAGCTTGGCCCAGGGATGCGGCCCCTGGCATCATTAGCAAGTGGCTAGAAGGAGCAACCTAAGAGCCCATTCACACAGGGTTGCCACCTCTGCAAATTTTTAAGGCACACTTATGCAAAATACATGTTGCAGGGCCCTCCCAACATGCATGTCTCACAAGTGTTCCTTAAAAGTTTGCAGAGGTGACTAAGTGTCCTTACATAATGTGAGGAGAAAATACCTGATTGGATCCACTACCCTGCATAATTTCTGTGTTTAGGCACATTTACAAGTCCGATTGACAGTGAAAGGCTTGAAGAAAATGGTCAAAAAAGAAAAAATTATGCAAAATAGCACATTCACATGTACGCAAAAACTCACAATATTTGCAATTTTATGTCTTCTCCCAGCCTTTACCACATGTGCCCCAAGTCTCCTTGTCCAGAGAGCCCTTTTGTAAATGGGCTCAAGGGTTGCTCATCAATCCTTGCACCCTGATACCCCTGCACCTAGCCCCTGCAGCACATAACCTGCACCTACCTCCTTCCCTTACCTTTATTAGCCAAATAGAAATGTTCTTTCAAATTTGTATGAATTTGCACAAACAGATGCATGCAAATTAGCACAGTATGGGTTTCTTCCCTTGGAGAGGTGGCAACCTTAGCAACAAATGGTCATTAAAAGCATGGGACGCAGCAGGGGTCCGAAGGGAATGCTGGCAGGTTAGATCATCCACCCATTCGCTTCACAGTTACTTCCTCAGACCCTGCGCACAGCTCAGGGAGTTACCAAAAATCTGGCAGCACAAGTGCCCTCATTCTTCCCTTATGACCACGGGTATAACGATGGGACAACAGGTCCTCCAAGCTGTTGCGTGCAGAAATAATATTGCCATGAAGGTAGTACTTGAACTGTGGGACGTTCCAGCAAAGGCACAGATACTTAGAATGAAGCATGCCTCTTGGCTAACTGCATTTAGCAGTAGCCTTCCCTACAGATAAACCCACTGTGTCAGGGAAAATTACATACTCTCACCATGATATGGGAAGCAGAACATGTGCTATGAACCCTAAACAAGTTAGCATTTTGTTAAAGCACATTAAATAATCTTAGAAAAGGAACAGTACAGCTTCCAAGAATTGACTTGATGGGTATCCAATGGGAATGTTTTAAAACTAACCACTGTAAGACAATTTAAAAGTTGTCATCACAGTAATTGTTTTACTGTCTATTACATGACGCAGTTAAAAATGCCAGTTGTGGTGATAGGTCCCCATAAGCAACAATAATCCCTGTTCTGGAACTTTATCAAATATGAGTTTTAAATTGCAATTTATATCTTCAGCAGCATTCACTACAGAATGAATCAAGCATGGCTTTTCCTGATAAAAATCACATCACTTGTATTGCATCTGCTTTTCTATGTGGTCTCACACTAATTTCCACTTTCCAGTAACTTTCCCACAATTGACATTTAATGAATCTCTTATTACCTGGTATATTTTGCGACCCTTTCAAATAATCTGGAGCAGATTTCCACCTTCCAGTCTTTTAGACCTTGATCTGAAACCAGAAAATCTTATAGCAAACTGTTAATTAGTAATTTATTTTAGCCACACCTTTACAAAAGAAAAAAGAAAAACCACTTTGCAGGGGTAGCCTTGTATCTGAACTTAGGACTCTTTCCATTCTCCACGATATCTTACTTGTATAAATCGTTTATCTTCATTGTTGCATAATGCAATTCCACTGCATATATCTGAAAATTTAATCTCAGATCTGGCTGCTAGTTGAAATGTTTGGTATAAGAAAATGAAAGCTTTTAATTTACAAAGGTGTATTTTAAAAAATGAAGACACATTCTTCACAGGAGCTAGGAGAGCTCCTGGCCCAATATAAGACAGGTCAAGAAGAAACGTCTCGCTGTTTTTGTTCTGAACTTCTTTTTTATTCCCACATTAATCTCCCTGTCCCTGCCTCATTAGAAGACAGTTTGAGTCCCTTCACCCCCTGGCCATCCGGATAAGCATGATGTAGCTTATGCAAATCTCCTTGCCATATGCAAGTTGTACAACCAACAGTTAAAAGTGCACTTGGGACATTTAACCAGTAGAAACACTGCCTTGCTGGCTAGGTAGTTTAAAATCAAAGCATTTGTGTGTATTTTTAAAGGTAGCTTTCACTCTTTGGGTACAGTTTCTGTTTCCAGAGAACTCTATATTAAATCCATCTTTGGATACGTCACAACCTCTTCACATCACTTCTCGTGTGATTTCTCATTAACTGACCTGTCAAAAATGTGAGTCTGAAGTTAGCTAATTGTCACAGAGTACGGGTAGGTGGAGAGGGACAACATACTCAAGACAAAACAGCAAGAGAGAAGGTAAATGTATACATCAAGTGGCATACAGTGGCTAAAATCTCTCACTGTACCTGAGGATTGGAGGGTAGTGAATGTAACAATATTTTAAAAGGGCTTCTGAGGCAATCCTGGAACTGGTGAGCCTGACATCATTGGTGGAAACGACTGAAAAACGTAATTACTGGGTATATTGATAAACACAGCATAATGGGGAAGAGTCAGTATGGATTTAGCAAAGGGAAGTCGTGTTTCGCTAATATATTGGAATTTTCTGAGGCTATAAATAAGCATGTGGATAAGAGTGAGCAAATCAGTGTAGTTTATCTGAATTTTCAAGTGGTGTTTGATAAGGTCCTTCATGAGAGATTATTGAGAAAATTAAATAGGTAATGGGATAGAAAGCAGTGTCCTATCGTGGACTGGTAACTGGTTAAAGGATAGGAAGCAAAGAGCAGGACTAAATGGTCAGTTTTCGCAATGGAGAGAAGTAAATAGTGGAGTGCCCCAGAATCTGTACTGGGGCCACTGATGTTCAATATATTTGTTAATGATCTGGAAAAGGAAAAAAAGTGAGGTGATCAAATTTGCAGTTGACAGAGTTATTAATGGTAGGTAAAACCTGAGTGGACTGTGAGGAATTGCAGGAGGATCTTGGAAGACTGGGTGCCTGGGCATCTAAATGGCAGATGAAATTTCATATTGACAAGTGCAAAGAGATGTATATAGGAAAAATAAACTGAACTATGTACACAATGATGGGTTCTAAATTAGAACTCAGGAAAAATCTATGGTGTGACCACTCCTTGAATAGTGTTGCAGTTTTGGTCACCTCATCTCAAAAACAACAGAACAGTAGAACTAGAAAAGGTACGTAGAAGGACAAGAAAAATAATAAAAGGTATGGAATGACTCCTGCATGAAGAGAGACTTGATAGGTTAAGACTCTTCAGCTTGGAGAAGAGAGGGGATGTGATGATAGAAGTTTATAAAATCATGAGGGGTGTGGAACAAGTAAATAGGAAGATGTTATTTTTATCCTCTCAAATAGTACTAGAACTAGGGGACATTTCATGAAACTAACTGGTGGTAGATTTAAAACAAAAAGTATATTTTCATTCAATACAAAATTAACTTGCAGAATTTGTTGCCAGAGGATGTGGTCAAGGCCCATACTATAGCTGAGTTTAAAAAAGGATATGTTCTTGGAGAGTAGGGCTATTAGCCCAACATCTTACTGTTGGGAGCTGGAAGTGGACAACAGGGAATGGGTTGCCCATTGTAACCTGATTGGGTACTTCCCCCAAGCGACTGACATTGGCCACTGTTGGAGACAGGATACTTGGCATGAAGGGCCATTAGTCTCACCAGTATGGCACTACTTATGCTTTACAAACAGGACTTCTAGATGACAAATATTTGTTGTGCCCACACTACCCATAAGAGAAGACAGAGACATGCTTGGGGATAAAAGAGACATCGGCCACAACTTTATTACATGATATATACGTATTTCACAACACCAAATAATAAACCTGTGTGGATGTAGAGGAGAGAAACCTTGTAATAGAAGCAAGCCAGGGGGCTGAGCTAATTCTGCCCCCTAACCCAGGTGAATCGGCCCTTCAAATTCACCCTCCCCTTGGGTCAGGGCAGGTTGCAGCCCCCTACCAGCTGTTCTGAGCCTGGGCTGGGACCCCCACCCTTAAGACCCCTCTGCTACCTGCGTGGCAACGGGGTACAAGCGCACCCCCTTAGCTCTTAGGGAGCCTTACCACCGCATGGTTCCTACCCTGCTACCCTCTACGAAAAGGGGGAGGAGAATTTCACTCCACCCTTTCCCCCTACACAGGTATCCCGAAACGTGCATGCAAAACCACCCTCAGATCCTTCAGACAGACAATGTTCCCTGGCACCAATAAATGCACGTCATCACTCCAAAAAAGGCCCACATCATGGCCCACAATACGCTCGTGGTGCACCACCCTGCCACCAAAGCATGTCACAAACACCCACATTAACCCTATTGATTTTCCGCTTGGCATGCTCAATTTTGCCAGGCGAAGTGGTGTACCGCCAAACCCGCCGCTCCAGTAAGTCCAACCACCATATGGAGGACTACGGCCACGTAGCAACCAATACGGAGATATCATTCTTCATTGCGCCAGTGAGCTCCCATGCACTGCGCAGGCTGAGGTCATTTTCACCCAAGTGAATGACCAGGATGTCAAGAGGACCGAAGCAAGCGGCCCTGTGGAACAGCGAGGGCATCAGGTGTTTCCAGCGCATCCCGCTGTGCCCAAACCAGTAAAGGTGGGCCCCCAGTCCACAACCCAGCTGGGTACCGAAGTCCAAATCAGCTGCTTGGCCCGTGGCCCAACATACAATACTGTGCCCGCAAATCCATATGGTGGGAAGCTGGCCCGTGTCTTGAGAGTTACAAAACATAAGAGTGTTACAAACAAACAAGAGCCTACTGCAGAGGGCTGAATGGCCGTACATAAGTGCCAGACCGCCATCTGCCTATCACCTTAATCTGAGAGGCAGGTAGCCTGCCCGCAGCAGCCGTGGAGGCGGCCCCAATTCTGAAGGAGTGCGCCCCATAGTCAGATGGCCAAAATCCCAGAATCACCAAACCCTTACTAAAAATTGCCCAAAATTGAAATTTTGTCAGAAATGCCCCTGCCGCATGAAGAGGGGGCCTCGTAGGTGCGGACGCACATCCAAGTAAGCCACTAATGCCGAGACCGGGCACACACACCCAGCCGGGGGTCTGTGCAGCATTATGAGCTGCCCCCATCCCTGTTGATCCATTTTTGAGTGCCGAATCGTGATGGTGACAGAGATGGGCCTCAGGGCTATGTCCCGAAACTCCAACTGTCTACCTTTGTTCCCAAGCTCCCACAAGGCCACTGGCATCACCTCCGAGTCAATGTTGGTGCTGGGCACCAGGGAATGGAACCGCTCCATCTGAAAACAAGAGAGGGAATCAGCAATATCGTTGTGCACTCTGGAGACGTGTTTGGTAGAGAAATACATATTAAGGGAAAGACACTTCAAGACAAATCAACAAACTAAGGTCATGACTCTGCTGGATCTACTAGACTGATGGTTGATTACCTGCACCACCACCTGGTTACGTGAGAGTCCCAGAAGTGCCGCCCACAAAGCTCCAAAGCCACCAGTAATGGGAAGAGCTCCAGAAAAGTTATGTCTTTGATTAGCGCTGTGGATGCCCATTGCGGCGGCCACTGCTGTGCACACCAACTACCCTGAAAGAAAACCCTGAACCCTGTCCCCCCAGCAGCATCGGATACCACCTGAAGGTCCGCCTCGATCAGCCGCACTTCCCTCCACAACGAAATACCATTGTACCTGTTGAAGAACGTTAGCCAGACCCTAAGGTCCTCTCTAATGCCCTTGGATATCCGTATACGGTGGTAGGGGGCCGTAACACCCGCCGTGGTGCATGCCAGCCGCACGCAGAAAGCCCTGCCAGGGTGAGGTCACTGATTTTATAGCTGAATACAGGGCAGAGAAAATAGGCAGAGAGGCCCAATAATTTTTTAGAGCCTCTATGATGACTGGACAGGGTGAGACTGGGCAGCCTAAAGGAATTAGCGTGGCAACTAACACTGTACCTCAAGAATATGGTAGCTCTTCTTCTGAGGAGCTACCTCAGCCACAGCAGGGTAGCCACTCTGCAGAGTGGCAAGTAACACTGGATAGAAAAGTGATTTTGTTTAAAGTTGTTCCTTTGCCAAATGGCTTTTTCCCTAAATGGAATACGAAATCTGCTATTCAGCATCATTTGATGGATATTACTAGGCAGAATATTCCATTATGGAATATCAGGTCGTTTCAGATTCTCCCAGCTCCAAGACATGTGCAGTGCTTAGTGATCCATCTTTGTTCTACCATGTTGGTTGATAGGTTATTGTCACAATTTGATCTTTTTGCCTCATGGGGAGTCCAGTTAGGGGAAGTGTTTACAAATTCTATAAGGCAACCTTGTTTTTGTCTAAGTCTAAACCATTGCATTTGCAGGACCAGAAGGATTCGATGTTACATGTAAATTCTAAAAGTAGTATTCAAGGGAAAGTGCCAAATTTGGTGCCGATTACTGATAGACTGTTAAACCTGGCTATGGAACAGAGGCCAGCCTTTTCCCTGTCTTCTCGGGGAGTTTTGGTGCCAGGGCTTGGTTTGGTATCACACTCGCTTGTGGATCCTGTAATTAATATGCTAGTTGTTGAAGTCCCTGTGTTGTCTAATTCCATCTTAGTCCCGATCCATCAAGAAAATGTGCTGCTGTCTGCTGAGGCTAACCTGGTTGATAATAATGGCCCTATTATAGAGGGAGCTAATTTAAGGGGACAGGATGGGAACTTATCGTCTAGTTCCTCTATGTCAGACTTGGAAATGTTTAATGAGGAAGTGTCCTCAATTAATGCAGGACTTCATCAATGTCATGATCCCCACCTGATTTCCTTGTGTTCATGGAATATTGCTAGATGGACTTCGCATTTAAGGAATAGGGAATTTATCTCATATATTAGCAATTTTCATATTATTTTTCTTCAAGAGACCTGTCTGAAGGACTCCTTAGAATTTGAACATTTCAAGACTTTTATGGTACCAGCTACAGCTCCTAATCATACGGGGTGGCCTAGAGGAGGCCTGGGATGCATAGTGACAGAAGGACTGGATAGCATGATTATTTCAGAAATCAAATGTCCTCCTTTTGCCTTGGGGCTTAAATTAAGGTGCGGTTTCCATCTAATTATTTTACTTACAGTGTATATTCCCGCTCAAAATGCAGGCTCGTATGACGGTCTAGCCTAGAAAATATAGTTGAGGATCTATCAATTAAGTACCCTAAAAGGTCTTTTTATCATGTCTGGCGACTTCAATGCAAGAATTGGTCATGATGACAAACCCCTTACCTCATACTGTGAACCAGCTTCCCCTCATATGACTAGTAATCTAAAACCTAGAGAGTCGAAGGACCAGATGATCATGGCCTCAGGTATTAGGTTTGCAAAGTTAGTTATGGGACATCGGTTGCATATTCTAAATGGTGTGCTGGCTTTGGTGATCCTTTGGGTGAATTTACTTTTGTTGGCCCTCAGGAGACGAGCATGGTTGATTATGTGGGTGTTTCTGCTAGCTAGTGTATTGCAAGTTATTAAGGAGTTTGAAGTGGGTCTATACCAGGTCAGTGACCACCTTCCGCTAACCCTTGTTTTAGATTTTAGTGATTCCCTGTGCTTCCTTCTGTAAAGCATTCTGAAATATTAGATCCCTATATGGTAGAAAGACATTGCCCAGCCAAATGGGGGAAATCTCTTGCTGGGTCTCTTTATATGGTACTTAAAGTAGATTTGTGTAGGCAGGTTAAGGCAACGATCGAAGGACATGAGGAGGATGCCTGGGTTATTGATGCCTTTAACACTCTTAGTACCTTTCTTCAGAAGTATATTTCCAGTTTTGCCTCATCAAAGCCAAAACAGAATTGGTCTAAAAACCAACCCTGGTATGATAGGGATTGTAGGACTGCTAGGAGTGAATTCATTGCCGTTTATTTAGCCTACCATAGGGGGGGATATCCCTAGTCTTCAAGTTCGGTATTTTTCCCTTAAAAAGGATTACAGGAACCTAATTAGGGCTAAGAAGCGCTTATTTGTGGCGGGACAATGGTTGGAAATACTGGAGGCAAGTGATACTAGGTAGGGATGGGCGAACACGGTTCGGAGTTCGGCCCGAAATCGGCCTGTTCGGACGCACGAACACAAACATGAACAGACGGAACGGTGAAATGGCCGAACAGTTCGGTCAGTTTGGATCGCGTTCGGGTGAGTTCAGGTGGCAAAAAAAGGTTCACTGTAAGGTGACAGGGAGGGGTAGTACTAGTCACTGAGGAGCAGACTTCCGGGCACCAAGGGTGGAGAG
>QEPC01009397.1:574352-588488 GCA_003113815.1 Sphenodon punctatus | reverse complement strand
ATTTAGTGTAGATAGATAGATATAATATTAGATTAAAAAAATAAATTTTAAAAACCCATATAAAAAAAAAAGCAAAAAAAAAAAAAAGAAAACCATATAACACCCAATAAAAAATAAAAAAAACATAAAAAAACAAAAAAAACCGCCCATAACATTTCCCGAACGGCCGAACCCGAACCTGGTGAACTAACTGAACTGAACGGACGAACCGAACGCAGACAAACCGAACAGATGAACTGAACGCAGCCCAACCGAATGGCTGAACCCGAACCGCGATCTGTTCGCCCATCCCTAATACTAAGGATTCACTGAGATTTTGGCGCTTGATTAATTGGAATATTTCGGATATTAGAAGTCCATGGTCTTTCCCAGCCCCCCCCCCCAGTTCATGGGTGGACTTTTTTACCCAGATGCATTTTCCAGAAGGGATAGCTTTGTCTCTTCCTAAGGATGAGGGTGGAACCGATTTTTTTCCTATCTGGCCTCCTGTTTCTGAGAACGAGGTGGCTAGATTGATTGTATCATTCAAACTAAACAAAGGTCCAGGCCCCAATCTTGTACAGATTGAATTTATTAAGGCACATATGGATTGGTGGGTCCCAGTACTGGCAGCCTTGTTTTCAGCCATAAACAACTCAGGGATTATACCAATACATTGGAGAAAGGCTATAATTATCCCCATCTTTAAGAAAGGATCCAGATCTGACCTCGCTAATTACAGGCCGATCAGCCTACTGAGTGACATCAGTAAGATCCATACAACATTTTTATTGGACAGGCTTACTGACTGGATTGACCAGAATAAAATCTTTCATCCAGAACAGGCAGGTTTTCAGAGAGGTACATCCACGGTCGAGCAATGCCTTATACTTTTCCATTTAATTGAGAAATACAGGAAGATCAATGGGTGGCTTTTTGTAGCCTTCGTGGATCTAAAATCAACGCTTTATTTGGTTAATAGGGAAATCCTCTGGGATAAATTAGGAAAGTTGACAATTGATAAGAGACTTGTTTCTCCTCCAGAGAGTACACGCCGAATCCTCTTTGGCAGTTAAAATAGATACTGAGGGTCATCTCACTCCACAAATTCATACTGTACTAGGACTAAGACAGGGCTGCGTGTTGGCCCCTACACTTTTAAATATATACATCAATGATGTTATTCTAATATTGGCTCACTATAGTTTCTTCCCACCTAAGTTGGCTGATAGACTGCAATATAGTAGGCAGCCTACTGGTCTGGCTTTTGTCCTGGGCATGGCACTGAGACAGCATTAGTGGCTTTGGTCGATGTTCTGTGCCGTGAAAAGGATAAGGGTCGATCGACCCTTTTGGTCCTGTTAGATCTGTCGGCTGCATTTGATACCGTTGACCATGAGATATTGGTGACGTGCCTGCGGGACAGTACAGGGGTGGACGGGATCGTTCTTGAATGGTTCCGCTCATTCCTGACAGGAAGAACTCAGCGGGTGGTGCTTGGTGATTATTTTTCATTCACCGAACCCTCCCATGTGGGTTCTGTTTTGTCCCCTCTCCTGTTCAACGTGTACATGCAGCCGCATGGCGAGGTGATCAGGGGGTATGGGGTGAGGTGTCATCAGTATGCGAATGACACCCAACTGTACCTCTCATTGTCAACTGACCCAGGCCCGGCCATCTCAGTGCTTGCCCGGTGTCTGGCAGCTATGGGGGACTGGATGAGGGCTAATAGACCGACTGAATCCTGACAAGACGGAGGTGATGTTAGTGGGTAAGTCAGTGGAGATGGCTTTCCAGGTACGGAACCTGGGGGTGCTCCTCGATGCGCAGCTCCACCTGGATCTCCAGATAGAGGCTGTGGTGAGGAGTGCCTTCCACCAATTACATCTGGTGTGTTGGCTTCAGCTGCTGGTTTTGGATCTGGCCACGATCATCCATGCTTTTATCACCTCTCGGTTAGACTACTGTAACACGCTCTACGTGGGGCTACCTATGGTGACGGCTCAGAAGCTGCAGCTGGTGAAGAATGCGGCAGCCCAGCTCCTGGTAGGGCTGGGCCATCGAGAGCACATTACACTAGTGCTCCGAGCCCTGCACTGGCTGCCAATAGTTTTCCAGGCCCAATTCAAAGTGTTGGTTCTGACCTATAAAGCCTTACACGGTCTGGGTCCTGCTTATCTGCGAGACCGCCTCACTCCTCGGGTTCTGGACCGGCCCCTGCAGTCATCTGGGGGCGCCCTGTTGGAAGTTCCCCGGGTTTCCCAGGGGGCCACGCAAGACAGGGCGTTCTCGGTAGCCGCATCACACCTTTGGAACTCCCTCCCTGTAGGGGCCCGTCTGGCCTCTGACCTCCCGAGTTTCCATAGGAATTGTAAGACCTGGCTGCTCCGCCAGGGAAAAGGGTGAGGGTAGGGGGGGGTGGGTAGTACTTGGGCTTTTTTGCCTCCTCATTTTTATTGCTGTTTTTAGTATTTAATGTTTTATATATTTTATTGTATTTTTTATTGATGATATTGTTAGCCGCCCCAGGCTGCCTGTGGCAGGAGGAGCGGGATAAAAATGTTTTAATTAATTAATTAAATAAATAAATATATGCCGATGATTTGGTAATGATGTCTCAGACCCGTGTGGGTCTCAATAGGCAACTGAATGCCTTTCTAACCTTTTGCCAATCCAACAAATTAGTTGTTAATTATGGTAATTCCAGTTGTTTTCTCCTGTAGACATAAGATCTACAATTGGGCTATAGGTGATCATAGTATTCAACAAATCAGGAACTTTAAGTATCTTGGCCTGCACTTTCAAGTAACAGGCAGATGGGAGGAACATTATCGGAAGGCTTTGGCAGCTACTAAGGGCACTTCTCTGACCATCTTAAGTTTATTTGCTAGCTCGGGCAGAAGCAGACCCGACCTTGCAATTAGTGTATTTAGCAGCAAATACGGGCTAGTTTCCTTTATGGGGCAAATCTTTGGCCCCCACTTATTTCTGCTAACCTCAATGCTGTACAATCACATTTTTTACAGAGATTACTTAGGGTGCCTAGAGGTACACCGCTGGCAGCCATTAGGATGGAAGTGGGCCAGATTAGCTGGTTTCAGAAAGCTTGGGAATATACCCTTAAATTCTGGCTCAGACTATCTAGATCCACCAATTTGGGCCTAGTAAAATTCTTATTGGAAGATTCTTTTAAAAATTCATGGTCTAAAGCAATAGAGAAATTCATTTCTGGGTTGGGGTTTTCGCAGGAGTATTTAGCTTGTAAAGAAACAAGAAAGGCCAGAGTGGAACTCCTCTGTAGACTGGAGGATGTGGAAAGGCAAAACGAGTTGACAAAGCTGAGAAGTTCTCATATGTGTGACTACTTATTGAGGGCCCCTGCCATAGGGGTAATGGTCAAATACTTGACTTCTTCCATTTCACTCCGTGGGAGGTATCTGTTATTCTGTGCAAGGATGAACAGCACTGCCAACCAAAGTTCTGGAAGGACGTTATAATGGGACTCCCTATATCGAGCATGTTTGTCCTTTTGACCACATATATGTTGAATTTCCTCAGCACATTTTGTTCAACTGTCAATGTTGTGAGTTAATATGTTATTGTGAACAGATGGCAAGGTTTTTATTTTATTATTATTATATTTTATTTTAACTGTTGTATGTTTTACATATGTCATAGTTTTATTAATTATTTTGTCTATGTTTCCGTTTGTGTTATTTATGTGTAGCAGTGATCTATGGTCAAGCTTATTAAAGAATTAGATTTGATTTCAATTGCCGTAGGGAAATTCAGCACAGGCAGTGGCTACCCCACCTAAACCGGTAGCATCATAACAAACGTGTGAGGGAGCTCCACCCACCCCTCGGGGTGCCCCAAACCCCCGCAGTCCCTCCAAACAGAGGACACCCCTCCCCCCGGGGCTTATACTGACCCTGGGGACTCCCAGGGAATGAGCCCACCATGCAGTCCCAGAAGGAGGTGCCTGACATGGGCCTGCCCCCCCCCCACTGGAGGCCCCCGAGTAGTGGCTCATCGTAACCAAGCCAAGTACGTGCACTTGAGACCTCGCATCTTCATGAATGTTAGACCCCTTGTCTCTCCCTCTGTTCCCCTTCCTATGTCTCTCCCCCAGCTCCTGTCGCTCAGATTGTAAGCCCTAGGGGCAGGGACCGTGTCTATTTTATTACTTTGTAAAGTGCCATGTACACTGCTGGCGCTATATAAATGTTTGTTAATAATAATAATAATAGTGGCTGAGTGCCGCCATGGGAAATGGTGCTGCGCTCCCCCCCCCCGGGCTGCAGGAAACGATCCCCGAGTCCCCCCAAGCTGATCCCAGTGGGGCGCTCTGCGTGGTAAGGTCCCCCCCCAGGGGCCTTACTACAGCTGGGCTCAGGATCAACAAATGGGCTCCACGTGGGCTGCCCCCCCCTCCTAACCGGGGGATCTCGAGCAGAAATTGAGTGCTGTGGCGGTGACCCAGCGGCGGCGTTTCCCCCTGTGCCTGAATTCAGAAGCCTGCCCCTAACACCCCAAAACCAATCCCGGTGGGGAGCTCCACGTGTTACCGGTCCCCAGGGGGCACTTCGCCCGGGCGCCTGGCCAGGATGCGGGTGCCGCCACGCTGCCCAGCAGTGGTGCTCCATGTGAGCCTGCCCCCCCGGGATTCCCAGCTGAAATTGAGCACCGCCACACTGCCCGGCAGCAGCGCTCCACATAGGCTGTTCTCCCTTCCCACTGGGGAATCCTGAACTGTTTGGACGGCCGTGCACGCAGCCACGCTGGCCCTGGTGGCGGGAAGGTGTTTGTGGGAGCACCGACGTACTACTCCCAAAGGCAGCGCGCCTGCTGCCCCACCACCACCACCCTGGAGAGTGACCTTACCTGAAGTAGATCCGAGAAGTGATCAGGTAGGAACCCCCTGTGCACGTTGCCCAGCAGATGAGGAGAGAGGCAGAGGCACCCGGCGGCTCAGGTATATATATCTGACCACAACTCCTGTAAGAGTTTCTCTTCTTGCAATGACTGGCTCTCATGCAATAAACAATATTTGATTTGACCACAACTCCACCCCCAGGTGCCTTCCCGTCCCCCCCCCCATTGGGCCATGGCGCTGAGCCTCCTGTGCTGGGGGGGGAGGTGTCCTTGCCCCCCCCCCAGCCCAGTGCCCCTTCTCGGGAAGGTGGGCACAAATCCACACACACCCCTGGCCGCCGATAGTGTGGGGGTGTTCCCTTCTGTAAGGAAGGATTCCAACATTCAAATATTGCAAGACAATATTTTTCTGGATCCACTAAATGCTGAACTGCTAGAGTCATTGTGTCCATGGTAAAACAAATTTTTAATTTCTTAAAAATTAATTTGTGTCCATGATAAAATAATTTTTTTAAATTATAGCTCCAATTAAACAGTTTTATAATTTTAATATCTTTAGATAGATTTTAGAGATGCCAAATTAACTAATTGTTAACCAGGAGTTATATAGAGAGACCTGAATTATCTGCGTTTCCCCCACCGCTGCCAATAGAGAAAACATAGTGAATACAGGACCCTGGTTATATATCAAACCTTTATGCCTCAGCCTCTTCATCTCTAAAAGAGGCATTACATTTACCATACTTACCTCCCGAGGTGTGGCAAAAAATGATTATCCAATATATGAACTTTGCTCATGAACAAGGATAGGTAAAGGTTACGGATTATTGTCCATTGCCTAACTACTACTGATTTTGGCAACTTCTTAAATACAGCATGCATTTTTTCCGAGACTTTTTAAACTCCTCAGTCTAAATCAACAAGACTTCCATCTTGATGCAAGTCATCTTGAATATTACTACAAAGAAAAGGATTTAGTTTCTCAGTAATCCAACGCACCAAGAAACAAAAATATTATTTTTTGTACAGTGGCTAGATGATGGCAGCAACGATCTTCTAGTGAGATGTTTGTGTTAGATATTAAGAAGATTGGAACTCACTCTCCTATACTGTCAGTGGCCCATGTTAAGTGCATCGGCAACAATGGGGGAAACGCAGTGAACATGGGGCCCTGTGTACACTAAAAATATGGGACACCCCCCAGCCATAAGCTGGGGGGTGAGTTTGGGGCCACCCTCCCCAGAACAGGGTGCCGGTCAGGGGTAGGCAAAGGGTTTCCTTTGCCCTCCCCTCCTGCCTGCCTATTTGAGCGGCGGCACCGGTAGGCCAATGGGGGGAGAGGAAGGGCACCTGGGGGCGGGGGGCGTAGACAGGTATATTTACTCTGCTCCTCTGCGCCTCTTCTACTCTGCTCAGTTCAGGGCGGGGGGTCAAACCAACTGGGTGGGGAAGCTGGGTCTGGCACCTACTCCAATCAGGCTTGAGATTCTCTGCCCTCTTCTGCGCCGTTACCTGAACAGGATAGATGCTGAATATTTGTGGTGGGTTTTTTTGGAGGGTTTTGAGATCCCGTACATGGGCCTGCGGGTGGACATGGCACCTAAGAACCTCAAGTCTGTGCGGGGAAGGGAAGGAATAGTGTGGAATAAGATTCGAAAGGAGACTGTGGCTGGAAGAGTGGCAGATCCATATGACTCCCCACCTTTCTCTCCCCTGCTAGGACAGTGCCAAAAAAGGCACCCGGGGAGTTCCGCTTGATTCATCCTCTGTCTTACCCCAGGGGTAGTTCAGTGAATGATGGGATTGACCCCGTACTGTGCTCCGTGCAGTACACATCGTTCGATGCAGCCGTGCATACTGTGCGGGCATGTGATGCAGGGGCACTCATGGGGAAGTGTGACATAAAGTCAACTTTCCGCCTCCGAGGGATTTTGACCTGTTGGGCTTTTCATTCAACGGTCAGTTTTTCTATGACAAAGTCATGCCCGTGGGCTGCTCCATTTCCTGTGTAGCATTCGAGCATTTCAGCACCATGCTGGAGTAGGCAGTGAAGGACCGGGCCGGTTTATTTTCCATATCACACTATCTCAATTATTATCTCTTCTTGGGGCGGGCAGGTACCCAGGATTGTGCCCATTTAATGGGCACGTTTGCTGCAGTAGTGGGCGAATTGGACGTCCCATTGGCCAAAGAAAAAATCGAGGGTCCCGTGAGGTGGATCTCCTTTTTAGGGATAATCATTGATACTGCCTGCACATCTAGTCTCCCCCCCGACAAACTGGCCACTTTGCAGGGGCTGCTCACAGACACTCTGGCCGCCAGGAAGGTAACGCTTTGGGCATTACAAACTTTACTTGGGCACCTCAATTTTGCATGTAGGGTGGTAGCCCCGGGCCGGGCTTTCTGTGCGCGACTCGGCCGTGCAACTGCAGGGCTGTCGGCCCCCCATCACTGTGTTCGCATAACTAAGGGTATCAGGGCTGACCTCCAGGTCTGGCTTACGTTCCTCCAGAACTACAATGGAATTTCCCTGTGGAGGGAAGTACGGCTATTAGAGGCCGACATGCAGGTGGTATCCGACGCTGCTGGTGGGATTGGCTTCGGGGTGTTCTTTCAGGGTAGTTGGTGGGCCCATCGCTGGCCACCAGATTGTGACCTTATTAGGGACATAACATTCCTCGTATTCTTCCTGCTTCTGGTGGCATTGGAGCTTTGGGGCCATCGCTTCTGGGACTCACACATATGTTTTTAGTCCGATAACCAGGCAGTGGTGCAGGTGATCAACCGCCAGTCCAGTAAATCCAGCAGGGTTCTGGTTCTGGTCCGCTGGTTCATGCTGAAGTGCCTTTCCATTAATATGTATTTTTTCGGCCAAATACGTGCCCGGTGTCCACAATGAGATTGCTGATTCCCTGTCTCATTTTCAGATGGAGCGATTCCCGTTCCCTGGCGCCCAGTACCAACATCGACCCAGAGGTGATGCTGGAGGCTTTGTGGAGTCTTGGGAGCGAAGGATAGACGAAGGCGTTAGAGCCTCCATTTCGAACTCTACGTGGCGAGCCTACGTGTCTTCCTTTCAAGAATTCCAAAGCTTCCTCTCAACCCACGGGTTGCAGGAGTCATGGCCCATCCCCGCCTGTCAAGTGGAGTGGTTTGCGGTGCACCTGAGTTGCCGTGGGTTAGCGCCATGCACCATACGGTGTCGTCTAGTGGCCATCACATTTTTCAGCAAGGCGCGGGGGGTGGCCCACCCATGTGCAAGTTATTGGCTCTGCAGAGCTGTCGAAGGTTGGGACAGGGAGCGGGAGCCACGGAGGTGTCAGTTGACACACTGGCTCACTTGTTAATAGCACTGCCTCGCATTTGCTCATCCCCCTACAAAGGGCTGCATTTCCAGGCAGCCTTTTTTACTGCATTTTTTGGGGCACTGCGCATCAGTGAGTTGGTGCCCTCATCACAGGGCGATTGTAGGGGTATGGCCCTTGAGCTCAGGGACGTAACTCGTGCCCCAGACGCTATCACCATCATGATTCGGTGATCTAAGACCGATCAAGGGGGGATGGGTCAGCAATTGACGCTGCGCTGAGCCACGGTAGGGGTAGTGTGCCCGGTGGCGGCGATATGGGAATATTTGGACACTCGCCCGCCTTTAAAGGGCCCCCTTTTCATCCATTTCACCGGGACAAGCTTGATCAAATTCCAATTCCAGGCCATTTTTAAGAGCGATTTGGCTGCACTGGGGCTGTCGCCTGCTGGGTCGCACTCTTTCAGGATCAGAGTGGCTTCTACGGCAGCTGCAGGGGGGCTGCCTGCATCACAGATCATGGCTATAGGCCGATGGCAGTCTGGGGCCTATCGTACCTATGTGAGGCCTTTCGCCCCCCCCTCCCCCGCAGCCGGCCCGATGGGTATGTAACACGCTGTTGTGTTTTGTTATCTGCAGGCATGGATCGGTTGCCAAGTGTATGGATCTGTGGCCATAGCATCGTGCGGAGGGCTGAATGCCATGCGGAGAACTCTGACTTTGGTACTCAGCTTGGTTGTGGGCTCCATGCCCACCTCTACTGGTTTGGGTGCAGCGGTATGCGCTGGGAGCATCTGATGCCTTCGCTCCTCTGCAGGGCTGATTGATTCGGACCGCCTGCCATCCTGGTCATCCACCTGGGAGAAAACTATCTCAGCGTGGGCAGCACATGGGAGCTCATGGGCGCAATGAAGGATGATATCTCTGGGCTGGCAGCCCAGTGGTCACACACACTCATTTGGTGGTCGAATCTGCTTGCCCATAGGGTATGGCGGTATACCACTACGCTGGGCAAGTTAGAGCGTGCCAAGCGAAAAATCAACAGGGCCATGTGGGAGTTTGTTGGGCGCTTGGGGGGCCAGGTGGTGCACCATGAAAGGATCATGAACCAGCACGCTGGCCTTTCCCTGCAAGACGGGGTGCATTTATCGGTCCAGGAGAACTCGTTCTGGTTGGAGGACTTGCAGACTGTCATCCATTGGCATTTTGGTTTGCCTGTGTGGGGGAAAGGGGTGGAGTAGGGTTGCCTCTCCCCTTTTCATGGTGGTTAGCGGGGTAGGAACCGTGCTGTGGTAAGGCTCCCTATGAGCTGAGGGGTCGCGCTTGTACTCATTACCACTCGGGGAGCAGGGGGGGTCTTAAGACCGGGGTCCCCAGCCCAGGCTCAGAACGGCTGGTTGGGGGGCTGCAAACCCACCTGACCCAAGAGGAGGGTGAACTCAAAGAGTTGATTCACCCGGGCAGGGGGGGCGAGATTTAACTCAACCCCGACCTGCTTGATGTAGCATGGTTCCTCCCCGCTATTAGGCACACAGGTTGTTGTTTTTTTTCTATTGTTGCCTGTTGTATATGTGTGAGTTATATTGTAATAAAGTTGTGACCAAGGCCTTTATTACCCAGAGCATGTCTCTCTCTTTTCCTATGGGCGGTGCGGTCACAAGGGGACACCCCCCAGTCATAAGCTGGGGGGTGAGTTTGGACCCACCCTCCCCAGAACAGGGTGCCGGTCAGGGGTAGGCAAAGGGTTTCCTTTGCCCTCCCCTCCTGCCTGCCTATTTGAGCAGCGGCACCGGTAGGCCAATGGGGGGAGAGGAAGGGCACCTGGGGGCGGGGGGGCGTAGACAGGTATATTTACCTGAAGCAACCAGGTGCCTCTTCCTCTCTGCTCAGTCCAGGGCCGCTTCCAGAGGTTTTCCCTCCCAACCCTTCCCCTTTTATGCAATGTGTTCTACCAACAACAGTGTGTATTGCTTTGAGTTTAAGTCAGCGACTGTGGGCTTAGGCTGGTTGCTGTTTTCAGGGCTGAGGAGGAATTTTCCCGATGGCCTAATTGGCTCAGAGGGTTGTCGGGTTTTTCGCTTTCTCCACAGCCATTAGTTTTCATGTGCAATTATACGTTATCGATTCTACAACATCTTGTCACAGCTGTGACGGTTAGCGGGGTAGGAACCGTGCTGTGGTAAGGCTCCCTATGAGCTGAGGGGTCGCGCTTGTACCCATTACCACTCAGGGAGCGGGGGGGTCTTAAGGCCCCAGCCCAGGCTCAGAACGGCTGGTTTGGGGGCTACAAACCCACCTGACCCAAGGGGAGGGTGAACTCGAAGGGTCAATTCACCCGGGCAGGGGGGGCGAGATTTAACTCAACCCCCTGACCTGCTTTATGTAGCATGGTTCCTCCCCGCTATTAGGTGCACAGGTTTTTTTTTGTTTTTTCTATTGTTGCCTATTGTATATGTGTGAGTTGTATTGTAATAAAGTTGCGGCCAAAGCCTTTGTTACCCAGAGCATGTCTCTGCCTGTTCCTATGGGCGGTGCGGGCACAAAATGAATTAGGTTTAAATCAGTGGAGAATTCACGTTGTGACTGCAAACAAATTTGAGAAATATAGTGAAACAAGTGCTTTTCCTAGATGCTAAAGATCTTGTATCATATCTGGATAGTTTTTTTCAAAATCAGCTAGAAAGGCTTTACATGGGAGATAAAATGTGTTTAACTAGGTTAAGTCAGCATTAACTAGGTTATCAGTTAAAAAACTCTATTCAGTCACAGCTAACCTAAATTGCTTTCTCAGTCACAGCCATGTACTTACCTTGAAGTACTAACTTCCCATAACCCAGATTATCAACCTAATATACTCATAAACCTAAAAGACAGCATTTCTGAAAAAATACCAGTGAATTCCCTTTGTATTCTAACACACAGGAATAAACTTAAATCTTAAGATATAGCCTGTATATTTTAGTGTATTAAACTCATCTTTGCAAAAATGTTGTAGTTAACTCGGCCTTATAAATTGTCATAAAACTGTCTGGACAAAAAATTTACTTGGAGATTTAGAATAAAATAATTGGAAAATCATCCTTTTTTCATACCCATAATGAATTATTTGACATAGGCAAACAGAAGTTTAAAAGATCATAAGCAAATTAACCATACATGATTCCACGTATATTGCTACCATTATTAAGTATTTACATATCGCCATTAGTTAACTTTGATAGAACAGTCGTTTACAATCTATTATAAACAAGGAAAGGGAAACATAGGGAGAGATGGGGATACATTCATGAAGTTGAGAAGTCACATGTGCACAAGCTTAGTTTAGCTACAGGGATTAAGGGGCCCTTGAATGAAAGGACAGTAGAGGAAGCATCAGTGACCAGTCTGTGGGGAGACAGAGCTAAGGAAAGTCTGATGTAAGAGGTAGGTTTTCAGGAGAGATTTGAACATTGGGAAGGAGGGGGAGCAGAACGAATTTCTTTAGGAAGCGAATTCCAGGCATAGCAGCAACATGGGGGAAGGGGGAAAGACGATTCAGGGGACAGAAGACTTGAGGGCAGGTGAGGGTGGTGGCAGAAGAGGAGTGAAGCTTCAGGGTGGGAATGTAGTGGGAAACAAGTGTAGAAAGAGTAGAGCAAGGCCATGAAGAGCCTTGAAGGTAAAGGACTTGTGCTGAATGTAAAGGGAGAGAGGGAGCCAATGGAGGAAGGAGAGGAGGAGCTGAACATGATTAAAGTAGTGGGCAAGATGGCTGACCTTGGCAGCAAATGTAAATGAAATGTAAACATAAATGAAAGCTCTTAAAATACATCTACACATTTTTCTGACTTGGTTCTTTTTTTTCCTTTTCAACAAATCTTTTGTATTTTACATTAAACTGTTCTCTTGTGGTTCCTTACCCATCATTGTGTATTTCATCAATTTAAAACGCGTCTTCTCATATCAGTACAGATGCACTTTAAAAAGATGTTTTAAATGGCAAAGGACTGTCTTTGTTAAAGTGTTTTATATTTCAAGCACTGTTCTAAAGCCTTCCTTTAATGCAATGCAACCTTTTCCCAAGCAAGATCAAATTCTGACAGACAAACCAGTGACTGGAAGGGAAAGCAGGTAGAAGCCATGTTGTCAATTCTCCACCAGTTACTGCTTCATAGCTGCTTGGTGGCTCCAAAGCGGTTTCCAGAAGGGGATTAGTGATCAAACAGATAGGCCTTTTCTTCCATTTCCCACAATTCAGAACATTGCTGATCACTAAAAACACTGTAATAATTTCCCCTCATCCATCGAAATGTGTTAGGCAAGAAATAAATGCCATTGTTTTATTCAAAAGCATAGGATACTTGAATAGATCTGATTATTTCTCAATTCTGAACAAACATTTCTGAAACAATGTAGCTCACAAGGCAACCCTCCACCATTAAAGTCAATGGAAGTTTTGCTGTTGACTTCAATGGGTGGTGAAGGATTGCTCTCCAATGGTGAAATCCTAGCCCAGTAGTGTAGTCATTCCATTTCAAGACACTGGGTATTACATGATGACAACCTGCTTAGGCCTGTGGACCACAGTCACATTTGTTGAATCCTGCCAGATGATTGCCCAGGATTGTTCCCGGGCATGGTAGTGGCTAGCCTGGGCTATGATCCCAGAGACCTCCAGGGTCACTGCCCAGCCTACCGTCTGCCTGGTCGGGCCAGAGCAGGCTATAACGTTTGTTATAACTCACTGTGGCTCAGTCCAGATTGGGTCTGCCATGGCGGCCTTCACTGACTGCCATTGCTGCCTGTCATGGCAAGGGGTGGGGTGCTGGGTGCAGCATGGGGAGAAGCCGACCAGCCGCACGTTTGTGTGGCTCCCTGCTCTCCCTGGTGGCCCACCCACTGGCACGTTTATTGGCTGGCTAGACCTGATCCTGGCTATGGTGCCAGCGGCTTCCCAGTCAGGATCATGTTGTGATGACAGTACTCTGCTGTCACTTCTGTTAACACCCAATAATAGGGGGTGATCATTTATTCCTCTTAACACTTTGTACTTAAATCCTATTTGTAATGGTCAGAAGAATAAATGATCACCCTATAGAATCCTCTGGAGCCAGTCAACAACAAAGACATGTAAGAGAGCCACCAGTTGTGAACTTGATCCTTGTCCATCCTGGTTGGTGAAAGCCTCCAGGGAGACACTGGGGACGGTGCTGGCGAGAGTGGTTAACACGTCCCTGCAGCAGGAGAGGCTGTCGCCCAGCCTCAAGGAGGCTGTGGTACGCCCCCTGCTGAAGAAACCATCATTGGATGTGGACGCACTCGCCAGCTACCGACCTGTCTCTAACCTTCCCTTTTTAGGGAAGGTTATTGAGAGGGCGGTGGCAATCCAGCTCCAGGCGCATCTGGACAGCATCAGTTTCCCAGACCCTTTTCAATCTGGGTTCCGTCCCAGCTATGGCACTGAGACAGCGCTGGTGGCCTTGGTCGACGATCTCCGCCGGGAGATGGATGCAGGATGTTCTACATTTCTTATCCTGCTAGATCTCTCGGCCACTTTTGATACCGTGGACCATGAGCTGCTGTTGAGACGGCTTCATGACCTTGGGGGTCTGAACGGGACTGTTCTTGAATGGTTCCGCTCATTCCTCTCGGGGAGAAGCCAGCGGGTGGTGTTGGGAGCTGAGACATCTTGCCCCCCCCCCCCGCCTTATCCTGCAGTGTTCCGCAGGGTTCTAGTCTGTCTCCACTATTATTTAATGTGTATATGCAGCCCCTGGGGAAGGTCGTGAGGGTTTGGGGTGCAAGGTCACCAATATGCTGATGATACTCAGCTGTACCTCTCTTTTTCAGCTGACCCAGACCCTGCTGTCTCATTGCTCTCCCAGTGTTTGGAGGCCGTGGCGGAGTGGATGTGGCAGAGCAGACTGAAGCTCAACCCCGATAAGATGGAGGTGATGGTGGTGGGGAGGGCGAGGGAGGTGTCGGCCCCCCTGATTGGG
>QEPC01009397.1:544085-573777 GCA_003113815.1 Sphenodon punctatus | reverse complement strand
GGGGGGGGGGGGGGAAATAGGCTTTTTAGCTTTTCCCTGCCCTTATTTTATTTTATTTATTCTCCTACCCTTGTGATGTTTTAAATTGTGTGATGATTTTAAAAATTGTTTTTATTAATATTTTATTTAGCTGTACGTCACCCCGGGATGCCATAGGCATATGGGGCGACTCATAAATGCTTAAAAGAAATAAATAAATAAATAAAAATATAAATAAAGTATATCAAATGTCAATTGGGATTGTGATCCCATCTGCAGATAGTGTGATTCCACTTGGGATTCTAACCCGCTATTTGGGAATCTAATCCTAGCCCCTCTGAAATTTTATGGGCCAGGATTTCAGCCCAAGGTTTTAAAAATTAGGAAGTTGCCTCTCCATCTACAACTTATCATCTCATTCTTAGGGGACAATTTTGCAGCTTATTACTATATAACAAAAAGAGGAGTGGTAGTTTGAACTCTGGGTGAAAAGTAATGTGACATTGGGTGAAAACAGATATGATGCTAACTCCACTTTAACACTGCTTCAACATTTCTTATGCATGGCTGTACATGGACGGAGGTGGGGGAGGGGGATGAGTGTTTTGCCCCGGTGCGTGTGTGTCCGTTTATATGGACACACACCCATCTCCACCCAAGGAGCTTCCTCCGGTTTTCCAGAGGGCTCGGTGGAGGTGGGTGTTGCACAGGTGCACGCACGCACCCCCCCATCCCGCTCAGTGTTCACATGGGTGAACAACGAGCGGACACACATCCCCCCCGCCAGCCGTATACATGGACACCCCCCTTGCACACCCGCCCAAACACCGAGGGGGGGGGAGAGGCATCTGTGTAAAAACAGCCCATGTTGCAGGGCTGCACAGGGCACCTCTGCAACATGCATAAAAAAGTTAAAACAGTGTTCAAGTGGAGTTACTAATGTCATGTCTTTGTTTACCCATTAGCCACTGACCATTTTTTGCGTGTGTGCTAAACATGCTAAAAACTTGTCATTGGCTAGAATAATAGACAAAACAGCTTAGTGAATAGGCAGTTGCTACTTACCAAGCTGTTGGGTAGGGTGGGTTGGAAGCTATGGTGGGGAGTGGACCAGATCCTCCTTCTACTGTAGTTTCTGCTGCTGTGCTGGCAGGGTTGGTGCACTCTCAGCCAGTTCGGGAGTAGTCTTTGTGCCAGTGCTGCACCTGTGGGGAACGAACTCAGAGATTTCTCTCAAGCTGGATCCCCAGGGAACCAGCTCAAGAGAAGTCCTTGCATCGGTTTCCCACCATCACTTTGGTTAGAAGTCACAGTGTGGAATGCACTTCCTCTCTGCAGCTTCTAGCCTCCCCTCTTACCCATAGTTATTCAAGGTCCCCTAACAGACCTCACAACAACTACATGGAATTGCCCTGCACTCAAAGTGGGCCCACTAATGCCTGGACTTATGCCGTAAGTGGGGGATGAGTAGGGGCTAAGTAACCGCTACTCACCTCAAAACCCTGCTATCTAACAAACGCAACAGTATTGAATAGCATTGCTAGGTTTGTTTACACCCTCCGAGGCCACAATCCTGTAACTACTTACTCTGGAGTAGTCCAGCTACTACTTAATTGGCAAGAGTGTGAAGTTCTGGCTTTTCTTTACCACAGACCTCACCAGAATTTCAATACCGATTTTTAAACTTTTTACCAGAACACTGCTAAGACTATTTTAAAGGTAATTTATTTTTGTCACACACCAGAAACGAATTTGGAAAAAAGGATTTTTGAAGCTGAGTTTGTTTTCAGCTATTGGTGTTTTGTTTTGAAAAAAGGACTTTAGAAAAAAGCAGTCCTTCAAGAACAACAAAGCAGATAAAGCTGTGCTTGCCATTCTTCCAAGATTAGAGTCAAAGCAAAAAAGAACGTAATTAATTTTGTGGATCAAGTTTATTGTACCATTATGCAGAATTTATATACAACTGAGGTAAGAAAATGGTTCACATATTCATATTCACCGGTGGTCTACAATCTGCACTGTCTCCCTATAGTCTTCTGGGCGTAATTCACGGTTTTGACCTTTAAAGCCCTAAACGTCCTGGGCCTCATCCATCCTTACAGACTGCCTTTCCTTCCACATTCTGCTGTGGCCGGCCAGGGGCGCTCTCTTGTGGGTACTACCCACCAGTCTTGTCCATATGACAAGGGAGGCATTCTCAGTTGCTGCCCCAGGATTGCGGAAGGGAGTCCCTGGAGGCCTGTCAGAGCCAGACTGTATTCCGGAGGTAGTATTCGGCAGACAAAGGTAGGGGGCTGGGAGTGGGGTGGGTGGGTTTTCTCTGAATTAAGTTTTTAACGTTTTTTTGTTTTTTTCATATTCTGTATTTTATGTAAGTCACCCTGAGGCTTAGAGGAAGGGCGGGATAGAAGTTTAAATAAATCAATAAAATAATTTCTCGTGGGGAATAGGGAGACCCCAGTCTCCCTTCTAAGTGTCATTTGTTGATATGAAAGGAGTTATAATGTTAATCCCTTGGAAGTAGAATGCTCACTGCATAAACAAGGAGCGCAAGTTAATATGGGGCAGAAAGTAGGAGGAGAAGCAGTGAGGCGCTGGGAGCAGAAAAGTAAAATTGTTCCAGGAAAGAGCTGGATGCAATGAAAGAACAACAACAGAGAAGGAAGTCTCTGAACGGAAAAGAAATTGCAAACACAGGAAGGATTTGTTCAGGAAGCAACTTGAGAAACTTTGCGAAGGAAAGAGTATGATACTCTTGCATCATAACTCGCCTGATGTAACTTTTTAATTGTCTCCCTCCAGAGTTTGTACAGATGACTGATCCAAATTAATTTCTGGTTACACCCCATTGTGTTTAATAAGGGTCTACAAAATGTTCAGCGTTCAGCTCTTACACTTTATATAAAAGGACTGGAATATCCTGGATAGGGGTTGGAATATATAACACTTTGAGGTACCTTCCAACCCTATTCTATTTCATATTTTTTCTCATCAGATAAAAACTATAAAGGTGAACATTTGAAAGCCTAAACCTTCACCTAGTGTGGCATTTAAAAATAACTCACCAACACAGTGTTCTTGTCAGTTCTTTATTGTTTTTATCCTAAAGACTAGCACATTTACAGCATACATGGATTGGATGAACTAGGAATATATAAAACCGTAACCATATGTTTATGATATATTGATACTGCCCAAAAACAAATAAATAAAAATATTTCAATGCACAAAGCTTGGTAAATACAACTGTGTTGGGACAAAAACGGTTGTATTTTACAATAATTTTACATATGTAAATGAAACAAAGGCAACTGTGCTGTGGGTGCTTTCACAGAACATACACAGAACATACTTGGCAACAGTTTCTTTTTACCTTAGTATGTTTTATAATTTAAAAAATGTACTCAAAAAGAACATTAAGACAGAACTTCATTTTACAATAATCCTTAGGATTGCTTTTCATATGCAGCTGAAAAGTTAGCACTCTCTTGTGCAGTTTCCTAAATGTTTTTAAAGTTTCACAGGTGATTTTTTTTCTTTTCATTTTACTGAACTGTTCAAGATCTTACTGTTCAATATGCCCTTCAAGCAAGCCTATTTACGTGCATGTAATAACAATGCCGTATATATAAAATATTTGCTGGACAATGATCATCTACATACAGTATAATAAAATCAGAATTTCCCCCACAAAATAATGCAGTACTGTAGTTTGGTGTTCCACCTCTTTTTAAAAAGGTAAGCAAAAAGCATGCACATAAAGAGTTTGGGGGGACTTATTCAGACTAGAACTGCAATCCCAAATGAACTTGCACTGGTGGAGCTCCACTGAGCTTGCAGCTTTACCAGTACAAATGTGGTTTGGATTGCAGCCTGAGGGTGCCATCCTCCAGCTGTTTAGCCCTGGCATTGAGACCCACTAAAGTGAATGACAGTTGCATTTGTAATGAGGGCAAGTGACGGTGCTAACAGCCAGAGGACTGCACTATGTAAACAAACTAAGTCAATAAGCATACAGTTTAAAGTGACTGTACTGGTTAAGAGCTAGAAAATATTAGTGATCAGCTCTAACAACAGTAACAAATAGACTATCTTGTGTTAAATCCCACTTGGAGTAGAAAGTTAAAGGAACACAAGATTTTATGTACTTTTAACTGCGTATTTGAAGTTAGAAATAAACTGTCTAACAACATGTTATCACCAGAAAACAAAAGGGTTTGTAGAACATAAATGACATTAAAGTAAGTGTGGTATTTCACAGTAGAACAGGACTGCACGATTAGCAGACTGACTGGAATCTCACTGGGAACCTTTTTGTCAGTTTTTAAAACCTGTTTTGCGTGAGGCAACAACCACCTGCAGAGTTCCAAGGATATATTTCTGCCATAGCCCTCCGAACAGGAACGGCGTGTTTGTTATGCTTCATGGATCTAGGCTGCAATTCTGAAACCACTCGCTCACGAGTAGTGCCACAACTGAACAGGGCTTGTTACAAGCAAGCAGTTTCAGGACTGTGACCATCTAAATGACGCAGAGTTCCGAGGTTAAATATGGCCCTTTTTACATGAGCTGCACCCACTCGGCACCATGCAGGTCTGCTGCACGGGCATGAGTGGGTGCCACCTGTGTGACTGCTGCGGCAGGTGGGTAGGCATGTATATGTGCTCCTGTGTAACACACATGCCCACCTACCTCCACACATCGCCCACGCACAGAGCAATTAGCCACAACGGCAATTGCTCCGGTGTGTGTGTGTGTGTGTGTGTGTGTGTAAAAATCAGTGTGCACCCGTGTACACTGCCCCTCTGCACCACGCACACCCAGTTCCCCTGCAGCTGCGGCCCACATAAAAAGGGCCTATGTTTCACAGTATTCACCACTGTTACACTAGAAAGGCTGAAACAATAATAGAAAGCTGATTCAGCAAAACATTATTAGCTACTAAATGTTGCAAAAAGCAAAAGGTGAAAAACTGTTAGACTTAACCCCTCCCCTCCTCCAATTGCTAGGGGAGGAGAATGAACATGAGCAACAGAGCAGTGAAAGCACAAACAGAAAACACCAGGGAAAGGAAGAAAGAAATGAAGAGCTGTCACATACACACCTGACTCTTACTCTGCTAGGAATAAACTGACCAGATTTTTCCATTTCATTTTAATGCCATCGCCTGCTGTTTTAGAAATCAAGGGAAGGGAGAGTTTTGAATATTGTACAATGGACTGAACAAGGCTGATCGTGATAGGATTTGGAAATCAATTTTAACATTATATTTTGGAAGGTTCACCCTTTCAGGTGATTATTTTCAAGGAGACCTATTGATCATTCCTTGGCAGTCACTAGAGAGGTTTATCTGATCATCTCGGAAGATGGAACTCATAAGGTTCTAACACATTAACAGCTATTTTGTATCAAAATAAGACATAACTACCTCTCATCAGAAACACTGTAAAACAGCCTCTGACAGAACTCAGCTGAATAAAATGACAGTTAAAAAAAATAAAAGATTTTTTTGTTCTGCAATTACTTGGGAGGCTTGGTGGGAATTCAAAACAGCATGCCCTCCAAAATACTGACTATTGACCTGAACATGATGTAAAAAGCTATGGGGGGAAATGTGTTACTTAATACACAATACCCTGAACGTTATCTACCATATTATGCTACATAAACAATTTGCACTGTTGGTTAAATTAAAATAATGAGAGGGGAGAAAATTCTAGCTGAGTTTAAAAATATTGTTTGGTGGCACTAACCACTAATAAAGTACCATCACATAAGTATTTGAAAATTTAAATGTTTTGGAAATTGAGTGATCAAGGCCCCAATCCTGTCTCTGTTTAAGTCAATGTGATTTTTGGCTTTGTTTGGAGCAGAACTGGGCCTCTTGTTATTGTCTGGCCTCATACATTACTAACTTTGCATAAGGAAGTTAGTATTCTATATAAAGTAAAACATTTTAAGCTCCTGGCTTTTATTTTATTGTGCTGACATATTTTTTTTAAAAACTAAACATTTGTTTCTTGATTGTAAGATGCATTCTACATTTATCAGACTGCCTATGGTCCAATTAATTTCTATTTACAACATTGAGGTTTTACTCTGTCTTAAAAAGTATTATGAAAAGCTTAATCTCAAGTCAACTCAGTATAAAAAGATGTTATGTGAAACAGCTGCCTAAGTAAACACCATCCATAAAATCCTTGACCACCCAGGAAGATAGCTAGCTATTTGCATACAGACTCAGAGTATTATTCAGTGGTACAGTATTTGTGCATCTTACATACACTGAAGGCTATTTAAATGGGCAAAAAGTCATCACATTATTCTCAAGCTAAAGTGTCAGAGAAATCTTTCCTATGGATTCCAATTTAATAAAGTAACATGCTCAATATTACCTAGTGAAATGTACAAAAAATCTGTTTATCTGGTCTTGATGACAAATTCATATATTAACCTAGAGTGTAACCATGAGTTTTAATGGAACAGCTAATTACAGGACACAATATGCTTATGTTTCAACTTTTCCGTAAGTTCCTTCTGGAGGCCTGTAATGCTTTGGGAAAGCCTTCAGCTGCAGGGAATTAAATGCATACTTGCGACATCCAACATTCTTCATTGTATTTTCTCGCCGACAACCCTCACTGGGGAAAAAGAACAAGCACAAAAAATGACAGCAGTAAAAACAAAAATAAGAGACAAAGTAAGATGAAATGAACTGGTTATTTCATAGCATTAAAAAGTTGGTTAGTTTCAATGGGCGTTTGAATAATTTGCAAACAGCAAATATTAAAAAGTGGTGGATCCTTAAACAATTAAGCAGCACACAGAATGGACACATGCTATGTTTGATTGCTAGTTTTGCATATCTAAAAAGCAGCAGTGTATCTAGTGGAACAAAGTTTTATATCAGAGATGGTTTCATGTATTTCAGGGCATATTTGCTATGAAGTTTCAATGCCACTTCACAGTCTATGGAATCCCAAGACATTGGTCAAAAACAGTTGTTATTTTATTAGTTACGCTGGGGAAAAAAAGCTGATTTCTGAACAAAAAAAAATATATTTGAATAACTTTATTGTTCCCAGTATATCAGTTTAAGAGATTATTTAAGGTTTGAACTAATACAAAAATAATAACTTTGCAGATAACTTGACATACACAAATAATTGATTTGAAAATCAACATACTGTACTAACACAGAATCTCAATCCCTGAAACAGTAGCTTTATTTGGGTGCAAAAAGATTGCTTTTATGTACAGTCTTCACCCAAAATCTACAAAGCTGCTGAGACTTTAGACTGCACCCATAACACTGTATTGCAGTGCAGTCATCCCATACTGCGAGGAGGCTCTGTGCTGTAAGGAAGGCTATCTAGCTATAAGGCTTCTGTACTCTGGGGTTCTAAAACCTATTGCAAAGTCCCTCTGATTTTATGAAAATCCTGGGTTCCAAGAACAGTCTTACAAAGTGGAAGCACTCTATTTTTAAATGTAAAATCTAAATTAACTTAGACCCTCATGAAAGTTATGAATCTTCTCTCTCACTTTTAAACACAGACGTTTAATGAAAAATGATAAATGGTTTTCTGTTAACAAATAGCTAGTGAAATGTAAGTACACCACCAATGGCTGAGATGGAATGCTATTCCTATTTTAGCCCATTTTTAGATGTGACATTCTGCTCGCAGATTTTAAAAATCCGCTTTTAGAAAAGTCATGCGGGTGATGTTTAGATCCGTGGCTTGCACGTTCTTTCGAAACTGCATTGGTAAAACCTCTATATCAAGGTTTTACCAATGCGGTTTCAAAAGCGTGCACAAGCCACGGTTTCCAATGGCGGTGGCACGTCTAAATGCCACCTGTGCAACTTTTCTAAAAGTGGATTATTTAAATCCATAAGCCAAGTGGCATGGCTAAAAGCACCCTAAAGACATTACATTAGCATAATACACCTTTGGGTAAACTATAGTAGCTTCATTCCAAAGTTGGATTTGGATGATGATTAATTTTATAAACCTTCTTCCTAAATGAGCTTGTGCTCATTTACAAAAAGGGGTTGCATACATTGATTTGGGGTAATAAAACAAACTACTTTAAAATTATTTCTCCCTTGCATGGTTTAATTTCATTTAGCATTTTAACCTTTCCTCTAAAGTCACTGTTTAAGCTTTAAAAATGTC
Organism: Sphenodon punctatus; assembly: GCA_003113815.1. Classification (NCBI taxonomy): domain Eukaryota; kingdom Metazoa; phylum Chordata; class Lepidosauria; order Sphenodontia; family Sphenodontidae; genus Sphenodon; species Sphenodon punctatus. The sequence goes on along the minus strand of QEPC01009397.1, from coordinate 565,618 downwards.
TGCCGTCTATGAATAGTAGCTATTGATCATAGTCTGCTTCCCAATGTGTGTGTCTTATGCTATTAGCTTGTGTCTTTACAGTACACAATGAACTGTAATGGCTGACAGTCTCTTGAGTCGGTAATAAACTCAGCGAAACACATGAACATGAGTTGCTCCAAAGGAATCAATACGGATTCCCAAACCATTGAAAATGCATTATATTATACAGATCATATGCAAAACATTACTCACTAAAATATTTAGTGGCATGAACAAAAAAAGGCAATTTATTCAAATTGTATGCTAGTTACTCTGTTCAGAACTCATCCTATTATGCGTAGTTGTTGGCACAGATGAACTACAATGATGGTGCTTCCAAGGGGTGTGTGTGAGTGAGTGAGTGAGTGAGTGAGAGAGAGAGAGAGCACACATGCTAGAATACAACTCTGTCAATTTTGTGTCAGGTCTACAGTTGCTGCAAACTGGCTAAATTCCATTGGAACTGACAGTTTCCACCAACAGAGGATCTGATCCATTATCTAGAAGTGACTGACTGACACTGACAGTAATGATCACCAGAAATACTAGGATGGTTTGAATTTTTTGAGAGGTAACTTTTTCTATATACTGCACATTACAATTTTTAAAAAAGAAAATAAATAGAATATAATTTTTAATAGTTACTTTTCTCGATTTAAAAAAAAACAAAGAAGGGGCATTCTGGGGAAAAATGAGAGAGAAAACAGGAGAGAGTGTACTACACTATCTAATTTAATGAACCTATACGGAGAATACAACCATGTACTTTCTGATGTATTTATAACAGGACATTTGATATTTTATTAATTCAGGATTGTACTCTAGCCTTATGGCTATTTCATGTTGTATTAATGGCTGTCAGATATTCTTCTACAAAAAAGCCATTACAATGAATATTAGAGCTTAAACTAAGATGTTGAAACATGTATATTTGGCTTAAAGTAATAATGACAGAAATTAAAAACCAAAGCCCCTGTTTTAATTGAATTATGTAAATCTGGGCATTTATACAGGAATGACTACTATAGCATTTGAGTGCGTCTCAAATATTTCAGATCAGTTGTAAGCATTTAGGTCTGTTATTTTTGCTGTAAAATCCTCACACCCTGACTGTAGTTCACTGAAACCAGATGTTAAAGTATCTAATTCGTGGGTGGGTCACCTCTTCCCTCCTGCAGGCCAACAAGAATTGGGTGCAGGGGTGTTTCAGGAGTGTCCTCAAGAGGAGGTAAGGAAGGGTAGGGGTCCAGATCATGGGTCTATGCCACGGATCCATCTCTTATTCCTGAGTGCATGCCTTCTTCTCTGTCCCCTTCCCTTGAGCTCACTCTTGCAATGCCTAAGGGTATGGACTGGATCTAAGAAATGGAAATTGGCAAAATAAAAACTAGCCACAAACCCAATTTTGCCCATGGGCTGCAGGTTCCCCACCTCTGATCTAACTGGACATCTCTCTTTTGCTGAAATACTGGATGTCAATATTATTAACTTACAGTATGATACTATCAACAGTTAACCTCTCTTTTTAAAAACAAAAATGGAGCATTTTTTTTCTGAAGGAGGAGTAACTGAATAATGAATCATTATCAGCCTATTTTTATACTACTCACTCTCTCCTTTAGTAAGTCATTCTCTTTGATACAATACAAAAATGAAGACATATAGTTTAAGACTGAATGCACATGCAGTAGACTACAATTCAAGTTACTTTTTTGGGTTGGTACAGTATATTATCGGGAGTGGTTTAAACATGAGAAAGGAACAAGAGCATGGAGTTTACTATTGTAATTTAGAGAGTATCGCTTTGAGATGGAAGTAGAAAGGTGTTAGATTTGTTTAGCTAAACTTGTTATAAACCCCAGCTAATACCTCATAAAAATGAAAGGCAAAGTTAGCATACACTTAAATATACAAAAAGATACAAATTCTTTTCAGACAGAGTTCCTTTCTCTGGAATACATGAAACAAGTAAAACGAAAAACCAGTCTATATGAGAGAGACTCTTAGATTTGAATGTATGAGAAATATTTGGTAAGAGAAACAGATCTTCAGGCCGGCAAAAGTTAACGAGGTAACAGGCCACTGTTAGACTATGTTACAAGCACTGAAAGCATAACAAGAGTTTAGACTTTCAATACAATTCCTCTTGATAAAATAATTTGATGTATATTTACAGTTTAGTACAATAGAAACATAAAATTGTAAGGCATAATAATAATTATTGGCAGACAATGCTATGACACATTCCTTTGTCCAGTAGGTACCAGGTGGCTATACATATTCTGGCACATTGTTTTTGTTTGTTTGCTTATTTATTTTTTCACTTGTCTTCATTTGCAACGTAATTTAGCCACGAGGTATGCTATGCTCAGAAACAGCCACACAATCAGTAAATTGGGGCTTAGAGCTAGTAAAGGAATAGAGTAGAGGAGGCTGGGGTCTAGCCTTAAATCTCGGATGGGCACCAGGCCACTCAAGTTCTTCTGGGTGACTACCTCCCGTGTTCCAATGCTGTGAAAAGGAAGAAGTTTGGGAGAAGGGAAAATAAAAGAGAAAGAAAGACGGACATGCAATGGATGTACAAAAAGAGATGAGAGGGAAAAAACAAAATGACCAAAAAAATGTCAAGTAAAAAAACATGGAAGAGTCCACAACAAAAGACAGAACCATGTAGTAAACAAAGAATGGAGTAATGGCCAAAAAATATTCGGCACAATTACAGAAAAAAGGAGAGAGAAAGAGAATAAAAAGAGAAAAATAAGAAAAAGTCTTGTAGTCTACTGAAAATAAACACATGTAGGTTGAACAAGAATGGTTTTCCATGTTCATTCTCTCATTTGGCCAAGCAATATTCCATGCTGCTCTGCCATGCTCCCACATGCTGCAAAGGAACAGATCTCTGAAAAGCAAGCTGAACATGAATAACCATTGCAGTATTTGACCCTTTCAAACATGCTTCAATGTGAGTTCCACTGAATTCATTCAACAGCCTCTTACTTATCTATTAAAAAGCTTCAAACGTTATGGCACTTCTTCATAAAATGATGTTCAAAATGCAACTGTTTTTCAATGTTTTAATTGGCAAATATGTAGGCATGGCCAATGAAGGAAGCCTTAGTGCATTATCTTATACACTATTCCTAACTTTACCGATAGTTTATCATAAATGATGCTGTAGAGCATTTGCAAGGTGAATGATACCATCCTGTATCTATCAAGGGAAGAAAACTGAGCTTACTTTTGTATGCGGATGATATGATCCAGATCTCTACTACTGAAATTGGCTTGCATAGACATTTGACGTCACTTGGGAATTACTGTAGTTTAAATGGTCTGCTCATTAACTATGAGAAATCCAAAGTTATGGTCTTCTTAAAGAGGTATGTTTGTAAGAGGTGGAGCATAAACTCCAATCCCATCAAACAAGTTAAAACCTCTAGATATTTGGGCTTATTGTACTGGTAGGTATACGGGCACGTGGATTGAACACCTAAAAGCTCTAATTTAAAACTGGCTCAGACAACTAGAGGAATATTGAAATGTTGGCGCTTCAGTGGTGGCAGATTGATTATGCCAGCAATCAGGATCTTGGAATCCAAGTTGATACCACAAGCTATTTATGGCGCAGAGGTCTGGGGATTCTCCGCCAAATCCTCTTGGGAAATAGTCCAGAACAGATTGCTGAGGACTATTTTGGGTGTACCTAACAGCACCCCACTATCTCTGCTTAGGGCTGAGGCAGGCATACCCATGTTGGAATCAAAGATTCTGTCTAGGTCAGTCGCCTATCGGTCTCAATTAATGGGAATGTCTGGGGACAGACTACCGAAGCTTTGTTGGATGGAAATGATGGCCTCCGACCGCAGGTTTTTGTGGAAGGAGGATCTGTTCTGTCTGACCAATTCGGTGGGATTGTCCCTATCATTCCTAGCTGAATTGCAGGGCAACAAGGCCAAGCAATTGTTTGCCTTGATGACATCTATAGACAAAAAATCTGGAGGCAAATAGGCTTTCAAGAGTGGCCCCATGGTATGGTCTGTACAAAATACGGCATCAGTCTCATTATTATTTAAGATCTTTGACAAATTTTACCCTCAGGAGAGTCCTCACACTGCTGCGATTTCATTTGATGTCCTCAGCAATTTTGGAGGGCAGGTATAAAAATATCCCCCATGACCAGCGCCTTTGTACTGGTGTTACTGAGGATCTTCTGCATTATCTTTTCTTTTGCCCTGAGTCAAGTGATGTCAGAAATAAATATCTCAAACCATTGCTGGAATATCATTCAAATTGGGGTTCAGCACAGAAAATGCTGGCTGGCTAACCCTGATGATATAGTTGTCCAAAAAGTGGCAAACTTTGCTTATGCAATGCATTAATGGTCTTAAGGTCTTCTTGTAATAGATAAAACAAGAAACAAAGTAACTGTGACTGAAATAATTGTGACTGTAACTGTTTTCTTGCAATTGTTGCTATGCTAAAAATTAATCAAATGGTCTTTGCTTTGTGGCAAGCGCTAAACCTGGAATGTATAGTTAGTATAAATGTTATGATTGTTTTTATGATTGTTTTATCCTTGGGTTTTTAAAATTGTTTTATGAATTAGGATTGTGCTATAATTGTTGAGACCATATGGTCGGCAATAAAGATATTCATTCATTCATAATCAAAGAGAGCCAATAGCAGAGAACACATGACTAATTGAGCTGAGGTTTCTTAGACTAACGTTTCATTCTAGATAATAATTCTAATCCTATTGCTATCCATTTTCAATTTTCAAAACCACAGACCACCTGCAACCTTTGGGCCAGATCCTAAAAGGAGGGAAGTGCCATCAGCAAATTGCTGAGCAACCTCAACTCTTAATGAGCTAAGAACAAAATCCCAAAGACCTCCTGGGAGATAATCTGAGGAGTCAATAATTAAAAATTTGAGAGTAAGCACCTGAGATGAATATTTATGGAGGAAAATAAATGTGGGGGAAGCTGAAAAGTGTAGCTGACAAGAATAGCAAATGGGGGTGTGTGAGCAGACGGTTAGTGGTGCATAGAAAAAGTGGAAATTGGAAAGGAAGAAATGGTGAAACAAGAACTGGTTGAATGGCGTGAAAGATAGGAAAGAGTCAAAAAGTACAAACATCTTTCATAGGATCAAAGCTATCACATTTAATGTCAGTCTTTATGTATTTGGCTTTATCAACCTCTTGGTTGCTATGTGTCTGTAATTCCTGCCATACAGCAATTTATACTTTTTCAGTAAACTTCAGCTCCTAACATCAAAGGAAGTATTGTCTCTGAAGGTTATAGATTGTTTTAATTATGGTGATTACTGGCACAAACTCGTTAAACCAACAGGAAAAAAAAAATACTATTATCCAATTAGAATTAAGAGGAAAATAATTCAGAATACAAAATTTGCCTATGTAAGAGGCTGCATCTGCCAACTTGTAATGGTAATTGAAGATTAAGAAAAGGTCAAATAGCAAAAACATACAGAAAGGATAAGAGAACTGAACACTTTAGAGAATTTGGTGAGAAGGCACACAGTACAGTACATTCAGTAAGAGTGAATGTTGAAAACAGGACTGAACAGCATTGTTGAACTACACCGATAAAGACTAAAACTGGGATTCTTATCCTTTCTTTTGGTATGTAAAAATACGGAGTTTTCCAGCAGTGCTTGAAACAAGGCATCGAACAACAGCAAACAGATTTTTCTTATAGTGCAGTATTTAATTCGACAAACACGTCTGCTGCTTCAGAAAACAGAACATTGTTAAACTGGTATGACAACAGCACACTGACAGGTTGTGATGGACTTTGGTTGCTATATCATGAAACATTCATATTGACAATTTGCTCGTGAGCAAACTGTTTCACTGCTAAGGAGGAAGCAAGCAAACCAGTGCAACCTGCAGATGTGTACCCTTTTTAGAACAGAATTTATACAGTTACCTCTGAGGAAGCTTCCTACTCAAAAACTGAATAGGACAAAGAGCAGCACAATGGCAGCTAAAGGAACAAGAGTTATGAAGCTTTTGAATTTGTATCAGTCTTCAGTACCCAACTGGGAGCTCAGCATTGATGTCCTGCTTGAAAGTTCTCTATTACACACTCCTCTGAAAACTCCCAATGCACTGCTGCAAACTAAGGTCACAATTCCACCCCACCGCCTGCTCTCTTGAAGAATGCTTTATACATGTTTGGCAACAACCAGTGGCCAAGGAATTTTATATCTTGAGAATCTAATGTATGACACAGACAGCAGTGGTCTGTGGGATTTATTTCACTGTATTTATTTGTTGTCAAACAGATTCCTATCCAGAGAGAGAGAACCACTCATCTGCAGTTTACATGGATCCTGAATTAGGAGTAAGTGACCAGCGAGCAGACCAACTCTTACCTCCTCATGCACTCCAGAGCCTGGGTAAAAACCTGAGGAGCCATTCCATATTCATGCTGCAGGATCAAGCACTGCTCCAGGGTCACTGACATGGCTGTCCTATCCTTGGCACTTTTACAACTTGTAAATCGAACGCCGTTCAGTCTGCGGCATATCTAGAAAGGTGATACAAAATCTATTATTTCTTCTTTGCGGGAAACGCTTAGAATACACTCACTTCGCTGATAGAAAAACTGTATTTTGTATCTGCTTATGTGTTAAATGTTAAAATCACAGTATTGTATCCATCAGTTAGGGATGGGACTTTCGGTTTAAACCAAGAGTGGCCAATAATGCCACTCTCGGTTTAAAACTGAGAGATCCAAGAATTGGGCCCTCTTGGCACCTGATTATCGGATCTCAGATCTTCCCATTTAAGTCAATGGTAAATCCTCCCCATTGACTTTAATGGGAAGAGCCGCAATCCACGGGGAAGCCACAAGCAGTGGCACCCACCCCGCTCCTGGCCTCGGAGGGTGGGAGTGAGGATCAATTACCCCTAACACCCCCCACCCTCTGAGGCCCGGCGTTACACCCCCCCCAGGGCCTCTAAAGAGTCTTACCTGCAGTCCTAAGTCCTAGTGGAGGGTGGGGGTGATGGTCGTCGCTGCTGCTATGCCTGGCTGCCCAGTGGCGGAGCCGTCTCTCGCCGGCAGCAGAGGAAACCCAGCCCCCGGCAATGGAGCTGGCTCCTCTGCCGGGCAGCCGGGTCTTCTCTTTCTTTCTTCTAATCTTCTTCTTTTCTTCTAGGTCCCACACCGGTCCTGGAACACTGAAGGCTTCTTCTGGCATCTTCACTGCCCATGCAAAAAACGGCCGCCGAGGCCATTCTGCACACGTGCAGCCCTCTTCCAAAATGACGCCGGTGGCATCAGCACCATCTTGGAAGAGGGTAGTCATTCTCCATATGCATCCAGATGCATGGGCACATGCGCAGAATGGCCTCAGTGGCCATTTTTCACATGGGCAGTGAAGGTGCCAAAAGAAGCCTTCAGAGTTCCAGGACTGGTGTGGGACCTAGAAGAAAAGAAGAAGAAAGCCGTTTAGAAGAAAAGAAGAAAGGAAGAGAAGACCTGGCTGCCCGGCAGAGGAGGCGGCTCCGCTGCCAGTGACTGGGTCTCCTCTGCTGCTAGCAGGAGCCGGCTCCACCGCCGGGCAGCGAGCCCTGGCAGTGGAGCTGGCTTCCACTGACAGCAGAGGAGACTCGGCCACCGGCAGCGGAGCCAGCACCCCACCCGGCGGCAGCCATCACCCCGCCCCCCTCCACCGGGACCGCAGGTAAGACTCTCAGGCGCCCGGGTGAGGGGTGTAATGCCAGGTCCCAGCGGGTGGAGGTGTTAGTGGTAATTGATTCCCACCCCCACCCTCCGAGGCCAGGAGCAGGGTGGGTGGATGCTCTGGGAGGAGTTCCAGTTTCTGTCTGCGTCGGCTCCCTGTGTCTTTGAGTCGGAGGCTTTTCCATTGAAGCCAATGGAAAAAAATTCGATTTACTTCAATAGGAAAGATCCGACACCGATAAAACCGACACCTGTAGGGGATCCAAAACACAGGGGAGCCGACACTGATAGAAACCGACACCGATAATCGACCTAGAGTCCCACCCCTACCATCAAGTACTAAAGAACTGTACCTTTAGATACTGGGGTTGTTGGGATGGTGTGGGGAGAGACAGTAGGAATAACTCTTTAATTTTAGATATTGTTTTAACTTCTCAATCTGTTTATTCTGATATCTTCTTGTAAAGCTTTTTTACTCTAATTGAATGGCATTTTGGAAATCCTACTACCTGAGTTCATGTGTTCCACTTCCATGTTTCCAGAAAGAGGCATACACAACCAGCACAGGGGCATCACATTGGACTAGACTCAACAAGAAAGTAAAGACTATTGTTCTGTGGTTAAGTGGGAAACAATGTATGAGTCCATGTGGGAAGACACCATCCAAGCCTTGCATACAGGACCCACTAACATCTAATCAAGGCAGTCACTAAGTTTGAAAGAAGGCATTTTTCCTTAGTACCTCAAAGCATGACATAGGGGAACACTGCAAACCCATTGTCAAAAGAATGGATACGCTTGGAAATAGAAATTGCTTGCCATGTACAGCAACAGGAGTTTTTCAAGATGCCTTGTCTACGTAGGTCTCACTTCTAGTGTATCCACTCCCTGGTATGAATCTTTTTAGCGTATCAGCATACTGACAGGCCCAGCAGGAGCCACAATCTTCAGCACACCTATCGGGAGAATTTAGAAGTCTATGCAATCTCTACTCTAACTCATTTCCTGCCAATTTGGAATGGAGTCGTCTTTAAATTAGAAAGAGGAGGAGGGATTGTGGGGTCTACAAAGACAAATCATCTGAGACTCCAATTACTAGAAGCAGAAGCTTCCCTTTTTTCTTTGAGCATTTGCTGTATGGATCCCACTTTTGGAAGAGCAGAACCCCTAGACAGACATGGTGGGAATAAGATGCCCTATTTAAAGATGGATTGTTGGGCTGCCGTTGCGAAATTAGCTCACTGGTTTGCTGGGGATCACCCAAAGCCAGAACACTACAGTTCAATGGATGCTGCAAAATATGGATATGTTCCTTTCAATCGCTGCTTATATAAATGTAGATATCTCACTGCTGCCTCCCTGCCACTTTGTACAGTTGGAGAATTCACGACAAACAATAGCTTTTGGGCCAGCGTGCTTTGTACACACAGAGCCCAATGCAAGCTGCCACCTTTTTGGCTACTCGTTCGAAAGCTCAAGTTAGAATATGCATGCCCCTGCTTTTGGTATGGGATCATCTGCTTTGTGATTCGAGAGCTCCCCCACCTCTTTGCCAATGTCAGGCAGTTTAGGGTCTTGAGAAAGCTCTAAATACCTTTTTGGTACCTGGGCAGGGTCAGGGGAATTAGGCTGGGACCTCGCTGACCAGGGAGAGGTTGCCCTGCTGGAAACCTGCATTGTGTTTTCCAACAGACCTGAGCCTTTTAAATTGGCTGGGACTTTGTTTGGGGCCCTCCCCAGCAACTGAGCAACCCACCCCCAGTCCCTTGTAAACCAGTTGCCTTCACAGCCACTAGAGGACTGAAGGAGGAACATCCTCCTTTGCTAGGAACTATGGGGATAGTGGGCAGAGCCTCTATGTACCCGTGGGGCTCACAGGACACTATCCCAGCCCCAGGGGTCATGCTCTCTGTGACTGGAGCAGGGTCTGGAATGACCGTGTCCCCTGGAGTGGCTGCGTTGTCCTCTGTGAAAATGGCAGGAAACTAGACCTCTTCAGAAGAGTTGGAGGAGTTGGACTGACAGTGGGAGCGGTGCTGGTAGCAGCTCTGAGAATGCCTCCTATAATAGTTACTGACAGTGCCCTGGTGAGCAGGAACGATGCCCGCACACTCTGTGGGAGCTGTGCCCCCTAATCGAACCGCTCCTCGAGGAGTTTGAAGTCAAGTGGTAGCAGGATCAGGCCCTAGCAAAAGCACACAAACTGTGCTAGTGGGGTCTACTCACTACCTCTGTCGTCCGTCTGAGGCTGCCGTGGGAAGCGCCTCGCCTGCCTGCCTGCCTGCCTGCAAGTCCCCACAGGAGTAGGAGGGCAGGGTGCCAGTTGCCCAGGAGTTTCCATGGAGGGAAGCTGGACCAACATAGGACCCTGCTTCAACTCAGTGTCTCCTCTTAGGGGGAGGCTCTGACCCTTCTGAGGGGGAAGGGCCCATCCCCTTGTACACTCTCCCTCTCAGAGGCCATAGGCCTGAGAGGCGCTCAGGCACCACTGAGCTCCGTGTCTACAGAGAAAGGACACAACCTCAACACCAGATGCTACCCTCCCTCAAAATGGGGAAGTTCCGGGGGTGGGTGGGGTGGGGGTGGAGCCTGCTCCTCTGAGGGGTCCCAATAAAATGACCCTCTTCCCTAGCTAACTAAAATAGTGGTCCTAGGAGGATAAAATAAAAGTAAAAGAAGCGAAAGGAAAAAAAAAGTTTAAGACTTACTCCTCTCCTTTATGGGGACAAAAGAATGGAGGCAGGAACCGTTCTGGGTGGTAAAACCAGGGTGGCTCTGGCTCCCCCCCCCCAGGCTCAGGCTGCCAATCAAAGGCTTTGGATCCTGCCTTCTATCTCTGGGGAGAGGAGCTACACCCAGCACAGGACTGCCTGCCTGCGGCGCAGACAGAGAATGATGTAACTGTTATACATGGAAAGTGTCTAGAAGTCTGGGTGTTGAGGAAGTAGAAGTGCTACAGAGTCATAAAGACAGTGAAAGGTTTTCAGTTTGTCAATTCAAGAAGTGTAAAAGGAGCGTGTGTGTCTCCTGGCCCAATTCTGCAGGTGTTCCCACCCCACCGAGGAGCTGGACTGGGTGGGTAGGCGGGGTGTCAAGGGTTGCCTCCCCTCCCCAGCCTGCTTGGGCCGGTGCCAGGGGCTGCCTCATCCCCCCCCCCGAGAGCCAAGCACAGAGGAGCCCACCCTGAGACTCACAAGTCCGGCAGGGAAGCAGCAGAGTAGCCACAACAGTGCAGCCAAGCCTGACCAGAGATGCTGCCGCAAGTTGCTTATGTCATCCGGCCATACCTGCCCAGGGAGGCCCCATTGGCCTGGGCCAAGACATGACTGGAAGGAGCTGGCAGAGGGGTCACTGCCACAGACTGAGCATAGCCTTCTCCTGGTTCCAAGTACAAGAGTAAACAATGGGGTTGGGTGGGGCAGGGCAGGCCTAGGTGGGGGCATCCCGGGGGTGAGGCATGGACTGGGAGGGTGCCTGGGGTTGCCTCCTCCCGCAGTCTGTTTGGACCAACTACTCACCCCGGCATAGCAGTCAGTGGCAGCAGCAGGGAACACGGATTGCTGCTGCTACCCTCCTCCTCCTCAGCCCAGTTGGCTTGGGAGTTCCTGAGCCAGCCAGGCTGGGGAGGAGGTTGCTGGCCAACAGCACAGCAGGCAAGCCTCCGACTGGCTTGAGTGTGGTGATTTCTTCTGTCAATCACTACGCTCAAGCCAATCAGAGGCTTGCATGCAATGACTGATGGGTGATATCACTGCACGCAAGCCAATCAGAAGCTTGCATGCTGCGATGTCACCCAGGAAGAGAAATTCCATGGGAAAGATTCTGCACTAAACCCACAATTTGTGGAAGTGCGTTTCCCTTGGGGCCCTGCTTTTATACTGTCAGGTTGGGTTCATGCTAGAGTGCACATACACTAGAAGGGGAATCCACACAGACAATACATATAGGAGAAATAGGCGTTTAAAAGAATCTGGAAGGAAGAAAGGGAAGTTTACCTATACAAGAGATTGTCAGAGTGTAGTGACATGCAGAATAATAAATACCTCAGCAGCTTGCCAAAGAATGTCAACATTCTTATTTTTTCTTGCATGTACATTCTGTCCCAGGAACCGTAACAGTTCAGGCAGGCACGTTTGACTTCGAGATCGAGGTAGACCTGAAAAAAATAAGAGCAACTCCTATTCACTAGCGGTCATCATTTCCATGGAGGGAGTTTTCTAATGGGATGGTGCCAAAGCGCTGCCACAGACTTACATGATCCCGAGTGGGACCGGCACTATGGTCAGGATCTAGCCAGGCCCCTGAGCTAACGCGATGGGGGCCTGGCCGCCGGGTGGATGTCATGTCGTGCCTAATGGCCTGCCCTCTCCCTGATGGGAGGTCATGGTGCCAATGACAGCTGACATGGCACTCGGCCCCCCTGGCCACTCCGGACGGCAGTGAGTGTTTTAACGTGAAAGCCCGTTTGATTCCTGGTCAGGCAGCAGGATTCCAACTGTGGTGGTGGCTAACCTGGGCTGTGACTTGGGGACTTCTCTGAGTCACAGCACAGGCCAGCCGCCGCCACGGTCAGAATCCATCCCATGCTACCGTCTGGCGGGTGTTTTCTAATATGACAGTGGCCCTCAGAGTAAAGCGTGCTAAAGTCAGACACCGTCACATCTGAAAACACACAAAGATAGATCATCTTTAGCCATGAGACGTTGTGACATGTGCCTGCTTAAGTTCAGTCATATTGTCTTCAAAACATCAGAAGTTTACAAAAGTCAGACCAGCTCTGAACTTGGTAGTTACTCCTCGCCAACTAAGTTGAAGTCTTTAAATTGAAGTGAAAATTAAATTGCATATACATTTTTGAACATATCAGACAAGGGGAGCTCAGAATATAACTGCAGCATAATAATCCCCCACCCTCAAATACTTTACCTTTTATATGCTCGACCTCAAAGTGCTATTTGTTTTAAAATACTGTACAGCAAAAGAAAAGCTATTAATATTTTCCCTCTCCAGAGGCCACCATGGGTTGCATGTGTCATTTCATTTTGCATTATACTCTCCCTTCAGTGATTAATGTCACAACATCCAGAAACTTCCATATTCCTGTTGGCACACCTCAAGTAGCCAGAACAGCCATTAATGAGCAATGTTAGGCACTCTTCTTTCCAGGACCCACCCTGCTACGGAGTCTTCATTAGGCTGAAGGGAATTATTTAGGGTCCTACTTGACTGTCCTTAAAAATGGCACAGAACTTTCAGCAATCACCTACCCACATACTCAGTATTTATGCCATCTTAGGCAGATATATATTGGCACTCAACAGCTATAAATAAAGAGATTTTTGAAGTGATAAAGACTGCAAACTCAGCATATAGCTATGACTGGAGAAACTGAGTATTAACATACTATTAATAGAGCTACTGTTCAACAAAGAAAACATACTGCAGATTATTTGGTTCAGTTTGGGGGCGTAGTTATTCTCTCACATAGTACTGTAGAAGCAGTTTGTGAGCAGTAACTAACACAGCTAATCCAACTATGGTCTGTCCTGCCTGTTCCCCCTAACAACTGAAAAAGTCTACCTGATGTGGGGAAGATTTGGGGGAAGGTCACTTTCTCAAAATGTGTTTGGCAGGCCATATGGATAAGGCGGCAGGAACACCTCTCCCTTCTCTCCAAGTCATTACCAAATCCTGGTAGCAAGTGGGTGGATAGCAAGATATTGAGAGTTCACACATACTGGAAAACATGGTGTACCCATGACACTGCTGATAGCAGCCCCAGGTACTGATAGAGCCCTCCCAGTTTGCCAGCATCACTCCTGGTTGGGAAGAGACTAGGGATGTTGTCAGCAGACAAGAGCCACCCTCTCCTGCAGTGATTCAGTGCCAGTGGGGCTGGCCCCCCAGGTATACACCAGCCACACTCACAATGAATCATTGCTGGCAGGGTTTCCCTGTTTTGCTCTAAACAGCTGATCAGTGGGCAGCAAGTTAGCCACACCCACCCTAAATCACTGAGTGAAAACAGACATGCACATAACTCCGCTTTAACACCGCTTTAATATTTCTTATGCATATCGCAGGACTGTATTGGTGCCCTATGCAGTCCTGCAACATGCTTACGAAGTCTTAAAGCGGTGTTAAGTGTTTGTTTTCACCCACTGTGAGAAAAAATGGGAAGGGTTCCAGAGAGAAGCAAACCAGCCCACCCTCCCTCACACACACTTGTAGCTGCGAGTATTAGGTACTTACAATCATCAGGCAAAACTTCCTTGAACTGCTCAAAATAGGAATTTAACCGTACTAAACTCTCCATGTTAATGACTTCTTGTAATGAGGTATCTCCAAACCTTTGGCAAGATCAGAAAGAGCACGTCAGTAAAGAGAAACTCCATTTCTTTTCAGACATTTAACTTAATTCGACAAACGAATGTAAGAGGGTCAACAAATATTTTCCAGAGTCCAAATTTAATTGTGTGAAATTTCTACAACTCTAAACCAGTGATCTTCAACTGGCAGACCAATATTGGGTGATGTGTTTACATGGCTCTCCAAGTGAAGTAGCAACAGCTCTTCCCCTATTTTAAGATTTGTGTGTTGCAGTTCAAAGTTAGAATGCATGTTTCCAGAACTGATGGTTTCAGCCACCAATAGCAGAATGCATATTGTCTGTACGGTGGCTGAAAGCCACCAATCTGATTATGCAACTGGTGGCTATAGCCACCAAATACAATGCATACTTCCTAGAAAGAGGCAGTACTGCCACCATTTTACTTTTCCCAGCTCAGGCAACTGAACTAGCATGCCAAGATGGGGTTTAGGCTGCCAAAATGAATTAAGCTTAACAGTTCACATCAATTATTTAGGTTAAAATAGATTACAAGGATATTATCCCTAGATTATAAAATCCAGGAAATTAACTTAAAAGGCATTCAAACACCTTAATATACAAAGATCTGTGTAAACACTGGAATATTTCAAATAGGATTAAGTGGTAATTTTCCCTTGTTATTTCTCAGAGCTGAAAGTTTCGCCTTTTCATGCACACACACACACTTAGAAACAGAACTAATGAAGTATGTGTGAATAATATATAATTTTAATTTACCAGTTAAAATATTCTTGAATCTTGTACTAACAGACTGCTATAAAAAGTGGCTCATTTTGCATTGGCTCCTATCACAGACTGGCATTTGAATTTAAAAGAAATGCTTTAATCCAAATTAGTTAAATTCCACGGCCTGCGAATATAGGGGGGAGGTCAGACTAGATAGGCGTAATGGCTTCTTCTTGTTAAACAAGGCCTGTCTGCTGAAGTGGCAAGACACAACTTTACCCGTGTTTGGAATTTGTAGCCTATGCCACACCCAGCAATAGGTTTTTTCTTTGCAGACCTTTGTGCATGCACAAAGTCCTAAAGACTTCACTGGGGCCTCCATTTAAAGACAGTAGTCTAGCTATGCAGAGCTCTTTGCAGAATTAGGACCACTAAGGTGAAAGGTTCCACTACGTTTTCAGCTGACTGGATCAGAACAAAAGGTAATTGATCTTATTCTCCAACTCCAAAAGGCTATTCATATTTGGCTAAGAGGAAACTGCATTGTTTTATGCTGTAACTTTTTAAACAAAAGGATCGGGTCCCTTATTTATCATAATCACTGAAATACATTTCAAACAGGGTAAGAGATCATCCAACTACAGTTTGAGGTTTGTTTTTTCCCCTAAATAGGATACGTACTTCTCTGCTAGCGTTTGCTGTTCGTTAATTCCCACATTGAAGAGAACAGGCTGAACTCTCAGCAACATGCCACTCTGAATCTCTCGTGGCAATACATCAAACAAGGTGCTTGGCAATGGAATCCTCACATTAAATCCATCACTAAATTTAAAAAAACAACAGAAAAAACAAGCATAAAAACAAAAACCCAAAGTAATAATTACATCTAAGACTTACGGAATAACAAAAGCCCGTCTTTTTTAAAAGTTCAATTTCTTTCAACAGAAAATATCTGAATATACAGGGAAATTACTGACGTGCGCTAATCAAAATCAAAGATGTATTCATGCCTTTCAAACACCTTGGTCACAGAAAAGTGAGCATGTAGAGTAAGGCACCACACAACATGCATCCTCATATGTGTTCCAGCAGTATTTTTTTACCTTGCTGTTAAAAACTATTTATTTGTATGTTAATATGAAACCAATACAACTTGAGGAGAGTGAAATGGATTCCAGTGTGCCTCTTGCATCATCAAAAATTGGTAAGTTTGATTGCAAATACCGTACTACAGTGATAACACACACACAAAGCTTGTCCATGTCAAGCTTGTTAAGCCCTCAAACTGGTACAAGGTTTTGCCCGTTCACTTATGCCAGATATACTCTGCTGTTACCAGTTCAGTAAGATCAGTTTTACAACTAACATTAGCCTAAAGTGGTGTAATTTAAACTCGGTAAGGGCAGGCATAGATCCTTAATTTGTTATACTTTTTAAATAGGTTGGCCGTGATTGGACACTGGGATACTCATGAGACCAGTACTGTAGTGTGGGCAATATACAATCTTTGTGGAATGGTACAAATATGATGTGTGGAAGTTTGGATTTTTAAACCATATTAAGACTGCAATCTTGAATCACTGAAGTTTCCAGTTTCTTGTTTTCTGGTTCACAGGTTGAAAGTAATATGGTTGGCACGATTTTTGTCTTCTAGCAAACTAAAGATATTTCAATTGAAACTGCAGCCAAAATGTGATAAACTGTGTTCAGCAGCACAGTGAGGCTCCTGACAATATATACTTATGACCTCCGTCTTGCAAGTGGCTCTTCATGGTCCCACAGTAAATTCAATGGTACTTCATGAAGGATCCATTTCTGCCAACCCAGTTACAAGATCAGGCTGGAATTAGTGAGATGTTTATAAGTTATTCTGACTGCATTGCCGTTCTAACAAGAATAAAATAAGGCTGAATCGAAACATTTCATCTGTCTTCATGAATTTTGTCACACTTTTAGGACGTCAGTTGGAATTCTGCTGCGCATTTAAGCAGCGGCGGAATTTCGACTGAAGTTCCGAATTCAGGGGACCACCATTTTGTCAGATCAATTGGAACAGCTGGATCCACTAAAAACAGATTCCAAGCTGGAATTTCATTACAGCCCTAGAATAAACCTGTGACAGACCAAATTGTCTTCCACTCTAATCTGCCATGAAAAACAAATTTTTATTCATTCCCATTTTTATTTAAAAAAATCTTCTCTAAAGATTTCAAAGTGTATGAAACCACATGATTTTAGGAGGCCAGAACAAATAAATATTTACATATTTTAAAAATGTAGCAATTTTTCCATCACTGTCCAGTTGTGCACTTTTTCAGTTAAATAAAGTATCAATAACTCAAAAATGTTGAGTTGCACTCATGAATGTTGCATCCCTTGTCTCTCCCTCTGTTCCCCCTTCCCTGTCTCTAGATTGTAAGCTCTCGGGCAGGGACCGTGTCTAGCTTATTCTCTGTAAAGCGCTGGGTATGTTGCTGGCGCTGTATAAATGCTTATTATAATAATAATAATAATAATAATAATAATAATAATAATAATAATAGCTACAAAGCCTCTCTGCTCAAGATCAGATTCCTCAAGTCATAGCAAAAGATTATTCAAATATTACTTTTCCATACATTGCTCAAGTATAACTTCTTTTTCTCCCCCCTGTTTTCATACTTCATACCCCCAGACACTTTTTCCTTCTTTTACCGATTTCCTGTAATGACAGGCAGCATGTCAGCAGATGCAGTCGATATCGCCTGAGTTACTTTAAAGGTTACATTCCTCAAGTCCATTATTCCCAAACTCATGTCCTCAAGCATTGCCAGTTCCTCACCTAAGATAAGACAGGGGAAAAGTGGATTTCAGTCATTATTTTTCACATGGGAACAGTTTCCTTAATCTACTCTCACTGATGTTATAAAGAAACTGTGTGGTACTAAGAAACTTGGAGGTTTATTTGAGGATACCAGAGATGTGTGGGCAGCTCTCTGTGCCCCTCCAAAATTCTCTTGACATCAATGGCACTTAACACAGGTGCAAAGATCCACCCATGGATTGCACTACAGAGAAGGGCAACAAAAATGATCGAGGGCATGGAATTGCTCCTCTATGAAAAGAAGCTGGATAGGTTGGGGCTCTTCAGCTTGAACAAGAGATGACTGAGAGGGGATATAATAGAATTTGATAAAATCACAAGTGATGTGGAACACGTAAATAGGGAGTGGTTATTAACCCTCTCTTGCAGTACTAAAACAAGGGGACACTCCATGAAATTAACTGGCAGCAGATTTAAAACCAGTATTTTTTCCTCCACTCAATGCACAATTAACTTGTGGAATTTAGTGCCAGAGATGGTCAAGGCAGGTGGTGTAGCTAGTTTTAAAAAGGGATTGGATAAGTTCTTGGAGGATAGGTCCATTAATGGCTATTAGCCAAGTAGGTTTTGGAGACATAACCTCTTTCTGCTGTTGGCTGGAACCACAGGGAATGGATTGCTCATTGTGACCTGTTGGGTACTTCTCCCCAAAGACAGAGATTGGTCACTGTCAGAGACAAGATACTAGGTTAAGGGTTGGTGGACCCTCTACGGCACTTCTTATGTACTTGTGTAACATGGATTGGGCTATAGGACTGTGATCTTAATTTTCTTCATGAGTTTTAGTAATATGACAAAAATGCTTTAAGTATTTAATACATCCACCTTCAAGTGTATTTCATGTTTTGTTTCAGTAATACATTTAATAAATGTTTCAAAAGGTCTGTCAAATCCATAACATTTTAGTTTTTAACCATTCTTTGTTTTCATGAGTTCAAAGAGCATTTGTTCCCTAATGCACAGTAATATATGAGCAAACAGTAAATTTATTCACAGATTCATTCAAACATAGGTATTTAGAGGGGTGCTCTGAGAACAAGGCAAAATAAATTCACCCTTAAGAGGACTCTGTCTTTCTATTGCATATTTTACAAAGCTCAAAACAGTGTAAGTTGTATTTCTTAAGCAGTTCCTCTTTGCCTGGTTAAAATTTAATTTGTTTTCTCTCCATAAAAGGACAAGAATAATATAACTAGGCAATTTTCATTTTCTGAAAGAAATTCATCACATGAAATACGAAGTTACTCTATGTGCTAGCTGATTAAATAGTAGTAGTAGTTTATTTACGGCTATAATCCAGTCAGTTCAAACATCAATAGAAGTCCAATCAAATAAACTTTTCATATAAAATACATACATTATTTACATAATAATTTTGTCTGTAATTATTACATCAATCACATGGTAATAAAAGGAGGAAGACACCTCCTCCACACCCGTACAGACAAGCAAATACCTCATAAATACGTATAAAATCAACATGCCTATTTTAAAAACAAAATTCCATTACTTTTTGTTACATAGTTTACTTCTTATCTTACCAGCTATACTAAAAAAACTTCCTAATGCATATAGGACAGAAGAGGAATAATTTTGTATTAGATAAATTGTCTTTTCTTTAGGAGGCCAATTGGAAAGCTTTGAAGTTACTGCATCCAGATAACGCTTCCTTATTTCTCTATATAAAGGACAATAGCAAAGTAGATGAATCCTGTCCTCCACAGCTCTTTGTTGGCATAGACATATTCTCTCATCATATGGAATTGTATTCCATCTGCGTCTGAGGACTGCTATATCTAGTTGGTCAAAATGCAATTTAGTGATTAATTCCCTAGGTTTACCATTTACCACTACTGAAAGAGCTCAACCAAATTCAGTTTTAACATATCGGAGCAAAGGGGAACACTTAGACTACCTTACTACACTCATATAATTTTGCCATGAGATGTCATTAAAACAAAGGTCAATCTGCAATCTAACACTCAGCAGTGGCAACCGATCAATATTATTCCACATATCACCAAAATCTGTTTTATTTTAAATAACCAAATAAGGGTAGATACTTGAAATTTCTCGGTTTCTAATAAGCGTGGTTTAG
Source organism: Sphenodon punctatus (assembly GCA_003113815.1). Lineage (NCBI taxonomy): Eukaryota > Metazoa > Chordata > Lepidosauria > Sphenodontia > Sphenodontidae > Sphenodon > Sphenodon punctatus. The sequence goes on along the minus strand of QEPC01009397.1, from coordinate 545,861 downwards.
GGAGTCTGAAGGGGGAACAGGCTGTAGTTTTCAGCCAATAATTAATGGTCTGTAATTGTGTTGATACAGCCCCACTTAAGGAGCCTGTTTCAGCTCTAATGAATGAAGCAGGCGTATTCCTCTGCAGCCTCAGCAGTCTCTTTAGAAAAAGACTTTGTACATGTTCTATAATATTCTTTGCCTTCGCACCTAGACCCCAGATTTCTGCACCATATAATAAAGTGCCTTCCAACTTCACTTTTCCAACTGTTAGTGCTTCAACACAGGATCTTCTATTAAATTTGTTATAGAAGGAAATAATTCCTCCTGAAGTCTGGACTGATTTTGACACACAAATTCCTGAACATGAGGTTCCCAACTTAAAGTTCTAGCAAACATAACTTCCAGATAACAAAATCTGGCCTACCACCTCCAGGGGACCATTATTAATAAAACATTTATAAGCCTTTTTCTTCGGACCAAATACCATCCTTTTAGATTTTGACACATTATCAGTTTATTATGGCTACGTTAACTATTAAAAGCCTCTGTAAGCTATTGTAATCCAACCTTTGAGTAAGACAATAAAGCCGTATCATCCGCATATAGGCCTTTTTTACACTGATGTCACCCACCAACAAACACCCATTGGATGGGTAGGACAGCGTCCGTGTAAAGGTCCATGAGTGGGTGGCTGCCCGTTCTCAACCCACCCACCAACACCCACGGAGCAGTCGGGAAGGAGCCGGCATGCTCCGTGGGTGGAGATGGGTGTTCAACACCCACCCGTCCGTGTAAAAACTCAAACACCCACACCCACGGGGATGGGTCTGCTGATACCACAGAGAGATGGCTAGAGAAGCCACGCAGGTACCCCCAAGCACACACGCCCACCGGTCAGCTGGAAGCCCTTAAAGGAGAACCAAAACATGACAGTGGTGCGTTGGCTCCCAAAATGTTCGGAAGTAAAGCCACAGACAAAACAAAGGGAGTCAGCGCCGCAACACGCGCAGGATGGGCCAAGGTAAGCTAAGGTTAGCCGAAGTGCACTCAGAGGAGCTCGCCCTCACCAGGGAGGTGCAAAGAGGGGAGGGGGATAAGGACCGGGAAATATTAGCAGCAATGGGACCAGTTCTTTTCAATGTATTCAAAAGGGTGTTAAGAGTGAGGTGATCAAATTTGCAGATGACACCAAGTTATTCAGAGTAGTCAGAACACAAGCAGACTGTGAGGAGCTGCAGCAAGATCTTATAAGACTGGGTGCCTGGGCATCTAAATGGCAGATGAGATTTAATGTGGACAAGTGCAAAGTGATGCACATTGGGAAAAATAATCCAAATTCTGAGTACACAATGCTGGGTGCTGTAAGGAACCACGCCCCAGGACCACAAACCCCCTGCACGCAACTACCTCGCCCCCCTGAGAACACCTCCTCCACGGTGGAATTCCCCCTCATATCTGCGCCAGTGGGCCAGGATGGGGGAACCCCCGATGCAGGGGTAATCCCGAGGCAAGACGCCGCATCAGCCATTGGGCCCAGCAGCGCGGCAACACCCCCTTCCTCTGGCGGCGAACTAGGGGGTGGTGCCAACAGCGGGACGCAAATGTCAGGAGCCACGCCCCAGGCCATATGCCGCTCAGAGAGGCTGCGGCAACACTTGGGGCACTATTATTATTATTATTATTAACAAACATTTATATAGCACCAGCAGTGTACCTGGCACTTTACAAAGTAATAAAATAGACACGGTCCCTGCCCCTAGGGCTTACAATCTGAGAGACAGGAGCTGGGGGAGA
>QEPC01009397.1:526245-540004 GCA_003113815.1 Sphenodon punctatus | reverse complement strand
ACATGAATCGGGGGTGGCAAGCCTCCACATCGCTATGGCCAATCGCATCCTTGGTGGCAGCGGATACCGCATGTTGGCAGCATTCCTCCTGAGATATGTGTTGAGGATCTCACTGAGTCGGGTCAACAGGGAGCGGTTCTTGCGGAAGTGGTCAGTCCATTCCTCATTGGTCCAGGTAGCAAGCATGTTCTCCCACTATTTACTGGTGTGTGAAGGCATCCAATTCAGCTGACAAGTTGGGACAGTTACACAACGGCTGTAAAGGTTGATGGGCCACCTGGATAGGACGAGCCGCATGTGCTGGAACACCGCTGTTCCGCACATGACACGTCAGCAAACGGAGATCTTCCGTGTCCACCGCAACGATGCTGCTCATCACATGTTGGCTGATCTCCTGCGCCGTACCCCTTGATTGTAGAAGTGGGGCCCTTGGAGGAGTATCTTGGTCCACTGCTGGAAAATCTGGGTCAGTATCACAAAGCATGTGGCCAAGACCACTAGCAGAACGGCTCTCTCCTCTGTGGGCTCTTCATCAGGCAGCATGGTACCAACAACACACACTCTGTGTGCACCCACCACCAGAACCTGTGATGGATCACCCCCCACCCATCCAACGAGCCTCAACATGAACGGCTGCCTCGTCCCAAGCCCTGCACCACTATGCCCGTGGCCTGCTCAAGCACCTGTCCACTCAAGGCCCTTACTACTATCCCACCACCTCGTAGCGGCCTGTGCCACCAACCTGCAAGCCTTGTGCACCCAAGCACATCCAGACCGTGCTTCACATGTCCCCTGTAGCTCAACGGCTGTCCCCACATACTGGGGACCGCTGCCACGGGCAAGCCGCCAAGCACACCCTCCTGCCCCTGTGATCAGGATGTACACCCGGCACTGTACAGCACCACCTCTGTACTAGCTTTGCTCTCTTGCTCAATCACCCCTCTCACACAACACCGCCACATCCACTCTCTAAATGCCACACCCAAGCAATGGAACCAGGACACACACATACCTTCGCAGTACATTCGCGGTGCCCATCGATTGGTGCAGTACCTTGGGTGAGAGCTGCGCACCTGGTCGATATCACCACTCGGCTGGCCTACCGCACGTCCCCCCACCTGCACGGACCGCCTGCATGGCAAGGGGCTCCTGCCGCAGCGGGGCAGCAACGCATACATGGGGCCCCGGCCACCCCCCACTAGTGCCAGCGACACGCCCCCGTGTGATCTGTGAACGGGATGCATCAGTGCCACCCCTGTATCTCTCACTGTGAGTGAAGGCCGTGGCATTGTGCAGCTGTGACCACTCAAGATATGCTGTATCCAGGGCCTGATTAGCTCTGTGAGAACCAGCCAGGGCCTTGTTCACCTGTCATCGCATGCGCTGGAATGTGTCCATCCTGTGTGTGGGTTAGGGCTTCACAGGGCCTTGTAGCCTGCCCACTATCAAATATGCAAGGTCACACTCCGGCTACCGACATGCTGTTCCTCGCGCATTGCTCATTCCCATCTGATCCCTGTGGAACCCCATTGCAATCCACCACCCAGCCCTTGAGAAGGTCATGGCAGGGTGTGGAATGGGCCCCGAAGCGGATGACTGTGCCCGGGAGAAGTGGTCTGCATGTGCCACCATGCTTCTGGGAACGCTTTGGCAGAGTCGTGATATCCAGCTGCTCCTCAGCGACCCCCTGTCAGTGGCAGATGGATTCAATCTCCTGTCAAGGTACATATGGGTGATGGGCCATCCATTTGGGGGTCTGGATTGCCAAAGGCGTGTAGGGGAGCTTGGAATCACCCTCCTCCAACAACCTCTTTGGGGGCACCCAGCCACTGTTGTGGTGCCGTGGACTGCACAGGAGATCGCAGCTGTTAGCCTGGTGGCTGCTCACACTGACTATGGACTGGCTCTCCAGGCTGGGGTCCCCCTTTTGCAACCGACTACACCGGCATCCTACTGCATACCCGTGGCATATTGTGACCACGATCAGAATGCCTAGCCGTTCTTGGAGAGCTGGGCTTGCTACCCCCTGGTGGGCCGGGACCCCTACCGCCTTGGAGCTGAGTGAGTGGTGCTGAACCAACCGGATGTCAGGGCAGCAGCAGTTACGGAGAACCACCTCCTGCCCTCACATCATGGTGGATCCTCATATGAGGTCCCGGGAATTCCGCAGGGGCCTATTCGTCGGGGAGGGTCTGGTGCAGGGCCCGATGTTTACCGAGCACCCGCCGTCCACTCCCTGATCTGACTGTCCCATCCTCCTGCTCCCTGGACTCCTGTACCCTATGACAGGGCCGTGCCTCGCCTCCCTATGCATAGTGCTGTTCGATCACTTTGCTCCATTTCCCCATCAGCCGGGCCCCATCACCGCTTCTGTGGCATTCCGAGTCCAGCCCGGTTGTGTACCGTCTGTGAGTGGGTACAACAGTGCCCCTATCTGATGGTTGGGTTGAATGCCCACAGGCCCTTGTTCACCCGTTGACTGGCCTCTGTGGTCCTGCTCCCCCCCTCACCTGCCCCTTCCCCATCGATAATAAAGACCTTGGCTTGGACTGTATCTTTACGGGTGCTTTTGTGATTTGGCACCTTTCTGTGCATCCCTCCCATGGCTGTCTCCATCCCCGTGTGTGTGTGTGTGCTCTGGTTCCGGGGGGTTTGTTTGTGGGATCATTGGGTTTGTCATGTAGCAATCTGTGTACTGTGCGGCGTTCCCTTGGGGTCTCCCTCATGGATCGTGGGTTTGGACTGTGTGGCGGTGGGGGCCCTGCTCGTCCTGACGGATGCACGGACCTTGATATGTCAGTGCCCACCTGGTGGCATGTGACCCTGTGCAATCACATTCCTCTGTTGCTGCCCCCATGTATTCCCTACGGGGTTGTTGACACCCATCTCAGGCGCTTGGTTGGTTTGTCGTGGGTGCATTGCCTGTGGAACGGCTGGGCTGGGGCTGCATCATGGTGGTGCTCTCTGTTGTGCACCGCTGCGGGTGCTGGCTCCAACCCCTCCCCACCAGCATCTGTTGCCCTGCTGGCCTTGGCACACGCGACCTTCCATGTCTGCCTTTTGCTTCCCATTGGTTTGGTTCCTGGCACCCCCTCTTGGTTTCCACCAACTGCACTGTGGGCGACGGATGGGTGACAGGAGAGACGGGCTGCTGACCATGAGTCCGGCCTGTTCTGGCCCAACAATTGCCTGCTCCTATTCCTGCTTGATCCCCACCAGTGGGGTGATGGCATGGGTTACCCGGGGTCCCTGTTCGTAGTGTGGGTGGTGCGTGATGTTAGTCCCCTTCTAACCTACAATGTTTCCATGCACCCTTTCCCCTTCTCCCTCTTCCTTCTCCCATCTAGCTACTCTGGTTGTGTTCCTGGCCGTGCTTCGCCTGGGACAGATGGCCGGGCAGCTGCAGCATGTGGCCTCGGAGCTCCGTGCTGGGGCATGGCTCTACAAGGAGATCAGTGAGTGTACTGCGTGTGTCCTGGGCCCTCTCCCCTGATGTCTATGCGGGGATCATCGTTGTTGGGACCGTTGGACTGTTCTAATGGCTCGTCCCTTTTTCCTCTCCCCCTTAGTACAGGCGATGATAGCTGAGTGGACCAGGGAGCAGGAGGAGGTTCTGCAGCTCCTACTGCACCTCCTACAATGGGTACACCAGCTCGACCGTGCCCAGGTAGATCGCTGGAGCCGGGTATGGGGTCGGCGTCCTTACTGAGGGTGGGGATCTGCCCCACCAACCCGCTCTGTGCCGGCCTCCCATCTCCCTTTTCCCTGTTTTGTGTTCCGCTCTGGTTCCCTTTTCTAATCAAGTGTATTCGGTCCCTTATCGGGTTGTGTGCCTTCTCTCTAGCTTGGTACTGGTATGTTGTGTGGGCGCCTTATGGTGGTTGTGCCATGGTTGCCTGGCAGGGACAGGGCTCCTGCCTCCCTCCCCTCCTGGTGGTTGTGCTGCAGTGTTGCCTGATCCCTTGGGGTTTGCCCTCATTTCCCTTTGCTGTGAGTTGCGGTCTCTTGGCTGCATGGCTTGCCTTCCTTTTGGACCCCTCTGGCCCTGTCTCCCTGCCCCCCCTTCCCTATGGCCCCTTGGGCTGGGGGCCCATCCCCTGTGCGTGTGCCTTCCCACTTCCCTGCCTTGGTGTTTGTCTCCCCCTCGGCCACTCGCATCCGTGGATGGTGTTTGGTGGGCAGCAGCGGCTTTGCTGCCAGTTGGTGTGGATTGGGGTTCCTTGCCCTGCCAAGCCGGCTGTGGTGCCTGCCGCCGTGACCACGTGTCCTGCTCCAGGCTCGTTGTATCTGGGCCTTGGGATTGTGTGTGCTAGGGGTGTTGGGGGTTTGTGGTGGGGCCCCCTGTTGCTTCGGGGTGCTGCCTCCCCCCCCGGTGCCCTTTCCCGCCCCCACATACAGGTCCCCCACCTCCTTGGGCATGCAGCCATTACCTGTGTGGTTGTGTTCACTGTTGTGTGTGGTTGGGTTCTGGTCTGTGGGGGGTCCGTGGCACCCGGCTGTCTGGCCTCTGTTTCGGGACCGGCTGGGGGCCGCTACTTTGTGTCTCCTGTCATCCCTCCTCCCTCGCCCGGGGTCTGGCAGCTCAGAGGCGGAGCTACGTGTCGCGGCTTCATTTGCCCTCTGTCAACCATATTGTCACGTCGCTGTGCTGGGATTCCGCTCCGGTTGGTGTCACGGCTGTCCATGTAAATGTCATGGGTGTTTGCTCAGTGTTTCCCAGGATGGGTGTTTGCCTGCTGGGTGTGTGCCGGCCCCTCCCCTTCCGTCTCACAACCCCCTTCAGCGCTGTCCATGTAAACGTCTCCCGGCTCGGCAGCACTGGGTGTTTGCTGGGTGTGCTCACCCACTCATCTCCACCCAGCTCCACCCACCGGGCCAGCGGCGGCGTCCATGTAAAAAAGGCCATAGTAGACAAGGTATCTCTTCCTCCAACAATCTGGGTAGATGAAAGTGGTCTTTGGTAAGAAATAACTGTATCTCATTCACAAAGAGATTAAATAATGTCGGTGTCAATAAGCAACCTTGTCTAACTCCATTCTTTGTAGGAAATGCATCAGTTATTTCTCCAGCCACTTCATATCTCACCCTGGAAGTGGTATCTGAATAATATGTCATAATTAAACGTAACAATGCAGGATCTATATTCAAGGTTATCAATTATTTTAAATAATTCTTCTATCAGTGGTATCAAATGCCCCCTTAAGGTCCATAAAAGCCACATAGAAATGTTTACTCTTGTTAAATATTTGTGATTAAATAAATAAAATATAATTTCATTTGATAGTTCTATTCTTAAAGTCCTTTTTGTTGCTGAACAGAAAGTTACTCCATGGCTTGTGTATACATCTTACCACTCTGGCCCATTAAAGCTGAATCTGGCAATTCATAAATAAAAGGGGGCGTTCTCCATACCCCATAAATCTGACCTTACCATATGTACTCAAAAGGCTTTCAAACTGCGCCAGTAGGCCGATGGTGTAGAGTTGCCTCAAGAATCCATCATCGTTCAGGCAGTTCCTCAGTTTGATAATGAAGCCACAAATTAGAGCTGTGAGCTACCAAAATAAAGAGATAGAAAAGTGAAGGGAAGCCATTACATCGCTTCAAACCAAAATGGATTTTAAAAACCAAGCCAAACTGATGTTCTTTTCCTTTAAAAGTAACACTTCCCCATCTCACAAAGTGAAATATTACCAAACAATTACTCTCAGATGTTTTAGAAATTGCCACGAGCTTGGTATAAATCACATCACACAACTCTTTTGCTTACAGTTTGGAAGAAGACAACATCCCTGCGGTACTGAAGGCTCAGGCACAGAGCTATTGTAGGAGCACTGTCTTGCATTAATAGAAAGACCATAGCTTTCTTTGCCTTGTCACTCATCATGGCTACACAGTCTGTGAGTGTTGTCAGCAGCGGGTAAAGGGCCTCGCTCCATTCGCCTGATTTTTTAAGAAGTGGAAAGGGTAAAAAAAGAGGAGAGAGAGAGAGAGAGATATGTTAATATGCTTAGTTGAAAAGAGGAAAAAAATCCTTTTTTAAAAAAAGGTTCCGTTGCAATTTAAAATAGAAGGCTAATGATATCAGATACAGAACATATATTATAAAACATTTATTCTCTGCTATGCTACTCCGTATTACAGTGCCCAAATTGTTCTACTATCTAAGGCCCTTTTTACATGAGACTGTACCGCTCATGCCCACACAGCGGATCTGCGTAGGCATGAGTGGTACCATCTCGGGTAAATCTTGTGGCCAGTGAGTGGGGGTGCATGCGTGCGCGCTCCCACGAAACACACATCCCCACTCACCTCCCCACGCATGGAGCATGGGGGAAATGGAGGTTGCTGCGAGCATGGGGATGCGTGTGTGCCCATGTGTACCGGTGTACACACACCCCTCACGCAGCTGTGGCCCGTGTAAAAAGGGCATAAGACTGTGGGGGTAGCGGGGACAGAATACTCAGTATCATTTAATAACTTCCATATTTGCCTATTTAGGATAACTAGTGCTAAAGGGGGGGATATTGTATATATTATTTATACACAAGAGAGAGATTCCATTGTAAAATCAAGTGAACTGAACAGCCAAATGCCATTAGACACAGGCCTGTAAACTAGACTCGGGCAAAAGACCAGGGTGTGGGGGGTGGGATTTGGGAAGTATTAAGTATGTTTCACATGACTAATGCAACAGACATTTTGTTATCTTGCTAAAAATATTCATGTGCTTAACAAATATGAAGATAGACAAAAAGCAACAGTCGTTCCTCAGTACATGCTGCCTTTTCATTCTGCATCCACAGCAGCCAATGCAGCAAAGTGGTAATTTAATTTTCTTCTTGGGCTCAGATACAGGCGGTCAACAAGGCTTCAGGTCAGTTGGTTAAGGAACATATGCAATGTAGGGGAAGCCTTGGTCACATGTCAGTAAAATCCTTGTGTCAACCCCCTAAAGGACTCAGAAATTGTTTCTTAGCAGACACTGGAGTGAGGGCAGAGGACAAATCTTGAGGAGGGAGAGTGAGCCCACACAACTTCACCCACAGCCTCACTATGAGAATACATTTATGCCCTTTCTGTCAGAAAGGTTTCTCCTAAACACTCGGTACCTTAAAAAAACAAAATTATTTAAGTTGTTTTTCCTTTCCTTTCTCCTCCTACCTTCAATATCCTCAAATTTGTCCAGCCTACTTTCACCACCTTATAAGAAAAGCTACCTGTCCACTTATATACCAACAATCCTTTTCTGAGTAAGATAAGCCACAGTAGAAAGAACTTTCGTTCTTTTTTTGCACAGAAGTTTTAAACAGGATGGGTAATCTATCTCATCCAGTTTATTTTTTATAACGCATCATGGCTCAGAAACGAAGTCATGAGACTAACCATACAAGGTGATGTACAGGAAGATCATAATCATGCAACAACAGGATTGCTTGAGGCCTCTTGCAGGAAGCTGTTCATGACTTCAAATGGAAATTGATGGGTAAGATCCAATGACAACTTGAGTTTTCCTGACACCCAGCCAAACAGGAAAGTTATGGAAACTTGCTAACAGAAACATCATAAATGACAAGTCCAGAACCGTGGCGCTTTAAAACTTTGTCCTAGTCAGTTGACATATAATCCAATAAACTGAGTGAAGGAAGTTATTTGGATCTGTTCCACCGCACACAGTTTATTTTAATAACAGGAAAGCTCAGAAGATCAAGCTGAAAGGATTACAGCTTGTCTTTCCTTTTTTATTATACAGATTTTTTCCAAAATAATCATGTCCCCTAAAATGGAAGTATGAACTCACCAAATGTAAAAATATAGATGGTTCTAAGAAATGTTTCTCTGAGTTTGCTTTATAAAGTTTTTATGGAGCAATCAGGTTGATTTTTTTAATAAAAAAAACAAACCTGAAAATATCCTCTAAAACACCATAATTCCAAACACATGGAAATAATAAAGTTTTTTAAAAATATAAAATAACCCAGGTAGGAGAAAGCTTCCAAATAATTATAATTGTTTTGAGTAACTTTTAAAATATTGTACAAAATCAGTAACAAAAAGAATCCATTAAAATAATTCAAATTTAAAAATATTTTTCCAAAGCTCAACTACAAACTCTGATGGCTAAATTGTGGCAAAGAGATGGCCTTCTCTATAGTGGTATATTTGTAGGTTAGAATATACTATTGAAAATAAAGCCTCAGATTTCAACAGTTTGACATCACTTTGCTTCCTTATTTCTTAGGAGAGATGCTACTCACACAATTAAAATTTTTTTTGACAGTAGCAGCAAACGAGTCTAGTTAAAAACATATCAAATACAGACTGACTGACTCACACTGATTGGCAAATCCTAACAAATTAGTATTGAATATTCCACTGACAACTTTAAACTGCCTAAAATCTTGGTACATTCAAACATCTCCCTCCCCACGCCACTTTACAATTGCCTGAGAGGATTTGACTCTGGAGTCCAAATGAACTACAAGTGGTTTGTGGATAATGAAGCACTTTTGTACAGAAAGATGCACTTCATCAGAGACTCTAGGTTAAAAAAATTGCTTCAAACTGAAGACTGGCATCACGGGCCTGAGGAAAGTTTATTGGGACACCCACCCCCCACCCCAGATGTCTGGACTATGTGTTAAACCTGAGGCACTTGCTCCAGGGGAAAAAAAAAATCTATTAAAGCTTGTCAAATGGAGCAACTGAAGACAAGGCCACCGAATGTCTTCTAATATATCATTATGCAAAGTTCTCAGTCTCTTCAGTAATCCTGTTCCACTTTTATTTAGAAAAAAGCAACCTACCAGGTTTCAGGGTGAGATGCTGCATTTGTTTTAGTTAACTAGTGCAGTAGTTGTGTCCCCCCGTCCCTGCCCCAGGATCCCTCTCCTAAGTTCATGACTGATGAAAGAGACTGACTAAGTACTTTTCTGTGTGCAGTTCCAATGCAGTATTAGTTAACACAGTAGTAAAATATTTATTTGTTAAATAAATACAAACAAAAATGGCAATTTTCACAAGCAGAAGCCATGAATGGAAAACGCACATACCTGGGCTGGTCTCTTCAGGAGGGGGACTGCAATCTGCACAGAAATGAGGTGCGACATGCATGATTAAGGAGCAGCAACACAATTTAAACACAAGCAACTCAAATTCTTAGTGCAGGGGTTCTCAAATGTTTCCACATAACGGATCATCACTTCGTAGAGAAACTGTCACATGGATGACCTCTCTTCCTAACTATGATTGTGCTGGCCACCCCACAACCATATGAGATTGCAAAACATCACAGCGACTGTTTATATGGAAAACTAATGCAAGAAAAAACTAGTTAGCTGTGGTTTGGCAGCTGGAAAAAAGGAAAAGTCAGTACTATGTAACTAGTTCTCTATGAACCATCAGTCAGTGTTCGATGGACAACCATCAGTCTGTAGAGCACAGTTTGAGAACCACCAGCTTAGTGCAGCTTTAGGATAAGGTTGCAGTAAGGCAGTTAAACAGAATAGCAAAGACTGGCAATAAAGTAACATTAAGGAGCTGTAACAACATTAATGCACTGAAACAACAGTAATTAGATTCGGTACCGTGATACTTCAGACCTTTAGTTTGTGTTACACAATTTATAAAAACAGTCCACACTGACAACCAACAGGTATAAAGTCCACATCTTCTACTGAAATTAGTGGGAATTCTGCCATTTTCTGCGGTTGGAAAACTGGGTCCTCATACAGGAAGGAAAATATTATTACAACTTAATGCATGAAGCAGGTGTTTAGTAAACTCAGTTGTAACATGAGGTACGATATTGAATATGGGTTTATTAGATTACCAAGCCAGTGTGTGTTGTGTCCATAACAGATTTTATGGACGAGGAAGTAAATAATAAGAGGGAAGTACCAATAACAGCTTGAATTTCACTAATTAACCACTCAAAGAGGAAAGTTATGGTAACTTGCTAACAGAAATATTGTAAAGGACAAGCCCAAGGGACTGCCAACTTTGCTGGAACTACTTTGGATAAATAAAATCTCCTTACTTTCAACAAAAAGAAGCCACAATTACATTTTTAAAAATATATATTCCTAAGGCTTACTGAGTGTAGGTCTCCCCTTTCCCTGTTTTACAACTTCCAACCCATTAAGTAAACATGGAAAAGCATTTAAATAGCACTTGATTATGTAAATTTACCAAATTAGGAATCTTAATATTTTAGGTTTCTTTAATATCAAATTACAATTTATCTATGGCCAGTAGAAGTTGTAATAAAACAAACCAAACAAAAAAACTCCAACCCCCTCCCCCACCCCCAACCAAACAAAAACTAGTACATTTCTTCTGGATAGTCATAATACAGTCAAGGAAGAAATATAAAGGGTCCTCAATTTTGTAAGTGGGTTTCTTTCTGGCTGACAGAACTTTCCTAGTACAAGCCAGGCGTGAGAAGAGGTCGTTCTTTATGATAACCTGGGGAAAGTTTGGGAAGAACAGCCAGAGGACTTTAAAATGATATAGATGGCATCTCTTTACCGCCCACTCTTAGGGAAGAATTCTGTTACCATTCAAGTCAATGGGAGTTTTTAAATCGACTTTGTTGGACGCAATAGCAGGTCTTTAACCTGCCCCAGCTTCCAGTTCATTTTCAGGTGTAAGGAGAGTTGACTTAGGGCTATGCCACACTGCCCTAGTGTCCAGGTTCTCTCAGAAAAATGCCACTCTTGTCTAACTTACAAAGAGGGCCAATCAGCAGCAATGAAGCTAGCAATCTGTGGATTTCTATATAGGGAGGGACAGTAGGAAGGTATTAAAGAGAGACCCTCAGCTCAGGAACTTGCTGCCTTCCTCCTTCCAACAGAGCCAAAGGTCATGGTCCTTTAGTCAGAGCCAGATCCAGGCAAGTATAGACTATGTAACCACCACAGGGGGTCTATATGTGAGACACCCCCCACCCCCAAAGAAACCCCACAGATTTAATGAATAAACTTGAAATGAGGACATAAGTGTGAGAAGTACTGGTGTAAAATACAGGCCACAAAGCCTTCAAGCCAGGAAGCCACAGCCTAGGATGGGTCCATGGTGATACAGCTCCCAATACATGGGGTCCATGAGTAAACTGGAAAAAACCATGGGTTTGTTAAGGAGGGGATCCACACTAACATTTTACATGAGGCCCCAACTGCCCTGGAATTGGCACTTCCTTCAGGGCCATGCTTATTTTGACTTTTCCTGATGGGATGGGATAAGTGAGAGATTCTTTATATTTTGGGGGTACGGACAGTGGCGAGGACACTTTCAAGAGATTTTAATACTCTGTTCTATTTTTAACAGGAAGTGAAAGATCCAGAACAGAAGTGGATGAAGCGCTATTAAAGGTTCCAGAGACCATTCTAAAAGAAAGTGCTTTTAACATAGAAGTTCAAGTGTAACTATGACTTCCAACAGCATTCCAGCTACTCTCCATTTCTTTTAATTAAAAATAAAGATTTTTTTCATGTCTCATTACTGTTTGTGTTAGCATTCCGAATGGGGAGAAAAAGCACTGACACGAGACATTAAATGAACTGAGCGCGAGGGTACAAACTGAAATGTATTGATTCATCATGTTACTGTTCAAAGCCAATAAGCAGTCAGGAAACATAGATTAGTGAATCAATAGAATAGATGGTCACACACACAGTTTTACTGTCACTCTAAAACACAAGGCAATACACTAATATTTAGAAGCTTACAGTAGAACATGCTTGATAGATATTATCAAAGGGGCTCAAACGTATTAAAGGGGCTCAAACGTATTAAAGGGGCTCATGTTTGGGGTCTTAAACTAGTATCTTATGTGAGAGGCCCCAAGTAACGTTCCGTAAGAATTAGTTTTAAGTTTATTTCCACATTATGCCAAATCAACACATTTAAAATGACACATATTCTCACACAGCTCCTTTGAAAAAATCAACTAATCCTCAATTAGCTGAAGCATTATTTGTTGTCATTACACATATGATCTTTAAGCAGTTCATACAGATCAGTGAACTAAAATCAAACAATGCTAACATATCTTAGTAATACCCACCAGCATAATGGTAGTCTAGGAAAAAAAATTGGTTATGATATTCAACAAATCATAATTTTTATTAATTTTCTTCACTTTATAGTTCTTTTTTAAGTTATTACTGCACTAAAATGTTAACAATGGAATGATCATGAAATCAGACACACAAAAATACCAGAAGGAAAAGTCATGAAAAAACAAAACTAAACAGTGAAAATAAACACACTATGAAAATAATTATCATGGAAACAGCCAAGAACTTTAAAAAAAAAAGTCAACCACAATCACAAAACAGATGGAAATTTCATGCAAGGATAGAGGTTTTAAACCTCTCACTCCCCCACTTAAAGCATTATTTAATTACAATCACTAGCACCACCTGTACCTATAGTTTTGGTAGAATGATTTAGTTTACAACTGCACTGTCAGAAGATGGAGTAAAAAGATACTTTCCCTTCTTAGGCTTTATTAGGAAGTCTGACTTGTTCCTTACTTCAGTGTTGCATTTAGCCATCATTTGGTAAAACAACCCTGCCCCGCAACAAAACAAAAACACATTTGAACCGATTTTAGATCAAAAGCAAAACAATGGCTACTTTTAAACAATATGAACTGTGTAATCTGTGCTCAACTGACACACACCTGCTAAACCTGCTTATGCAGACCCAAGCTCATAATGATCAGACCCAACTCCCACTGATCTCGGTAAAAAGACTAGGGGATTTGAATCAACCACTACTATGGCTGCTCTAGAGGACTACGTTGGTGACCAGAGAAAAGTGAGCAAAATGAGGCCCCTTTTCTTCTACACAGGAGGCAACCATACCCAGAAACTCTTTATTCCTGGACTGCAGAAAGAGTAATGCTACTAGAGCAGATAGCATTGAGTGACCTACAGAGGAGACACGCCTGTTAGGTGTGAGGGAGAATACCTGGAGAGATGACTTTGTGGAAGGGATTTTCCCTATGCCTGCCTATACGTTGTACCAGAGGCTGTAGGTGAGTGTGCTCTGCCTCTTCCCCACACGATGTCCTTTGAGACATTAGCTTGTTCCCCATACATTTTACAAATGGGCGAACTGATGCTCACCGATTATGATGAGAATATTCAAACATGGGTACCTGAATTAGACAAACTAGATCCACATTTAGGCACCAACACAAAATGGCCTCCTTTTTAAAGATGCTGAACTCCCATAGACTCCAATGGGAAACACACAAGTATTCCACATTTCAGAAAAATCATGTCACTTGATTAAGGAGCCTCAATGGGTGTAGCCAGACAAGTTGCCTGGGCCTGATCTCTGCACAGCCCCATGGCGGGCAATTAGCCCCTCCACACTGTGGTATACTCTGGATCCCTCTGAACCCTCTAATTACCGTCCTGTCTTGCTCCTCCCTTTTGTTTCCAAGCTCCTTGAACGGGTTGTCTACTCTCGTTGACCCGACCTCCTCTCTGCCAACTCCTCCCTTGACCCCCTCCAATCTGGCTTCCGCCCCCTTCACTCTACTGAAACTGCTCTCGCTAAGATCACCAACGATCTTCTTGTGGCTAAATCCAACCACCTTTACTCTATTCTTGTCCTCCTTGATCTCTCTGCTGCCTTCGACACTGTTGACCACTCCCTCCTGCTTGAATCGCTTCACTCCCTGGGATTCCGGGACTCTGTCCTCGACTGGTTCTCCTCCTACCTCTCTGACTGCTCCTTTAAA
>QEPC01009397.1:497205-517952 GCA_003113815.1 Sphenodon punctatus | reverse complement strand
TTACCCTCTTCCTGGGAGGCGTGGGGGGCTGCTGGTTATGCTCCTGTTGGCTGTATTCCCTCCCTTGTGTGCCCCTCCTGTCCCTCTCTCCGACCCACCCGCCCCCAGATGCGCCCCTTATCCTCTTCCTGGGAGGCCCCGTGGGCTGCTGGGTTTCCCCCGCTGGTCCGGGTTCGCCCTCCTGCTCTTGCAGCTACTGCTGCTGCTGCTGTTGCTGCGCCTCCTCCTCCTCGCCCTCTCTCTCCATCCTATGCTCAGTTTCCTCCATCCTCCTCTCCATCTCCTACACCGCCACATTCCCCTGCTGCTTCCTGCCCTTTAAATCTCCCTCCGTGTTCCGCTTGTTGTTGGTTGCCCAGCAACGACACTGCATGCCGTCACCACGGCTCGTGTTCATTTCCGGTCACCGTGGCCAGGGGTTTCCCTTCAGAAGTTACTCTTCATTCACCCCTGCCGTGGTGAACATTCACCACACTTCTGGCCCTACTCCTGCCCCAACCTCACGAAGCGTGGTTAGGTTCACCCCGGCTCGTGTTTGACTGTGGTGAACATCTGGATGCGAGCAAACAGACGTGCACGACTCTTACACCACCACCCGCATTTGACTGAGGTTGACTGTGGTGAATCCCGAAAACGTAACATCTGAAATCACCCAGAGATTAGATGAATTTCTATTGCTGTATATTATCCCTCCTCATGTTGATATATCTTCTAGAGCAGATGTTAATATATCACAACTTGTATCTTTGAGTGATGAAAAAGCTGTCGAGTCATTTGTAATGTGCTCAGACACATGACTGAGATGTTGTACTTGGTGAAGGAAGTCACTGACTGCTTTCCCAGTCTGTGTACCCTCATAAGTGGTGGAAGCAAGATAGCAGCCACTTTTATATGAGACACTACTATGCAGGTCCACTCATCCCCCACCCACCCGAGCACCTGTTTGAAGGTGATATGGGTGTGTGTGTGCTCCTGTGACAACTAATAATAATAATTTCTATAGCGCTCTTCACAACCTTGCTCCCCCCTACCTCTCTGAGCTAATTTCCCTCCATATTCCAGTCCGTGAACTCCGCTCCTCCTCTGTCCCCTCTCTGGCCCTCCCACGCCACCCCTGCTCCCTTAATCGCCTTCGTCCCTTCTCCCTAGCTGCCCCCCATGCCTGGAACTCCCTCCCTGCCCACATCTGCCTCACCCCCTCCCTTTGTACTTTCAAATCCCTCCTCAAGACCCACCTCTTCCGCTCTTCCCTCCCCGACTCCTTGCTCCCCTCACCTAACTCCTGCTGATACCCTTCATCCAGGACAATCTGTTACCTGAGGTCTGTGCACTCCTATCCTCACCACATGGACCAGCCAGCCATCATTCACGATGTAACCAAGCCAAGCACGTGCACCTGGGACCTTGCATCTTCCTGAATATTATACTCCTTGTCCCTTCCTTCGTCCCCTCCCACCCCCCGTCTCTCAGATTGTAAGCCCTAGGGCAAGGCCCGTGTCTATTCCATTACTTTGTAAAGCACCGGGTACATTGCTTGCGCTATATAAATGCTTGCTAATGCTAATAGGCATACGCAACACTTTACAGTCACAGATTTTCAGAGACAGGTCCCTGTTCAGTGGGCTTACAATCCAATATGGACAAGGGTGAGGGAAGCACAGGGACACACACACATATTCCCATTTTTACAGATGGGGAACAGAGTCTGAGAGGTTGTGACTTGCCCAGGGAGTTCATGGCTAGGGCAGAATCTGAACCTGGCTTCCCAGGTCCAAGTTCAGCACCTTCCCCACTACACCACACTGGCTCTACACCACCGCGACCCACGCAGCACCCACTCATGACCACTCATGGAGCAATGGTGAAAAGCCGGAGTGCTCCATGCTGGGGCAGGCAGAATGGTGTGTGAGGTTAGGCTGCCATGCATCCCCAGCCTGTATGAACGGTGGCAGACGGACATGTCAGCTGAGTGGTCTGCCATTCAGAGGCACTTTGGGCGGAGAAACAGCCTTTGCAAGGCACAGGAACTGCCCAGGAGTACTGGGGAGCCTGGATTTCGATATTTCGATATCAGAGGCCTGCCCAGTGCGCTTCCCCCTCCTCCATGATCTGTGGCAGAGGGAGTGTGTGGAGGCTGCTGGGGTACCCACCCAGGGAACTGCCTGTTTGAACCCCTCCCCACTCACTCCATGTGTGGGGGCACTCTGCAGTCAGCCCACCCAGCGAACATGGATGCGGCCCCGAGGCGTGCTCATTTTAAAACGGCCATTATGCGAACAGGAGAAAACAAATAAAAATGCAGCAAATGCGAGAATCCTATCTAAGGCTATCTTCGGATATTTTGTGGGTGAGAGGAGGAAAGAAATTTCATACACACAAAAAGCTTCACAAAAGTTGAATACTTCAGACTACTCTTCAATGACTGTTTCCCCCCTACCTTATCTGCCAAAATAGCAAGTGTTCTTTCAAGTCCATTAGCTGATCTGTCCTTGGCAGCTCTCGAGAGCCTTTCTGCGTAGTAACTGACTTGAGTCTTCAGGGTGTTGATTTGTGCAATGATTTCCTTTGCTCTAATAATGTCCTGGGGTATGTATATTATAGACTGGGAGCTTGTTGCAGTGCTGAAAAACAAGGATCGGTTTTAAAGGCAAATCTCTCCAAAGGCATCAACACTGCAGTTGCGTTTTTCATGCTTGTGAGGAAATTGCAGACAACATAATTTATCTAAACTAGTAAATCAACAGTAAAAGAGTGATTGCTAGACTATATAGCAGGCGTTCTTCTACCTCAGCACCTTTGGACTGAAATTCTGCATTGAATTAAAGCATTCAGATGCAGATTTACCAAAGCTCAGAAGGTGCATAGCAGAGGGACAATCTTATTAGGACAATGTGTGAGACAGCTTTTGTCGAAGGGGGAAGAAACATCCTTTCCTTAAGCTTCTTGCCCAGAACACCGACACTTTACTCAGTGGCAGTTCCAATACTTTTTGGTAAGATTCAGAAGTACGTCTTAGTTCTGGGCAAGTGTAATTTCCTAGCAAGATCAACTGCCAAGTGAGAAGAGTCTTAACTGTACTATATTAACAGTTTATTTCTCTATCCAATTGTGCTTTCAGTGGTTGAACACAGAGTATTTATTGCGTGTGCAAAGGGTAGCACTGTTTCTGTGGGAAGGCACACCAGAGCATCCCAGAAAATCTACTTCAAAATACAACTTTACATCATTATCTCTGAGAAATTAGAAATAAAGGTTATTAGGTCTCCCCAAGTGGTTAAGGGTTTCCCCAAGGTAATTTAAGGAAAGCATTAGGAGTATGTTTTTAAGACTTTTGCAAGGAAACTAAATTTTAATGTATATTTGATTTCACAGCATGTCAGCGAGATAATGCAAAAGCTTTTCATTGGGCACACATCAAAACCAAGGACTCAAAGACATTTATAAGGGTGGGGGGTCTCCCTTTAAGAATGCAGTGCTGAAGCACATTTTTAAACAGCTGCATTATTTGTGTTCCCTATATCACATACATTTGAGGTGGGGAAATGCATCTGTTCCTAAGAGAAAAGCAACACTCAGAATACCCATTTCCCATATGAAGCAGATCTCATTTTGAAGAACTTCTTTTGCATATGAAAGCTCACTCCACATTGTCCAGTATTATTAATTAAAATTTCTCTGGGTGATTTCTTTCTGCTATACTGGGCTTGACATGCAGAAGTATGATGATTTGGCAAAAAGGCCATGGAATATGTCAGATTAGACTTGTGATTAAAAAAAAAAGCAAAACATTAACTGAGATGGTCACAGAAAAAACTCTCATGAAATGAAATTCAAACATTCACTTTCAGATCTTCACTCATTCTTTCCAATGATAAGCTATCATCCATCATAGGTAATCGTGTATTTAAAATGTATCAAATATATAAACAAAGCCTCACACAGCTTGTAAACATTATTAGATATGTAGTTCTATATACAGTCTGCACACTGTGGTGCTTTCAGGAGTGCACAACAGGTAAGAAGCCAATGCTGCAGTGAAGAAATTAATTTAAACATCTACAACCAGTGCATCTCAGATATACCGGTGCTGCATCTCTATCAGAAATTAATGGTTCAATACACTATTTCCTGCTTTTCACTGGCAGTAACATAGGAGCAGATAAACAAGTTAAATTGCTCCATTTTGCAAATTCTTCCAAAGTAACAGAACCACGGAAAACTATGATGTTAGCTGCTCATTAGCGAAATAAACATTGCAGATTGAAAGGACAAATGAATTTATACAGCAGGTTATAATATGCAGCCACAATTTCATAAAGCACAGTTAGTGGTGCAAGAATGCATGACAATTTCTTAAAGTACACATTTTAAAACACAAGTCTCTGATTAAAGGAAAACATCAAAGACCAAAAATGCTTTCCCCAAACTCTCAGAAACAGAAAACTCACCAACATTCCTCATAACTGCTAAAAAAAAAAAAAATCAAAATAAAATTAGCAGTTAGTTAAGCAAATACCAAAAGCAGAAAAAAACAAAGCAAAGTAAGTTTGGAAAAAATATTTTGTTTAATATTTTCAACAAGGCATGGTCAATACGATTAAACTTGTAAGCAAATAAGCCAAACACGTAGCTGAATGTGTATTCTTTTAAGGTGCTGTAAGTATGCAAAGGACAAGCCCACCAGCAAGTGAGAAAAATAAAAAATCAGCTATTTAAAATGGAAAATATGGAACTAAGTTCTATCATGCAGGTTATACCATCAAAAACTATTTTATAATATATTTCTTACTAAGTAGAAGATCATAAACTGGTATCTTACGTTAACAGGTAAGTTTGAGTTCTCATCATTTGTTCTTTTACTAATAAGAAATTCTGTTCTCCCTGGAGAGAACATCATTCCCAGAGTGCTAACAACAGTTTGTGTTCACAGAGACTGGACTCTGACTAAATTTTATTTGGTTATTGATTGCTTATCTTACCGTAACACGTGACAAGGAATTAAATCATAGGATCTTGCTACTGATATTCCTGATTTAATGCTGTTCCTAGATTCTAGTATTAAGACTAGCTTGATCTTTTTCATAGCATGGGTCATAAACCTATCACTGGCTATAGAACTTAATCAACTCTCTCCTTAAGGGCTTAGTAGCCATAAGCTTACAATTGAGCTTAAGCATTTTTTGCATTTACCAAACCATGGACACTTTCTTTTATTAATGCAATATTTCTTGTTTCTACTTTCCAAAATGAATCCCTGTTGCTTGGTGCATGAATTATTTGATTGTACTTATATTTCGGATACGATACCTGAATTCTATAGGACAAGCCCCTCTGAGTCCGTGCATTTCATACATCCAGGCCTCAGGACAACCCAATTATCATCCTGCAGTGCTTACATGCACTACACTGCATCAGTTTTCTTGTCTGAAAACACCCTTTCAACGGTATATAATTACATTTACATCCCTTAGCAAGAAAGTTCTGGTGTCAACAATAACAATTAATCTAGCCCATGTGTAATAAAAGAATGTACAGCTTTCACTAGTCTCATCCTGGCATGTGTTATATTCTAGATTCATTTGCATGAGGCAGGCATGACTACTGAAGATAACCAGAGCAAGATTTTTAAGAATGCCAAAAAAAAGCCAGGCTTAATAGCCAATGCTATTATGCAAGCATAAAAGTACAAAGGGCTGCACCAGTTACTCTCAGCTCTCTACTGAAACAATGGGATAGTGCCAACATAGCACAAATCAACCTGAAGTAACTTCAGAGCTTCTGCTCAGCATATCACAGGGGATTTACTGGAGATTTTCTAGAGACAGCTGCCTTGCTTGCAAAGTCAGCCAAGCCTTATTGGAACCCAGAAGATTGTGAGGTATGTGCTTTTTAAAAAACCAAACTAACGCCCAAATGGTTCACCCCCACAGTGAACCTGTGGAAGGAAGTTCTAGGGGAGGAATATCCAAGTGTCCTTTTGCAGACTTCCTCACCCATTAGCTTTTCAGGATGAGAATTACATGCCCTGGAGAAAAAAAACAAAAAAACAGAGCCCTTCCACTACACCTGGCTGATTCCAACAGAGCCACAAAAGGTATTTGTGAGGTGTCCCTCTGATTTCACAAAAGTTCTTTAGCCCTATCCCAGCAAGAACCACTTTCCAGCTCCTTGACGCTATACTATTGAGTAGTCCCCCGACACAGCTATTACTGGAACCCAAGAGGGGAACCCTGGAAAAGATAAAATAATCTCACTTGAATTTTATCTCCCACACAGTCTTCTTTTTTGGCCCCTTGGAGCCTATATGTTCCCCCCACAGTCCCTCTCAGACTTGCTCATTCACTACCACAAACCTGTCTATTTCACAGTGTAAACAACCAACCCATTCTGCAGAGGCCTCTGTGGGTCCCAAGAGTGGGGCCATCATGTCACGCGGATGGACTATCACACTTGCTCAGCAAAAAAGGAAGTAAATACACATAGGATCCTCTCTATGCAGCCACATAGAGTCAAAATTTGGGGAAGTATTTGTCCTATATAAGATGCTTAGTAAGCAGCTAGCAACTACTAATCAGCATAAAAGCAGGAGCAAGAAAGAGCACATGAGAGAAAACTAGATGAATTTTTCTTTCAAGATAAAGCTTTTGTATTGCAGCAATGACACGTCTTCGCAGCAAAAAGAGCACTCAGTAGTTATTTCAGGGGAAAAGGCAGGACTGTGCCTCAAATAAGAGACCTATCCATGAGGGACCTGCTGCTTTCCCTTAGAAAGGGCAGAATAAACTAGCCGATTTCTCTTTGCATGGAGCCCTGAAGCTGGAGTGAAAGTGTCAAGAGATAAAAGGCTCCAGCACAACAGCATGTTTCTAAGCAGTTTTCATTTCTGGTTTTAGGAAATTACTAAGGGCTACGTTCCAGCGAATGGCTAAATCAAATTAATAAGTCCGATACATGTATACTTCAGTATCATTCACACATCAGGTGACGGTATTGGGGAACAGGAGCCAAGTATGTACTTCAGAACAACAGGGAGTACATAATCCCCTTCACTTTCTAAATCAAAGTATTTGTAACACAAAAACTTTTCTGTGTTTAGTTAGCAAACACGATATGCAAGACATTTCCAGACTGCAGCGCACAGTGCCTCTCCTGCCTCGAACTCTTTGATTCCTCTTCCGTTCCAATATCCCAGAATTCTGTGTGTGCAAAGGCATGAAGGGGTATGTCCCATTGTGTGCACTCTCATGACCATAGAAGGCCATTGTGGCAGTGGCATATTGGTTTTTAAGTCTGGTGTGAATGATACTGGAGCTAGTAAAATCAGAAATATTTGACATTGCAGCAAAAACAAAAAAAAAGAAAAAGGTGGAATGAGATGAAAAGTCTGAAACTTTGGGAAAAGATAAGTGATTCATTTCATAGCAATTATCCATTCTACTTACTGTTTCTTTGCTTCCTCAAATTTCTGCAGCTTTTTCCTTAGTCCACCTGATTTAAAGCCTTGACAGTGAGCCGCTGGCGCTCCTATAGTCACTATGTCATAATTCTGATCTGAATGGAAATAAAATGCTTACAGATGAAAGCCGATCACCTTTACTTGGTGTAGATATCTGTGGAAATTCAAGCTACACACATCATTTCTTACGTACTCAGTGTGCCACACACCGAGTCTCTAGAACAACTTTGAGCTTTACAGACTGTTTGAGCTGTGTTAGTGGCCTGTAAGTGCTTGCCATGGGCTACAAAGCAGAAGACCAGTGTTTGAATCTTAGGTCTATTTTTCTTGTTGTGAGAGAGCTATGTAAACGATACAGTCAGTTCTTGAGATGAGAAAGGAGGATAGTATTATCCCACTGGCTAACATGATATTTACCAATCTATCATCTCTTCTCTCATACACAAGAATGGTGAACATGTGAAGCTGAAAAATTAAAGAAGACTGGGATATTAGTCATTATTTCGGCCTTGTCAGGAACCACTGGATTTACACCAGAACCCCCAGGATTTCCAAGGCAATCTCCAGCTCTACAGCCACCGAAGTTCCTTAACCTCTGGGTCGGAACAGGGGTTTGAGGTCCTCCTGTAGCAACTCATGCCACCCCCTTATCTTCCACCTGCTACTATAAAAGACTAGCAGGAACAGGAAGCTGGGTGGAACAGCTTCCTAGGCTTTTGTGTCTTTCTGCCTGGTCTGCTTGCTCCCTCCCTGCCTACTGCCAATCCAGTTCTTGGCCACGTGTCTCCAGCCTGCATCTTCCACCTCATTTGACAAACTTTCCATCACTGGATCTCTTAGCTTACTATCTGTAACCCACATTCTAGACTGTGCCATGGTTTGGTTGCCTACATGGACTGACTGCCAACTTTGACTCCCTGGCTTGCACCTTAACTTCATACCACAGTTTGCCCTACTTATTTTCTAGTCTGATGACCGTGTCAGGTTTTAATCCTGCCTGACTCACTGCAGATCCCAATCCTGCTACTACTTAGAAATGGTTCTGATACCATGTGCTTCTACTCCTTCAAAGGCCTCCCATGACATGGGACCTCAGAAGGCTAAACAATCCCATTTTCACATCGGCAAGACATCAGGCATAGGTTGATACTATCCAAATAAGCCAATATAAATACTAGACAGAGCCTCTGTTTTTGTGGTGTAACCAAAAAGAACTTTGCTGGATGTACCAAAGTCTGCAGCTCAATAGAGTGGATATAGTTTAGGAACAGAAGACAGGTTCTATTCCCTGGGTCACCAAACCACTACATTACTGTGGGCAAACTCCTCTGCATTTGCATCCCCATCCTTAAAAGAGGGACCATGATAATTACTCTTATTTGACCAGAAATCAGTGCATGTGAGGTGGTGTGTAAATGCTGAGTAGGCTACATCTTAAATGGATTGGGCAAAATTAGTACAGGAGTCAAGGAAAAATGAAGCATTATTTTATTTATTTTTAAGCTACACATATATATGAAAGAAATACCTGATCCTGAATCATCCTGGACTCTCATTCTCTGAATGTGTAAATTTGTGGGCACAAATTCTAATTTTTTATCAGCTTTCAAGCTACTTGCTTTAAACGATGGACCTAAGGAATACAACAGAAAAAAATAATTCTGCATCTGCAGCCTACAAGTTCATGACTAATATTTGCTGCATTCTCAAAGGCAAGGTGGAGAGAAAAATCAGGAGAAAGAATAACTTGAGCAACCTACATCACTGCAAAAGTGCAGGGACTATGTAGTGTTATTGCAAGTTCACTTTTCTACATCCTATGACTAGTTCTGTTGCACAGGACATTGAAGTACTATGGGGGAAAGCTGTTATTAAAAGCAGAAGAATGCACAGGAAAACACATTTTCATTGCACTGTTAATGAATATTATAACAATTCACATTTCTGTTGGGAAGAGACTACAAGAATACCATGGAAGAATCCGAGAAAATCTATCGGTCTTCTTTTTAAAAAAATACTATACTTGCCAGGGACCGAAAAATCAGTCCAGTTAGAAGAATGCTTACTTCAGACATAAAAGAATGCTTATTTCAGACATAAGCAGACAAGCCAGTCTTTAATGCACTGCACCTCACCAGCCTATGAAAAGAAGTGTATGATCCATATTTTCAGTTGAACCTCAAGGATGAATAATTAATGCACTCAAGGGTAATGACGGAGACAAATACAATTGAACTGGAGGACGTTTACCGTACAGACATTGTAGATCAGGGCAAAATAGATTGTTTGATTAATAATAAATATCCTTTCCAGAGAATGAAATAAAGAAGTGATCAAATACTGAACTGAGAAAGAATGACCTGGAGACAGATGTGTATTTAGGCTCATGATCAACAAGGAAGGCCATTTTTAAACGAGATGCAACCACCCACCAGAACGCCCATGTGAAGGTGGTGAGGGTGGGTGCATAGTCCCACACAGCACCCACTCTTGACCACTCACGGAGCACTGGTGGAAACGCCAGTGCGCGCCATGTAAGGGCAGCCAAAAAAGTAAATGGGAGCCGATGCCCATGCATCCCCAGTCTGTATGAATGGCGGCAGCCAGCCATGTCAGCTGAGCAGTCTGCTATTCAAAGGCACTGTGGGTGGGGAAACAGCCTTTGCAAGGCAAAAGGACTGACCAGGAGTGCTGGGGGCCAGAACATGCTGATTTCAAAGGCAAACCTTGCCAGCTTCCCCCTCCCTCATGGTCCAGGGAGAGTGTGTAGGGACGGTCACGGTACCCACCCAGGGAGCTGCCCGTTAGAATCCCACCTGAGGTCCCACCACGCACTCCACCTGAGTGGGCTCTTTGTGGCTGTTCCACTCAGCAGACACAGGCACCCCACCCCCCAACTGTGCTCATTTAAAAATGGCTACTAGTGGCATTTAATTACTCAGCTGAACCGGGGATTAGCTGACACTGGACCTTAATCAGCAAAGTAAATACAGTATGCCACAATACAAAGCAACTATGAAAGCAGCATAAAGTAACTGAAGACCAGTGATTTTTGAGCATCTGAGGTTGGCAACACTGCACTAATAAACAGTGGGTATGCTGATGGACATGGATACAACGTGGCCCCAAATGATAATAAAAGAAAAACTAAGGTGTCCCTAGTCATTTCCCCCATTATCGATTAAAACAAGACTAATGTTAGTAAGCAACGTTACTTCATTTCCATACGTAAACAACTCAGGCTGCTTTCCAATTACAACCACGGCTCTGCCTGTCAGAATGCGCTAATCCCCTTTTATCACCTGAGAACTCCCGTCCTTGTAAAGGCTACATTTGGAGTCCTAGTCATGCGTAAGTGTTTGCCGGTGATAAAAGGGGCTTAGTGAATTCTGACAGGAAAAAACAACAACAACAACAACAATTGGCTACTACAAGAATGTCAACATTCATAAAATATAAAAAGCATGTACCATGTAATATCAAATTGTCAATTTATATATACAAAAAGCACAACATTATCACAAATCCAAAATCACTCATAAGTATCACACTACGCTTTTCGGGCTGAATTGCCCTTCACAAGTGTGTAGTCAAGTTTATATGTAGAAAAATGTTGTATAACAGTCAAAATGCAACTGAATACAAGCCTTACCCAACACTATGGTGAATCACTATTATGTGCGCAAAAATGTGTGTTTGGTTTGAATTCTGACAGGTCCTAATCTCCGCAATTACAGAGCCGCGATCATGCAGGTTCCCGCCCCTCCAACGTAATGTTGGAAAGCAGCCTCATTGTGGTCTAAAATGACTTTTCCTCCAAAAGGACCTGATACTGCACTATTAATTTCAATGGAAGATTTGCTATGAATTTTAATGAGTGCAGGATCAGTCCCTAAGTTTGTCAATGTTCGAAATGATTGTGTGTGCATTTATTCATAAAGCACAACAGTTTGGGAATGAAGTCACACCCAAGATTGCATTACACTGCGAAGTTGGCAAAAATGGATTCAAAATCCAGCCTAGAGAAATTACAAGAATTTCAGCATTCATTTCATTAGCTTGCTTATCTTATCACTGACATTTTAGCAGCTTGCTGAGAAGTCTACCGATGGAGGCCTTGGCATTTGGAAGATCAAGCTGTAAGCTTCTAAGTCTCATTGTTGCGGGGGAAAACTTGAAAATTATGAGATTTAAAATTTGCTAAGTCTGAGATTCGTTTTGTCTTCTCACATTCGAAGCATTAGAATGGGTGGCAATCACATTTTAAAGACAAAATCATGATATTTGAAGACTTAGTCATGATTACTGAATATATGAGGCTGGCAGCCCAGTTTGTAACATAGAAGTACACTGAACACTTTCAGAAAAGTCCACAAAAATGAATCCCTCAATTCAGCTCTAGACAGTAGAGGAAAACAAAATCAAAAACTCCTGAGCATCTACTGAAGAAAGATTTCTATTTTTGGCATTAAAAGATAAAACAAAGATATATTATTTTTCAAAGGGTATCGGGAAAGCTATTAATATCCATACTGCCACAGGGACTTCTAGATCAAGACCTGACTTCAGATGCTGAATGAATTTCATCTTTCCTTCTTAAACTGGATTAAGTCAAGCATGTTATGTTAACAGAGGAAACTATATATGTTAAGTTCAATAGAAAGTAATGTAAGGTATGCAAGTCCAGACAGGACAATTCAGATTTTAAAATGGAATAAATGTGAGTTGATTATATGTTTGTTTTGTTTCAAGGTATCAAGAATTTTTTTAAAAATACAATAGTTATAAACAGATTTTCAGTAGAGTTACTATAAAACCAGCAGAAAGTACAAATTTGGGGACATGGGGGTTGCTACCAAATTAACTAATTAAATTAGTTAATTAACTAATTAATTGATCAAATTAGTTAATTAAAAATTAAATTTAGACTAAGGGTAAAAACACACGTGATGGTGGCATGCCACCATTATGACCTGGCCCTAGGCAGAAATCCATGGAGCACATGGTCCAGGCTGGGTCAGGGCACTAAAATATGTACCTGTGGCCGGGTCACTGTCACACCACCTGGGCGGCTCAGGGAGGGCTGCAACACAAGTATGGCGAGTTGTCCCAACCCCACACTATGCCCAGTGCCCCACCCTCTTCCCCCAGCCACGAAGGGTAGCCATGGCAGGCCACAACAAACGTGATAGCCCACTGTAGCTTTGTCAGATGGTCTCTAGCCTGGGCTCTGACCTCAGAGGTTCTCCAAGGTCAGAGCCTGGGCTTGCCATCAACGCAGCCTGGGACAATCCCAGGCCAACACCTGGTGGTGCAAAAACAGATGTGTCAATGACCCACAGGCAAACGGGGCCATTGTCATGTTTGTTTTTACCCTAAGATTATTTTTGATTCAAAACAGCTGTTTTAAAAGAAAGCCAAGAGGCATGACTGAAATGTATTATCCATTATTAAAAGTGAACTTCACTGACCTTTGTATTGGTGCAAGTTAGTTAGGTTTTCCTGATAAGTTAGTATAATTGTTTGGTACTGAGTAACTATTTGCCGCCGAAGACTTTCCCAGCAGGGAGACAGTTCTCCTAACTCTTCCAGTTCACAAACCCTGTAAGACAGACAGATAAGTGTCCTCAACTCATTTGTACACCTGTTCAAGAAAATCAGTGCACCCAGTCAGTGACCAATACACCAGAATCCATAGCCAGAACACTCTGATTTCCATCAGAAGAGTTCATGTCAGAAAGAATGTTTCAGAAGTACCAATTAATTCACAGGAATGAACTAATTAAAAGAGCCTGCTTCTCCCACCCTCTCCCCACAGATTCACTTGGAATTTCCAGTACAGGACAGATTTTTAAAGGCTTCTGTGCAGGCAGGTGGTATGTGCAAGAAATATCATCCCTTACAAGACTGCACTTGGTCCTCTCTGCAGTCCACAAAGCAGATTACTTGAACACTCCTTTTCAGATGAACATCAGCCTCCGATTACCCTTATTCTTAGGGTCTCAAATGAAAAGCAGAAAAGTTCTTGTACATGTCCTCATTTATGGGAAATGGTAGGATTGTTCAAGCAGCAACCTCTCCAGGGCTGAATGTAATTTTAAATGCCCCTAACTTAACTGAACTGAATGCTTTACACAGTGCACCTAATTTTAAAACTATACAGCAAAAATATCCCAGCAGGCACAAAGAGACCATGCCACTAATTTAGGAAGGTAGAAAAGGAATCGCCAGGCAAACATTAAACATTTTTTATGATCTGTTTGTGGAAACCTATCTATTCTAATTTAATATTGTTTGAAAACTATGTTCTTTTTGAGAAGCAAAGCCAGAACCAGAGCAAAGTTGATGAAGCATAGCATAGCATCAGAAGACAGGTAAACATACTACAAGATTCAGGAACACTATTCTCTATGCTGCCTTCTAGGAAGTGAAACCATATCACTGCCACCCAACCATATACTCCATACAATTGAGTTTTTAATCTCATTCTTATTGAAGTTCAAAGCCATCTATAATTCACTCTACCCTCCTCCTCCTCCTCCAGTTTCACCTATCTGCTGATCTGCTCATGGACTGCAGCGATGGAGTCATAGTGGCTGCTCTGAGACCTGCCACCAGCCGAATCCAGCTTAGCGCATTGGCAGGACCCCCATCTCAACAGCTCTGCCCCCTGCCCTCTCTACCCATGTAAGCAGGCACAGAAGGAACAGCAGCAGCAGTGGTGGCACTGGGCTGCAGCCAAGACAAGGCACGAAGCCCTGCCATTAGCAGTTTCGTGTGGGGGACCGAGAATGGGGGA
The DNA here is from genome assembly GCA_003113815.1 of Sphenodon punctatus. Classification (NCBI taxonomy): domain Eukaryota; kingdom Metazoa; phylum Chordata; class Lepidosauria; order Sphenodontia; family Sphenodontidae; genus Sphenodon; species Sphenodon punctatus. The sequence goes on along the minus strand of QEPC01009397.1, from coordinate 503,697 downwards.
GCAGGTATTCTAAGTCCAGGAGAAGGTTGAGTTCAGAGGAAGTGGGGGACACTAAAAGGTTTACTGTAGAGCCTAAGGGAGGTTTGGGACTGCCAATGACTCCACTCATCCCACTTCAGTGTCATCTTCTCCTGATGTGTAAAGACACCCATCTTCCGCTTACGTTGCCCCATCCATCTGAACTTCACACTCTTTCTTAGTGCTACCACTCCTCTGGCTTTTAACTCATCATCTCTGGGCTTAGGTGAAGCCCCAAATTCTTCAGGTATTCCAGCGACACTTGCAGAACCCAGAGGAACTGGGGATTCAAGGGATGGCAGGGCCTTGCTGCAAAGGGGAGGAGCAAAGACATTCTCCCATTCCATTTCTGATGTGGGCTCCTGCCCCGAGGAGCATCATAACATCACAATGGGTGTTAACAAAATGTGTCAGTGGCCCACTTTGGGCTGTGAGCCACCAGCATGTTTGTTAGTGTCCTGCCAGATGTTTGCCCACGATTGCTCCCGGGCGTATTGGCAGCGAGTTTGGTCTGTCAGCAGGAGGGAGCAGGATAGAAGAAACCCTAAATAAATAAACAAATAAATAATCCTGGAGACCACTAGGATTACAGCCCAGGCTGCCTTTTGCCCAACTGGGCCTAAGTGGGTTACAGTGGGTTATAATGTTTGTTATGGCCCACTGTGATCCGGCCCGGGTCTGTCATTGGCTGCCATGACGACTACCCATCACGGCAGGGGGCGGGGCGCTGTGTGGGGGCAGAGCCAGTCAGCCACAGGTTTGTGCAGCTCCTTGCCATCCCCAGCAGCCTGGTCACTGCCATGTTTGTTGTGCTGGTGGACCTGGTCGGGACCGTGTTGCTGGCGTGTTCCTGACCTGGGTCGTATTGTGATGGTGGTGCTCCACTGTCATATCTATTAACACCTAATTCTTGGAAGAGGGGGCTGGCAATGTTGGAAAAGGGGGCATACCTCTCAAGTCAGGTCAAAGCCTTGGACAAGGTGGTAACCCTACTGTCCCTACTCATTTTCTTTCTTTATGCCAGCTTTCTTTTTCGCTTTAGCTTAAATGACAAATAATATCTGTAAAGTATTTTGAAATGCTGTGTCTAAGGGGTACTTCGAAAACACACACAATACTATACCTCTCGCTTCACTGGCCTTATCAGCATCCCTTTCTACATTTGAAATACGTACTCTGTCACATTATCAGTGAATGCACTAAGAGCAGTAAAAACACAATCACAACTGTTCACTTAGCCAGGAACATTTTTAATAATGACTGTGATAGACCGGAAGCACAGAGTCATCCTTTAACCCAGGGGTGGGGAACTGTTTCTGACCTGGGGGCCACATTGAAAATTAGTACAAGCTCCGAGGACCACATAGAGGTTGGGGGTGGGGTGCTTAATGGGTGTATTCAAGAAAAGGAGGACCCAGAGCATGGATCTGTCTCCTGCCCTTGCATGCATGCCCTCCTCTCTGCCCCATTATCCTGAGCTGTTTTTCAGTGCTTGGAAGTACAGACTGGATTCAGGGGAAAGATCCAGGCACTGGAGAGGGGGCACATAAAAACTTGCCAAGTGCCGCATTTGGCCCCCGGGTCTGAGGTTCCCTTAACCCTTTTCATGCCAATTCATAAAATGTTAATATACTGAGTAGTCACTAGAGGCAGATAAATATTACACATCCCCTATAAAGAATCCCTCTGCCAACAATGCAGCAAGTATTCAAGGTCCAGACCAAGCCTGTTTGTGCTCCCAAATATCATTCTGGCACCTGGAAGAGGCACTATGTGTTGAGTAACCTCCAGCCTTAGGGCTCCCCAGGAGCTATAGTTAAAGCTGCCTTTCCAGCTGAAATCCCCTGGGAAGGAGACTCTGAATGTCCCCATTTTGCCACTACCTACCTAGGCTTTTATAGCAGCTCCAGAACAGGTAAAGAAAATATTAGGAACATTTAAATATTTATTTCAAAGTTTGATTTTGATTTTTATAGACAGGCACATCATCAGCTAAACAACGCAATAGCCACAACAGCATTTCTCTTGTCACACTCCACGATTATCCTGACCATACGTCTACGTAATTACGTCACTTACACTAATGGGAAACAGGGGTAACTCCACTGAAATAAAGATGGTGCAGGTGTCTTATTTTAATGGAGCTAGTATGATTCACTCCATCTTAAAATCTTGCTCAATGGATTAAGCTAGCGTCAAAACAGCACAAGTGACTGCAGCCTCTAACTCTTACAAAGGGAAATACTAAAGATAAGGCTGCATTCAGATGTGCATGTAATTCGCACAGCAGTGGCGGTCGCGGCGTGCAATTTAAAGCAACGCGCACTTCCGGGTTGGTGTGAATGCACCGAGTGCGCACATTTCAGCATAACGCGAACTGTTGGAGTGTGGTTTTAAAAGCTGCTCCGACACACTCCTTAACCACCCCTACCCTACAACTCTTATCCAGAGCCTGTACTCATTTTCCAAGTGGCTCACGGGAAGATAAAGGTTTCTACACTCAATCAAGTCCTTGGCCAACGTGAAGTTATGACCCTGACTATCTCAGTGGGCTAGTGAGTAAGTTGCTGCAAAGCTGTTTTGTGAAAACACCACATTTAGAAGTGGCATATATGTCAGGAAGAGATGTAGGTCAATGACATATCGCAACATGTATAAATCTGCTCTGCCTTACCTCGCTGCGTCTTCTTCAAGCAGAAGCTTTACAAACTGTCTGGGAATGTGCAATGACAACACACTTTCTGCCATTTGCTCCAAGATCCTCAGGTGGTTCCCATCAGTGGTGGGAAAACGGTACATCCGACAAATTGCTCCGCCAAACACTAAAACATTAAAATAAATGTTGGGCAACATAATGCAAATGTAGGTTTTTGTTGATTCCCCTTAATGCTAAGATAAGTTGGCTAGATTGCTTGCTTGCTGCTTGCACAAAAGTCCTATTTCACCCGTGTGTGATTACAAGCTCTTGGCATGCACAATTATTATAAGGTAAAAGCTTAATATATTATATATATACACACATATATATATACATATATACATACACACACACACACACACATATACACATATATATATATACACACACACACACACACACACACACACACACACCATATTCCTAGTGAGGTAGAGATCATTTGGCAGGAACATTGTTTTCAGAAAGAAAGGTTATACTCTAACCACAGTAGACCAGCTAATAAATTCTGTACATGAGCTCCAGCTCAGTATCCCATCCCTATTCAGGGAAGCATGTGCTTAAATTTAAGCACAAATGTAAGTAACATTGACAAAACTGAGGGAGCGTGCGCACATTACACTATTTCATTTAATTTTCTATCTTACAGGTGCGTACATGTGCCTTTTCTCATTTGTCATGAAATTGTCCGTGATTTTCAGAGTAGTGAAATTCTTTTCTGACAGGAACGTGAGTTCCGTATTACATTAAATTGGAATGTGCGCATGCAGTGAATTTAACATTAATATAACTTATGCTAAAATTAGGTTTGTGTTATGAATTTTCCCATGAAATTTATTTATTTATTTATTTATTTTATTTATATTTATTAGCCATCCCCCTCATCCCTATGGCATCTCTGGGCGGCTTATAAAAGGCCAAAAACACACAACAATAAAATTAAATAAAAAATACTAAAAACTACAACACCACATTTTTAAAAAATCTTAAAACCCCCAAATTTACCCCCAATTACCCCCCTCCCACCACCTCCGAAGGCTTGGGCGAACAGCCAGGTCTCGCAGGCTCGACGAAACGCCAGCAGACCTGGGGCCAGTAACATGCGCATGGATCTGCTACATTTAATGATGGATCCCTTAAGGTCATGTGACTTTACGGTGGCAAAAAAAAAAAAACAACCAGAAAGAAAATAACGTGGGCACACAGTCCAGCAAGAATATTCTGTGATCGTTGCCTTCACATGAGATATTATCAGCCCGAGTGCAAGCGGTTTGAGTGTTTTGCTGAATCAAAGCCATGATCCAGACAGCTGACTATTAGCTTCCACTACTGCAGCAGCAACAAGAGACATTAGTAATAATCATCAAATATACACAGCAGAGATATTAAATTGGTAACAGGCAGTTCTCGGATATCGACACACTTAGCTGGTTACCTGATTTTAGTAATCCATCTTTCCGTAATGAGGCATATTTGGATCTGATTCCTAAAGATTCTGTTAAACTTTCATCAACTGGCAACACAGTCTAAAAAAACATGTGAAACAGTGAAATAGGTACAATATAAAATATCAATGCCAAGGAAACATGAATGAGCACGATTCACTAATAAAAAAATAAAGGTGATATTCAAAATAGAAAATATTTACAACAAATATTCCATTGATTTTTTTTTCCTCATGTCCAATGAATATTCTGATTGCAGCTTGAAATATTAAACCCATCTTGATTTTAATCTCTGCCAGCCAGGGTCTTTATTTGTTTATTATGCAAACCAGAACGCTGCATGGGCTGAAAACTTCAACCCAGGCCTGTCTCTGCATTGGGCCCAAACTGAAACTAGTCCCAACACAGCTAGCTGTCCCTGAGCTGCTGTTTGAACTAATTGGGGTGGCTCCACATCTCACAAAAAGTCATGATGTAATGGCACCTCACAGGGCCACATACAGAAAGAGACAGGATAACACTTTAACTTTGCCCTTTTCCTACATAGCTCTCCCCGCTGGAGAAAAGCAACATCATAGTGGGCTTGGCCAGGGAAGGCTCCCAAGCTGTACCTGACACAGGACTAGTTGGGACTGTTGGTCTTGGTTTGGGCTTTACTGGAAACAACCAAATACATTTTTAAGTTCTTCAGGCTACATCTAAATTCAGAGCTGTGCCACTGTATGCTAGCTAAGGATTGGCTCAATGAGTCACAACAATCATCTGCATTCTAAATACAGTACATGTGTAATTGGGAGCTCTTACATCGTATGCGGAATACAGATTGTGCAGTATCAAATACCACAGTATAGACAAGCATAGCTAACTCGAGAATTTGTATTTTTATGATCAGAGCAAATAGTGAATATGGCCAGAGTTTAATATGGTTTACTTTTAAATCTATTTTATGGTCTTTTTCCCTTTGCAAGCTGTCCATCTGGAATTTCTGCATATTCTATTTTCTCTGGTGATTTCCAAATCTCTGGTTCATAGATTTTCTTCACGCTGCTTTTATATGCAGAGGTGCACATCACTAAATCTCCTGTAACATTCAGCAATTGCACTCATCCATGTACTTTTATGCACAGTAGCGGACCAGGAATGCAGTACTACATTAAGGGCACACAGACTAATAACCCCGCTTATCATCAGAGACCATTTCTCAGGTCACCATCTCTGTTGCAATCTTAGACTTCCTAAGGACTTTTACACATAAACAGACAGGGCAAGAGTTGACTATCACGAAACAATATATTTGTAGACTTTGCCCTAAGTATTTCATAAACAGCAAACTGTTCTTTAGATACTAACTAGCTAATATTTGTACAGTGCTTTGAAAACTGTAAGGACATAGGAATAAGTAAATGGAAGGGGACAGATTGTAGACCACAACATTGCTATTTATACTGCTGCTTTACAGTAGCAATCTCCTTACACAGACACCTCATATGATGTGCTTTTGTACCTATTAGAGAGGCATCTGAATAAGAGAGTGGGGGTGTCACTTCAATGGTAAAAGTGTGTTTGAGTGTTACTGGGGATATGAAGCGCCTCCAGAATAATGAAAGGCGTGGATTGTAGAGGTCCAGATGAATGAATTTCTAATATACATCTAAGATCGATACAAAGCTTACACTCACCCGCCCATTAATGGTATCAGGAGATCTTGTTACAGGAGGCCTTTGGTCTGTTTTTTCTTCCATCTGCCATCCTATAACTGTAATGTTACCTACGCGATCACTTTCAGCAGATCTGCAACAAGCCCATTATTAGTGTGATGGTTTTTCAGAGAGATATGATTATGAATAGGATATTAGTTACCATTGCAGACAGCATACAGTATCAACCTCAGAAACTAATGAACACATGAAAATAGGAAGCTTCAGAATGTGTGGATACAGGGAAATTTCATTTTACATGCCAGACATTAAGTGATGCTAATGGGAAGGCATCTGCATCATTCCGCAAACGTTTGCCTGGATTTCCTAAGGGCTGCATATTAGGGGCGGGAAAACCGGTAAATCCGGAATCCGATAATGCCGGTACCGGCATTATTGGATTCGACCCGGTAAATCCGGCTGCAATGTAAAAACTTAAAGCCCCACCAAAAAAGTTAAAACAAACAAACCCTCCCCGAGTCCAGGCTGCGCGGGTGGAAGGGGGGACACCCCCCACCCACCCTGCCCAGCCTGGATTTTTGTTTAAAAAAAGACTCAGAGGCGAGCCCACCCCCCAGCACCAGCGGCCGCGGCGTCCCCGCAGCCGCCGGTAAGTATGACCCGATCCCTGGGG
>QEPC01009397.1:484511-497105 GCA_003113815.1 Sphenodon punctatus | reverse complement strand
ATTTATTTCATTGATTTCAATGGGGACACAGTGCCCCATTGAACTCAATGAAATAAAACCGGTACCGGTATACCGGATTTAATCCGGGAATCCGGTTCTTAGAGAACCGGTAACCGGTAAATCCGGTAGCCGGTAATGGGCCCGGGGTCCCACCTCTACTGCATATACAAGTTGGGGCTAGGGTGCTTAACGGGTGTACTCAAGGAAGAGGAGAGTCCATATCCTGGATCTGTGCAATGGATCTGCCCCAGTGGCGGCTGGTGGGTTCCGAGGCTGGTGGGGCAGTGGCAAAAGTGGGCGGGGTCAACCCAATGGTGTGCGGGGAAGACAATAGGCGGAGCCAACCCTAAAATTGCACACTTACAAGATCACCTGCCATAAATGCTGCAATTGATCCCTGCAATTGATCTTTTACATCAGCTAAGCTTGGGAAAAACAAAAAAAGCCCCACAATGCAGTAAGACACCACCCAGCTCAAGCTGCATGAGGAGGACTGAAATGCAAATCATGCAGGACTAGTCCCACTAGACCAGTGTGATTAAAACCCAAAGCTAGGGTTCTTTTTACCTCAGATTAAGGACTGAAATGCAAACCAGGGAGAATTTCTCCCATTAAACCATGGGATTCAAACCTAAAAAAACCCACAGATTTCATTTACATCAGGCTCAAAACCCCCCAAAATACAGGCATCCTTGTAAGACACCCCAGTCCAGTGCATGCTGAGGAGGACTGAAATGAGGACTGAAATGCATTGCAAACCACGTAGGATTAGTCCCATTAAACCACCGGTTAAAACCCAAAGCCACAGGTTTTTTTTACATCAGATTAAGGATTGAAATGAAAACCAGGGATAATTTCTCCTGTTAAACCATGACTGGGATTCAAACCCAAAACCACGGATTTCATTCACATCAAGCATAACATAAACCCCAAACACAGGCAGAGTAAGACTAAGAGACACTGACACCAGTACATGCTGAGTGATGATGATCGAATGAAAAAAAAAATTTTTTAAAGGATTTTTTTCCCTATTCCCACTAAATCATGACTGGGATCCAAACCCCAAAACCACAATATCAAGCTTGAACAGGTAAGATTTTCAACAAGCTTCAAGCTTGCGAAGCTAAGAGGAGAGCCCAGAGACAGTAGGGCAGGCACGTCACACACTGAGAAAATTAAAATCAAATCACACAATGGCCCTTTTCACACAGACACTCCAACACTGATAAAACGGCTGTTACATTTTATTATACGTGTTGCAGGGCACCCATAGAGCACACCTGCAGCCCTGCAACATGTATAATAAAATGTAACATCCCATTTTATCAGTGTTGGAGTGTCTGTGTGAAAAGGGCCAATGTTGCATTCATTTTCAAACTCAATTCATTTCTCCCAAGCCAAGCTTAAGGAAATCCAATAAATTCATTTCATTGATTTAATATATACAATATAAATAAAATATAATTCATTTCACTGAATAATGAAATCAATTCATTTTCTAATTTCTCCCAAGCCAAATTAAGCAAAAAACAGTAAAATGAGCCCATAGATAAAAGGATTAGAAGGCCTCTGCCAGAGGCAGGAGCAGCCAGCTAGCTTCTCTAAGCCTCCCTCAGCCACCGCCAGCTGTCCATCTCCAGCCTAGAAAAGGGGAACTTGCTGCCTGGACCCTGGAGGTAGCTGCAGAGTTCAGCGTGCTGGACCTTTGCCTTTGCATGCGAGCCTGGTCTGGCCCTGGCTCCCTGAATTTCTCCTCCCCTCAGTCATACCACATACAGTGCGCACCCTGGCTCCTCTGCCTTTTTTCTGGCCAGAGATTAGCCATGGCGATAGCTCTATCACCCCCCCAAATGGATTTTTTCTGCTGGAGGATTCCATTCTCTCAAGTGCCTTCTCCCTGCCTGCCCTGAAAACAGTCTTATCGCCCCTCTCACACATGCTCACACTGACTGCTCCACCTTGCCCTCTCGCACATGCTCACACCGACTGCCCCATCTTTCATTCCCTCTCTCTCCTGGGCCCCCGAATCAGACCTGGAGAGAGGAATCAAGTGTGTGGCTCCACCCAGCTGAGGACACCAACCCACATGTACTGTCAGCTCCTCCCCACCCATGCGGCCACCTGGCCCGCCCACCAGACAATCTTGGCTATGTGCATGTGCAACCAGTGTGAGATTCCTCCCAGAAAGCAAAGAAGCTGGGGGGACGTCTCATTCCCTGTGCATATGCATAAGTGACCTAACCTGATCAACAGGATGTTCAGATGCACTGACTCCACCTCCTCCTGGGGAGGAGGAAGGGAGCAGAACTAAGAGCGGCAGCTCCAAAACAGAGAGAGATTATGGGTATTTTCAGACGTGACGGGACCAATTGGCCCCGTCACAGAAACAACCTTCAGGATTCCCCGCTGGGATCAAAGCGGCACGTCCAACAGACATGCTGCCCGGTCCCAGCGGGGAATCTGGGGAGAGGGGCGGGGCCACACGACACAACGTGTGGCCGCATGGCCCCGCCCCCCACGCTCCCCCAGCAGCCCGCCTTCCCGGAGACGGGTGGGCGCTGTGGCCAATGTGTCCCGCCCCGGGACATTGACCACGGCCTGGAATCGGTGGCCGTGCTCACCGCCGATTCCGGGCCGTGGTCAGCGGCCAGACGTGACGCTGACACACTCAACCACAGGGTTTTCCCGTGGTTGAACATGTCAATGTCACGTCTCTTTTGTGTGACACCGGGTATTCACCCCCGTGAATCGCGGGGGGGAATCAGATTTACCACGCTTCCGTCCCTCCTCTGGTGAGTAGGGACGGAAGCGTGGTAAATCTGATTCCCCCCCATGATTCATGGGGGTGAACATCTGGCATAACACTAAACAGACATTACGGGATCACGCTCACAACATAAGAATTGACCGTGGTTGAGCGTGATCTCGTAACGTCTGAAAATACACATTGACATGACTTTCTCTGGCTCCGCTAAGGCAGCACTATGGTGCGGGGGGGCGAAGAATTAAACTGTAAATGCATCGCACAGCCCAGCGCACCAGTCAACAAGCGGAGTGGCAGGCACGTGTGCCCTGCCAGGGGAGCCGCAGCTGCAAGCAGTCCAGCAGCTGCCAGCTGATGAGTGCACCGCACAGGAGCCTGAAGTGTAGAACCGCCACTGATCTGCCCTCTATACTGGTGTGCACACTCATCTCTACTTCCTTCCCCTGAGCGCAGTTTTTCAGTGCTTGCAGGTATATGGGCCTGAGATTCCCCATCCCTGGCATACAGCAAGGCACATTATGTAGGCAAATTTTGGAAGCTAAGAGTGTGTTGTAGATATTGTTCAGTACTCTAGCCACAGACAGTAGGATTAAGATTACAGAGACACTCTCCCTCTTCCCTTGTATCTCTGTTGTACCTCAATAAGTTTTCAAGGGCTGTTTCAAGTACTATTCTGCTATCCTGTTAATTTGTTCTTTGCACTGAATTAGTAAAACATTAATAAAAAGGTGTTTTTGTTACTGTTTAATTTGCAACCAAGTAATGGAAGTATAGGAAGCAGAGGAACTAACTTTATGCACAGCATATTATTAGGCTCATGGGTAATAAGCATTTAATGTTCACTAACCCATACAAACTAGGAAAAATCTCAAATCTGTCAGGATTCCTTTTTCATGCTACGTACACACCATGTAGTATAGCAAGAATTCCCAGACTTTGGGCATACAACACACAGTCGTGACATGACAAAAGCACCTAAAATGGGATTGCACAGAAATTTTAAGATTGTGGAATTAAGCACACAGCTTCCAACACCAATTGCAGCATTTTCATTCCTTGGGCTGTACTTGTCTTGGTGCTGAAAAATCTACTGCTATTTTAAAAAATGTTCTTGATCCACATGTTTTAAGAATTACATGGTACATGAAAACTGATCTTCATTAGTAGGACCTCTGTACTCAGAACACTTTTTAAATTAAAATAATAATAATTTAAAAAAAACAACAATTGGCACAACATGTTCTTGGGCCCAGATCTTTTTGGTATTCAGAGTATTTCCTTGTTTGGATTCTAAATCAAATGTATTTTTAAATACAAACCTTAGTGTTAAATGCAACCTATGATGCTTCTCCTGAAGTAGCTCCTTTACAGTGAACATCCCAGAACCCAGTAAATACATCTGAAAAGAGAATCATTATTAATATAGGTGTTTTAATCATTATTTAGTTTCATATGGTTTCATATGGTTTCATACGTGCAATATTAGGTCTCCCTAGGGGTACACCCCAAGTAATTCTTAGGGCAGAGACCCTATGCCCCTCGTTGAGACAAATAGCTTTATTGCTAATGTTAAAGCACTGGCTGCGGAAGTGGATGTTCTCTGAATTGGACGGGCCACTAAACTCTCTAGCCCTAGCTCATAAGTTTCTAAACCCTTGGATTATTCAGATGGTTGAGGAATTTCATAAGTTAGGGTTTTCTCTGGAAGAACTGCGGAACTTAGGCTATGAGGCATCTAAATTATTAATTACCAGGAGGCTAGCAGACCAACAGATCCAATTAGAGGATGCCCTGTTGAGGGAGCAGAGGGCTGTACAGTATTATCTTCCCCCCTCTGTTTCCTCTTTAAAATCAATTTATTTATTTACATGGGGGGAAGCTTCACTTAGACAGGCCTTTACCAGGCTAAGATGTGATGCTTTTTCACCAGATATCTTAGAAGGCCGATACATGGGAGTTCCTAGAGAACAAAGGTATTGCTCCTTATGTGAGCAGCAGGCGGCACTCTCCCTGGTCCACGTCTTTTTTGTGTGTCCGGCATTGCTAGCGCCAAGGAAAAGACTTTTGGACTCTCTCCCCTTTCAAATAAATATCAATGTTCTGGTATGGTTGGGTGATTGTTAAATCTGGTAGATTCTTTGCTTGCCCGCCAAGTGGCCTGTTTTGGGCTGATGATTATGTGTAGATATAAAGCAAAATTGAGGTCTAGGAGAGAAGTCTAATTGTTCTTAGAGATATTCCTTATTTTGAAATAAATTAATGGAAGAAAGCAGAGATTATAGTAATGTATATGGTATAGACTAATTTGTAAGGGCGTTTTTAAGTTTATGTATAGGTGTAAAGGTCGTAAAGAATTATTTTATTTCGTTTGTTATTTGTTTTATGTTTTATATTTTGTAATAGCCAATGGCTGTACAATAAGATTATTGATTGATTGATTATTTAGTTACTAATAACATTTCTTTCAAATCACAGAACTCTAATCATTAGCTCCAGGTTCTCCACAAGGGAAGCTATGACAGTTATGGATAAAAATTTAAAAGCAAATTACTAATACACATAAATGAACAACTCAACCAACTATAAAGACAATAAAAATTCCTTGAGGAAAATGAGCCTATTTTCTAGTAGGAAATGAAGGGAATGAGGTGGTGTTCCAAGAAATCTTGGTTCAAATGGTGCAGCAGGGCTACACCTGGGACACGAACCAGTGCCAGTAGCAGTTAAAGGCAATATGTGTAAGCCTGACCTTTATGCTATGGAAATGGTAGTCTTGGACTAGAGAAGTATCTGGAATGACCTTCACTCTAGATATTAATAGGTCAGAAAAACAATCCTAACATTTTTATTCTGAAAGGTGCAGCTTTGGCCTGCTAGATGCATGCCATCAACAGAAAGGGCTGGTTGGGCTTCAGTTTGGATGTTAATAAACAAGACAGTAGCCCACACCAGGTGGGTGCCCACCTGCTCGTTTATTAGCTGTTCGTCCCCACTAGCCACATGGCCATCACCCACAGGATATGCAGTCTCCATTCATGCGTGGTCCCAGAGCATGCAGAGCCCACCATGTGGACAAACGTGGGCTAATGCGCACCTACGCATCCGCATCCTGTCAATTAGGTTGCGTGCAGCCTCCAATGCATACAGATTCGCCAGCACCATACAACTGCAGGTGAAAAGTCTAGAGTGCTCTGCAGAGCAACCACTTCTGGCCTCTCTCTCCACTCTTGCTCTCATTGGCGCACATGGAACATCTGGCTTAAAAGTCAACCATGCGATCTCCCAGCTTGTCCTAGTTGGCAGTACGTGCCCACCGACGCTTGTTGTTTCTCAGTCACTGCATTCTTGGGAGCAACTTGTGGAAGATTACCATTGCCATGGCCATGGCTCAAACCAACAGCCAGGCAACAACCACCACCACCACGCAATCAGGTCACTCTCCACCAACTGATCCACCTGCCAATGTTGCATTCCCTGGACTGAGGAACAGACCAAGGCCTTCATCCCTCTCCAGGGGGAGCAGAAGGTCCAATATGCTCTGGTGAAGTGCTACAGGAACAAGGCGGTGTTCCAAGAAATCTTGGTTCACATCGTGCAGCAGGGCTACACCCGGTACATGAATCCATGTCAGAAGCAGGCAAAGGACTTGAGGCATGGGTACAAGGAGATTCAGGACAACAACTTTGCCTCTGGCTCTGGGAGGCAAATATCACCCTATTACGAGTTCCTTGTCTGGTTCCATTTATTGTTATCTAATTATGTTTGTTATTATTTACTGTGTTGGCAGATGGCCAGGAGAACATGAAGGAACAGTAGGAAACAGCTCCACTAGATGAGAACAGTATGTGCAGGAAGTGGGTGGCAAGGCACCACGGCAGGACAGGGGACTGGCAGCCCAAACGGCAATGGCGGGGTGGGGGAAACATTCAACATAAAAATCCTTTAAACTCAGTTTTTAAAAAATTTCCCACAACTCCAATTTGAAGTGAAAGCTGTATCATTGATTCAGGAAAAAGTACAAGCCAAATAATTAGGTTTGTAAGGAATCTCAAGATTTGGATGCAACAGCCTACTGTAACACCAGGATTCCCTTTGCATATTCTAAAAATCCAGAGTTTGATTTAAATGTATAGAACATAAAGTGACAGATGGGTTATTCAGAAAGAAGTGAAGTGCACTTACTGTTCCCTGAGATCTATCTTTGACGTCGTACACAGAAAGCTTGATTTGCGTCATTTGATTGATAAGAGAGTCTTGAAAAAAGGCAATACTGCTTAGAAAGATAGGATTACTGGTTCCCTATAAGCATAAACAAGAGAGAGGTAAAGAAGACAATTTAATAGTGGCTGGAAAAAAAATGTTTCTTATGACAGCTACAATGTAAAATACAGATCAGCAACACTGCCACCTCAGAACAAAATGCCATTTACCTCAATAATCTCTGTCTGTGCATGCTTTGTCCAGAACGCCTGTGGAGGTGTAGTTACACTCACTGCTACAAAACTATTTGGTTTTCGATCTAGCGATGGAGTGAGCAGCTCACTGCAAGCTTTAGGGATTTAAAGAATATCACTTTGAAGTTTAGTTTAAATTAATGATTATATCATGCTTAGCCTCTAAAACTTTGGGGTGTACAATTCCCCCCGCCACCCTATATACAAGTCCCAGGTTATACACAGCTTTATATGCCTATGAAAAACAACTTTTATTTGTAGCTGTACTGGCGGCCAGCTCGGAGAGCTATTCACGTAACAGGATACCACCACTGCCTCATTTCGCCCACCTGCCTGAATCCAAATGGGTGGGAAAGAGGAGGGGCTACTGCTGCACCGAGAGTAGAGCCTGCCCTCCTGTAATGAAAAGGTAGTGACCTTTAAGGCCAGCCTGCCTATCACTGTGACTTCACTCCTTTGGAGGGGTATAAAGAGGGAAGTGGTGGAGAGCGAGGCAATGTGGTGCAAGCTGCTAAAGGGATAAGAAGCCTAGGAAAAAGGGCTTGTGCTGGGAGCTGCCCCAGTTCCTGAGGCATTTATACAGTTCCTATATTAAATAAAATAAATAAATTAATGGCCAAATTAATGGCTGTCTGCAGAGACGGACAGCCAAACCAGCAGGAGCCAGAGCTGCAGGGCCCAGGACTGAAGGCCAAAAGGTACCAACCCCAAACCAAGCAGTAAGGAAAAGAAAGGGGAAGAGGGCCAAAGACTCAGAAGGCTGTTGACTGTTTTGTATGAGCTACATGCATGTGGTGTAATCAAAATGGGTAAAGAAAAATTATCTGTAATCTGATATTTGGGGAACAAAGAGTGGTGGGAATTAGATGGCCTTGATCCTGCAGGAAAGTAGCAGGGGTGAGAGGGCTGTTCAGGAAACTCTGTGTCAATTCAGAGGTGGGGTTAACTCTAAAGAAAGAGGAGGAAAGAACGGACAATTATGCTAAAGGTTTTCATTTTTTTGCAATTTATGTTGTGGTTTTGCAGTTACAGATGTCTGGGGTCTCAGCAATATTTAATTCTCAAAACAGGGTCACAGACAAAAAGTTTGGAAACCCCTAATGTGATATGTCCTGTCAGGTCAAAGATTTTCAACCTAGGGTGAAAACAGACATGACGCTAACCACCCTTTAAGCACCCTTGGTGGTTATTTATGCATGTTGCAAGGCTGTATTGGTGCCCTATGCAGCCCTGAAACATGTATAAATGACCACCAAGGGTGGTTAAAGGGTGGTTAGCATCATGTCTGTTTTCAGCCCTAGTCTAAAATTCTTAGTCAGGCAAGTTTTACACCGGTGCAGATTTTTGTATCAAGATACTGTTTTTCAGTTAGTTTTCCAGCTGGGTTAACTTATGCACAGGGAAGTAAAAAGTGATTTACCCCAAGTCACTCCATGAGCCATATTGTTTAACTGTCTTACCAACCAGGAAAGTTTCTTTGTCTTAAAAAACAGGACAGTGCTAACCACTTGACTGCACAACCAATGGACCAAGAGAAAAAATACATCATAAGAAATTAAAATCAGGGATTCCATTCCAGAAAACAGTCACCACCCATTGATTTGAAAAATAGGAAATGAGACCACATTTTCAATCTCAGGCCCATTAATTTAATGGAACAGTAGAAGTCGTAAAAGAAACACTATACATTTTGAGATCACTAACAATCTGCAATGCTGTCTAAAAAAGTCAATTTATAGAAAACTGCAAGGAAAGCGGTTGTGCACCTTCCTAAAGTGAGAAGTACAAGTTTATATCCCCTCTCAACAGTTGTTTGCATGGTGAGCCTTACAGTGTCAACAACTAATGGAAAAAAATGGACTAGTAAAAGAAAGTACTCAACAGCTTAGACTGTGAAAATCAAGTATTTCTGAAGAGTCAAAGACTACCTACCTAAGCTGAACTCTAAAATAGGCTCATCTGGATCCTGGATGTTACCTGTAGAGGAGAAAAAAATTAGTACAAGATTAAATTAGCCATCGCTCCCATGAAAACCTTGACTTGCACTCCTGAAAGAAGTTTGTCCTGGTGGAGCAATGAGAATCGAAGCATAAGGGAACAATCTTTCCCCATTAAAACCAATGGGAGTTGAACTACTGGTTTCGATGGATGGAGAATTGTGTCCTAAATATACAGCATTTAACTGGTATCATATCACTCAATAAAGATACTTAAAGCAATGTCTACAGATAGGGTTGCCATGACAATTTATGTGCACACAGATTCAATAGTGTAACTTGCTCTTCCTGATCCTTTTCCTATCCTGTTCTCCCCAGACTTTGTTTGTTAACTTAACCCCAGGATTTGGCCTAATCTACCATTCTCCTTCCTCATCTTGTGTCCATTGCTCACAGGACAGAACACAGTTTTACAAACAACAAAGTGTCACTGAGGTCTTAAGATCATTCCTTTATCAACAGTACTCCAAAATAAACAGGAATATCAAAAGTCTAAAACTTCAAACACAACAAACAATAGATATGAAAGCACGAATATGGAAGCTGCAGTCCCTGGTGGTGCTTGCCAACTTACCTGCCAGAGACAATCCAAGCATGTCAGAGGCAACGTCGATAGTGGAGGCCCGCTGCACAGTGCGCGATTTCGCACCATGGCGGGGGCTGTGTTCTCTTGTTGACATTTTGTCATGAGGATCATACGTCTTGTCTTGCTGCCAGGACTTTATCAGTTTACTGGGGTGAAGCGTCAGAACACAGTAGACTGTCTCCAGTTGCTGCTTTTATGACATTACCATGCTAAGCAATAAAGAAAATGTAAAAAAACCACAAAAAAACACAATTGAGTTCGGAGTCATTCCCCTTTAACGCTTGTTTAACGGTCTGTATAGCAAGATACCGAACTAAACCCTGCTGGAGGATAGGGTTGCCACCTATGCAAATTTTAAAAGAATGCTTACGAAAAATACATGTTGCAGGGCCTGCATTGGCACCTTAGTAGGCACCAATGTAGGCCCTGCAACATGTATTTTTCATAATCATTCCTTAAAAATTTGCACAGGTGGCAACCCTACTGGAGGACTACCACATCCCGGTTTTGGATCACCTCAGGTTAGTGCTGAAGGAGCAGTCCCATCAGGCTAGTTAGGGCATGGCTGGGGTTATAAAAGCCTTGTTGACACAGAACAAAGGAGGCTGTCTAAGGGATGACTAAAGATTCCTAGCTGAGGGCTCATTTACTTTGAGATTTGCCCTGTGTGTTTTGTTTTTCCCCTTTGCTTCTCTGCAGTGTTAAGTTTTGTTTATTAAATGATTCCTGAAGTAAGAGAATGCTTAAACCAAAACGTCCCCCACTCTATTTTGCCTTTTGATTTAAATGCTTGAAGTGCCATCACTTTTTTCTTCTCACATGTCCGTGGAAGGGTCCCACGGGGCCTGAAACAGAAGTTGGTCCAATAAAAGATATTATATGAACTACATTGTCTTCACTAGCTTATAGTTGGACATACAGATTTTAAAAAGAAAAAACACTCAAATTTTGAAAAAATGCAAGGTAATCTAATTCACGCAATTCACCTCTAAGTAGGATATTTAAATGAAAAATGTCTAAATACTTAAGAAGTTACAAGAAAGTATTTTCAGTCAGAGAACAGTCATGGAAACAGGGCAGTTAACACAGCAGCTGTTCTTTTCCCTTTTGTCAACATTATGAAATCATCTTCAATGAAGTTTGCTAGTTATTCTAACCCCTAGGGAATAAGAATAAATTTGTCAGATGGGGCCCCTGCATGCAAAGATAAGACAATGGATAAGAACAAAGAGAGACTGGACAACAGGAACTAACACAAGAAATACTATAGTTAAAAGGGAAGGAAGGGGTTGCTGACTGCACCAGCAACAGACCTCACCAGCAATAGTGAACTTATTTTAAAACATGAGTAAATTACTTCAATATGAGAAGCTATAGTGGGTGGGTGGAGACTGCTGATCTTTTGACACGGTATAGAGCATGTTTGTACATTACTCTCACCCTACAGTTCCAGTTTGGAGCAATGCTGTGCAAGTGAGTAAGTCTAGGTTTTATTGTACAGTGACACTGTAATCTGTTTACATTATAATCTGTTTACATTATACTGTTTACATTATAAATAACCTGGTGTTAATTAAGAGTAACTGTCATTTTCATCCAGCTAGTAGTAATTTTAAATAGTCTTTATAGTGATTTGCATCTCAACTGATGACAACCATTCTAAAAGCCGAAAAGGAAATGCTCTTGTATGCAAATCATGATGAATCTATGGTATTCACTGCCTAGTGTTATGATAGATTCCAAAAATGTTCATGAATATAACAACCACATTTACAGTTAGTTATACAAGACTGGATAGAATGAAAAAAGTTCCCAGATGGCGTGGGACAATATGAACAAGGAAAGAAATATACAACCTGAGGAATGATAAGCTTACTTTGGGTGTTCTCTCCTACAGCAATATTAACACTGTGGTTATGAAATTTCTTATACGCTGGTTAATGCTATGCTACAGCCTACCATTTAGAAAATCAGACAAGTTCAAAAGTAACTGAAAACCTAGTGACCCACAAACCCTCTCCTTCAATAATGAAATCCTGCAAACCATGACAAATGCTGGCAAAAATGCTTTTCTATAGTGTTATAGGTTAAATAAGACAAAACGAGTTTTACATTGTTTGGAAATTTAAATATAGCTACCTCACTTGGAGAAAGGGAAAGAGTGGTGGGTGTGGTGGAGGGGGTGAGGGGAGGAGAATGTTGATTATCTACTCCAGAGTGAGCAGATGGGTCATCCTTTAATTCAGTTCAGAAAGAACAGCTTCTCTCACACACAATAATCTATGCATCAGTTGAATGTGTGTAAATCAATGGAATGATGTAAATCAATGCCAAATTGAGGGGGGTGGGAAAGAAAGCAGATTACATGGGAAACACAAAACATGAGACTTCCCTACTTTATTCCCCAAAGTCTTCAGACTGAATGATAGCATACATCACAATAAAGTTAGCATGACAGTCAGTAACTGAAGTGTATAATTTTTAAGTTCTTCTAGTTCACATAACCAGTATAAAAGCAGTCTTCCCAGAAGAGTATTTATTTAATCTCAAAAGCAGTACTTCCTGACAAAGGGTGATTTCAGACGTTACGAGATCACGCTGAACCACACTGAACCACGCTCAACCCCCCCGCGGGGCCAAAGGGCCCTGAACGTCTGAATGGCGTGCGCCAGATGTTCATCACGCTCAATACCCACATGGGGTCAGTTTCAACCACGCTTCCCGGGCTAGCCGGGGGAAGGTCCCGGGAAGCGTGGTCAAACCAACCCCCACAGGGAACCAAGGAAAAGTAAC